>CM042835.1:15960035-16345035 GCA_023653725.1 Bungarus multicinctus | reverse complement strand
TAGAGGCACAGTGTGAAGGCAGCGCTTTTGAACAGGAGGATGGTCTCAAAACAGGGCAGAGAATCCAAGTTTCTCTCAAACAAAGGCCAGCTTTTACTAGCTGCAAAATGAAGCATTGGTTCACTGTTTCTCAACCATCTTAGCAACTGGAAGATGTATGGACTTCAAGCTCCCAGAATTCTCCAGCCACCATGATGGTTTGGGAATTCTGGGGATTTGAAGTCCATAATTTTCCAGGTGCTAAGGTTGAGAAACACTGCTTGGGATGTCCTGAGAGCACTTGATTAAAAACAAAAAACCAAGCTCAGAGACATCACCTTAGATCAGTGGTGGCTAACCTTTTTGGGCTCCTGTGCCAAAAATTGTGCGCGCGCTTGCATGCTCGTGCTCACGTGCCAGCACCCAGAAGGCATGCGCACCCCCCCACATCCCCTACGCATGCGCGCACAATCCACCCACCCACCCCGCCACCCCCTTACCTGCACTGCGCCTCGCAGCTGATTTTCAACCAATTTGAGGCCCTTTTCGGCCTCCCAGAGGCTTCAAGAAGGCTTCTGCAGGCTTTTCAGGCCAAAAACTAGGCCCGTTTCGTCACTTCCGGTATTTCCAGAAAATCAGGAAGTGACAAAACGAGCCTAGTTTTTGTCCTGAAAAGCCTGCAGAAGCCTTCCTGAAGCCTCTGGAAGGCCGAAAAAGGTCTCAAACCTGCTGAAAATCAGCTGTGAGGCACGTACATGCGCAGTGGGGTACGTTTGCCTGCAGTTCGCGTGCCGGCACAAATGGCTCTGCGTGCCACCTGTGGCACTCATGCCATAGGTTTGCCACCACGGCCTTAGATCAAAGGAACACATTCCCCCTCTTGCATTATTTCAAAATATGTGGATGCTGCTCCTGATTTATATAAATCTGTTGGTCAGATTTTTGGGGAACTGTAAGCCCTACACAACTGGAAGACCTCAAGTTGGTTAGGTACTGTGTAGATTCTTGTCCTTCATGTTTTCTCCAATGCTGAATGGGCCCTGCCGCCCTGAGCTAATAATCACAAGCTGATAGACTTTCATGAGCTAAGAAAAATTAATGATGCACGCCATTGCCTATTCTCACCCACCGAATACACAGTCGGTTGCAGATGGGCATTACGTGGTGAATCAGAGATAAGGGAAAACCCTTACATTATTTTAGAAGGGGGAAAGCCATGTAAATGTGGGCCCCCCAGGACAGCAAAACATCTGTAAGAAAAAAGCTTGAGCTTCAAACTGAAGCCACAACTAGACAATGCCCAAAGAGGAGAAATCAGGTAAATGTGTGAAATAGCCAAAGTGCAAATTGCTGTTCCTACAAAAATGCAAAAGGGCAGCCTGTATTCATCACCCAGGGGCCCCGGAATGCAGATTTGGCATGAATTAATCACAATGGATTTGCACGAATTAATCACAAAAATGCAGATTTGGCATGAATTAATCACAACGGATTTGCACGAATTAATCACGATACTCTTCCTGAAGATATATGGCACACGTGCATAAACTCACCCAGAATTGGAACTCCTTAACTAGCATCAGGGCTGTGTTAAGAAGATTATATTTCTTAAAGCAAAGGGTTGGCAAATGCTCTGAGAGATTGGGTGGGGGAGCTTCGCTTTGGGGGGACGGGATGGAAATACAAATGGTCCTGTTCCTGCACCTGCCATCATTTTTTTCCTCCAAGTTATCACCGCAAAACACACTGCTTCATCTCAGGTAGGGGTGGAAGAGCTCTTATCATCTCCCTTCGCTTTCCAAAGGTTATGTTTTTGGACATTCTGAGACTAATATACAGCCAGTAAACATAAGGCAAACAAGCCTTGTCTTGCACAACTAGAAAGCAGCCTGAACCTACTGTACTTGCAGCCCACAGGTTTTTCCTCAGCAAAAAAAACCGCCCACTTTTTCTCAAACTTTTCTTTCCTTATGTAGGAAGTTAGCACCCACCCCTCTCCTAGAAAAATGAAATATCCTAGGAAATATTAAAAAGGCAGAATATTTCCCCTAAAAGGGAAGTAGAAACTCAGAGAGGCAGAAGCTCACCCCCCCACACACACACACCTTTGTTAATGGGTGGGCCATT
Source organism: Bungarus multicinctus (assembly GCA_023653725.1). Taxonomy (NCBI): domain Eukaryota; kingdom Metazoa; phylum Chordata; class Lepidosauria; order Squamata; family Elapidae; genus Bungarus; species Bungarus multicinctus. Next base: position 16,342,929 of record CM042835.1, on the reverse strand, counting down.
AAGGCCTGGGCCAGAGTATTCTACATAACAAAGGCCTCTACCCATCTCACCACCTGGCCTGGGAAGATTGCATCAGCCAGCACTTAGGTGAAGCCATGTGGTCCAGACAAAGCCTAAAAAGTTAGCCAGGACCCCCGCCCGCTGGGAATGACAGCCAATGGGATACATTTCTTACACAGGAACAGGAAACACTAAGGTGGGGCCCAACAGAGGGTATAAAACAATTGCACTCTCAGCATCTTGCCCCTTTTCCTTCTTTTCCTTCACCCAACATCTTGAAACATGTGGTCGTCCTTTTCACTTTGGAGCTCCAAGCCATGTGGTCCTGTCTACCATTAAACCATCTTTCCAAGCAGCGTCCATGTTTCCAGTGTCTTTTTCCCCACTTGGAATTGAACCCAGAAGGATAATTCTCCCAACACTTACTTCCTGCCTGCCTGCCTCCTTATGCTTCCTTCCATTTCTGATTTATTTTTCCTCCAGAATCAAAAGGCAGCCTACCGAGCATTCTCCAGTTCCCCCACCGCCATCACCAATAACAAATCTATGATGTAGGTTGGATGGACTTCCACAGCAGAAACTGGACTTGAGACCACGTCTCTTCAGTTCTGCTCTGTTGTCTTTAAAATGATGAGCTCCTTATCGTTTCTGGAACCCAACTTACACACCCCACAGGCAGACTGCCTTGACATCAGCCAAGGCCTTGAGGAGAAACGTCTTGTGTTGATCAGAGCTAGCATCCTTCAGGTTAAATTCCAACCCTGGTGACGCGGTTGCTGATGTCGTTTTTTTGACGACAACAATACCAAAATGTTTGATGTCCTTTGGGATGTTTTCAACCTTTCTGTTCAGCCCACAGCCTTGGAATTTCCTGAGGGGGAATCTTGATTTAAGTCCCAAGCAGATCAGCTCCATCCCATAAGTGGGATGGTCAGTGAGATGACAGCAGCTAGTTTCCCAAGATCAGACAAAATCAGCTGGTGCTGCCATCTAGCTGGCCAACCCATATGTGTTAATTTATTTTTGTGTATCAACATTAAACATTCTGCTTTCTGGCCTTAAGGGAACATTCCAATATTTGGACTGTCATTCTGTTCAGAAAGTTAGGAGTTTGTTCAGGGTAGGTTTTCTTTTTAAAGATATAAATTTTATTGAATAAACATTAAAAACAATTGAACGCAGTGCAACTTTCTTGGCCATCATTTTGGCATACAAGCTACATTATAGAGATACACCTAACAGTTAATTTCCTTTTTCCCTTATGTTATTAGTATAGTGCTAGCTGCATATTATTTCTATTTACATTTATCTATATTTATCTACAATTATCTACATATTTACAACCGTCTTTTATACTCATGCATTCACATCATCTCGTATTTGTCCATTATATTCCTTTGGTTTACAAAATTTTAACTTTCATTCCAATAAAGCGGCAAACCTTTCTTTTTTCCCCCTTGACTCTAGCCATTGATAACATTTTACTCCAGACTTCATAATACTCTGTCTCACCCTTATCTTTGATTTCTAAAGTTAGTCTGTCCATCTCTGCACAGACTGATATTTCCCTTATTGTTTCACTTTCTGTAGGGGTATCTTCATTCTTCCAGTTTTGGGCATACACCAATTTCGGCAGCTATTATTATATGTATCATTAAATATATTGTTCCTTTATTGTATTTCTCATTAATAATTCCCCATAAGACAGGGTAGGGGGTTCAAGACATCCAAAGGTTGATTACTTTTGGGGAGCTTCCTTGTCTTTTTTGTGCAACAGCAAGAGATACGTACGAACAAGAGCTTCAGTTCCCTTGCAGCTCAACATCAAGCACTATCTCTCACGCTTGTAACAGGCAAAGCATTTCTCAAAGGGCAGCAAACATGGGCCTGATGTGGATCCAAGTTCTGGATTTATCAGGACTTACCCGAGCTGTTCCTTATATGCTTTCTTTGTAACCCTACAAAATGTGGGTCGGTGCTACCGTGGGGGCTCTCACAGTCTTTGCCACATGAGACCAACAAAGAAACTGTGACACACGTATGTCCCAAAATTGCTCCCAGAAATTATCCATGCCACCCAAAACAAACCAACAAAACCCCTCTTTATATCTTGCCGTTATCGGCAACGACGCCTGGATGACCAGATTTTTAAAGAACAGATCAGATGAGGGGAGGCACTTTTCTTCGCTTTGTAAAATGGGGAACGAGGGAGGGTGTTTAGAAGAGAAGAGAGGAAAAAAAAATGGCTGCCAGACCACTCCGAACACGATTGGCTGCAGACAAATTCAGACCGCAGCAGCATTTTCAGTCCAGCCCTCCGCTGGTGCCTGGGCAGGATGGGACTCCTTGCAGACTGTCTGGAACAAGTTAGCTCATTAGACCAAGAGCCCAGCTGCTGCTGCCTTCAAACCAAGGTGGGTCCAAATCTATAGCTGGTTTTGGAACCTGACACTTAACTCACATCCCCTTAGAAGTCAGCCAGCAACTGAAATAGCCAAGGGAGGAGTTCTGCGCCCAGCTGCCAACAGCTTTTCTGAATCTTCTCCTGAGACAAGAGGGTTGGGGTTGAAAAAAAAAAAAAGGGGGGGGGTTAGAGGGAAGGAGGGAGGGAAGAGGAGGGAGAAATGGGCAAAGGTTTGTGGGAGCTCTTGCCAGATTCCAACCACACACATTTGTACGCACACATAGAGGGGAATACACACGCAGAATTTAGTCCTAAAGCAAAATCCTTTCACTAAGCTCCCCCTTCTGATGTCAGTTTCGGGGGGGGGGAGGCTGGGGTGGGAGGGGGGGAAAAGAGTGTGGTGGACTGGAATCCAGTGAGTGAAATTAACAGGGGCTTCAGGCTTTGCAATTCTGGATTCTGGTTCCCCTAGTTCTGCTCCTGGCTGTTGTTTCCATGGAAACTGGCATCAGACCTGGGAAAATAAGGTTAGGGTTTTTTTTTTTTTTTCCCTTCAGAGGGAGGCTTCTCTTCCAGCTTCCTCTCCCCCCACCCTCTTAATTTCTGGCACTCCGGCCCCCTGTTCCACCACCATCATCACGGAGAGAAAAGCAAAGTGAGGAAGCAGTAAGCAAGATTTTCTCTTGGGGAAGATTGCAACTGCCTGCTGAGACTTTGGGTAAGCGATGCTTTTCAGAACCCAATAGTGATTTGCAGGGCTTAGGAAAAGAGAGAGAGAGGGAGAGGGAGGGGGTGGGGGAACATTTTAATTAGTAAGTGACAATAATAATACCTTTGTGCTTCTCCACTGCCTTTCATCTGGGCATCCCACAGTGCTCTGCAGACATTCATTAATTTGGAAATGCATATCAGCATCCAGACACCTCTGCCAGGAGGAGGAGGAAAACTTGATCAGGCACCCCCCCACCCACCCCACCAAAAAAAGAAAAAAAAATAGAGAGAGAGAGGAAAAGGCTCTTATCCAAGAGAGAGCTGGGCCCAAAGTTCTCCAATCCTAAGAAGACAAAACCACCAGCTGAATACAGGAGGGCCGAATTTAGGTTGCCCAGCTCCATGCAGACACAGGGAATCTCAGTATGCTTTGGAGACAGGGAAAAAAAATGTGCCCGCAAAAATCTTCCCTTGTATAAAAAAATGGTTGCATGGCTGAGGAAAAATATTGGGTGTTTTTTTTTTCCAGGCGCATCCACAAGTCTCATCCTGGTCTGGGTACCCAATTTAGGGCATGCTGTGCCAGCGTAGAAGCGAGGATTGTTTTTGCTGCAAAGGGAGGCACTGTGGAGCAAAGAGAATTTCCCCCAAGCCCAGCTGTGATTTTCTCACACTCCTGAACACACAACAACAGCCTTTGGCAGGTGGCTTCCTCCCACTGCCTCAGTTTCTCTGAGGAAGCCACAGCTCTATGATTGGGCAACAAGATCCCAACTCTTCCAGAGAGATCCCTTTTGGAAATATTTTAAAGGATGCAGAGGAAAGGCATGGTGGGAGATTGCAGGGGACAGTGAAAAGTTTGTGTTAGTTAAGGGAATAGGTAATCAACAGCCCCTCTCCCCCTTTGGGAAGCTCCTGAGAGCATGCCAGCAAATTAGGGCAGCATCCATTTTCCTTCCTGCTTTCCTTTTCCCTCCAATTTTATCCCAAGGCAATTTCTGTGAGCGAGGTTGTAGCGTTGAATAGGGATTTCAGCTTCCATTGCTAAGTGTGCACCAAGCTTCAACTGAGTCCTACTCCAATAGCTTTGCCACATTGATTTAATGCATCTGTTTTACTAACTCTTCTCAAGCTGCAAAAACTTGCAAAGAAAAGGGGAGGGCTAAAAAACAAAAGTTAGACTCACCCTTTCCAATAACATTACTGTTGCTTTCACAGTGCAGTCTTATCTAAAAATGATGGTTACCTGGATTAAATGATTTCAAATCAGGATTGAAGTTTAAAAACCAAAAAAAAAAGAAGTGACTGTTTATGCACAGGTTTATCCGGCCCAAACCTAAAATGACCTTCATGTACATTTAAATGTTATAAAATTAATTAATGCAACCATTGCTATTTATAAATGTAACTTTTTCTTTCACATTAAAACTTACAAATGCCAACATCTTTTTGAAAAAATCATTGCGGGCTGAAGCTAAAATTTTCAAAGACCACATATAATAACCCAAGGGTATTGATTATTCCCTGCTGGTACAAAAAAGGGAGACAAATAACGACTCGTTTACCCTCCTCAGTCCTTTGAAATGCGCTGCCTCCTGGCATAAGGAGTCCCTCCAACCTCCTGTTTTTTAGGAAAACCTTTAAAAACTTTCTGACCTGCAGAGTGTCTGAATGCTAATGGCCCTTGGCTGCTTTAATTAGCTTTGCTGAATTTTTTGATGGTTTTTAACAGCTACTTTTCTATGGCACTGCATCGTAAATTGCCTTGAGTCCCTTTGGGGAATGGGTGGTCTCTAAGTTATTGCCTAAATAAATAATCGGATCGACATCACTGTGCAAATGATGCAGCTTGCACATCTGCATCCGATGCTGTGCTCTAAATCCACTTCGTGCCACCTGCACTGTGGCGTTATAACTCACACGCTGTCGTTTCGATGTCACCGGGATTTGCAAGGGTGGCCTGCACTTTGGTTTTTAGACATAACACAGAATTGTTGCATCAAGGATTTCCACCCCCCAGCCCAATCCACAGATCATTGCGAGAATGTTTTTTAACCTAAAGTTCTCAGTAGTGGAAATGGGAGGAAGAGCTAGCGGGATGAATGCAGTGAGGGCTGAAAGGCTAGGAAGAAAGAGTTAACTTTATCCATCACAATAGTTCCAGCCAAACAGGGAAGTAGCCTTCCCCCATCTGCTGTTCAAAGCAGCTTAAGAAAATATCAAACCTAACCACATAGTTTGGCTTTGTATCTCTTAAAAAAAACAAAAAACAGAAACAGTCCTTCCAATCAAAACTTGAGGGTTTCATCTCCCAAACAGCTTTAGGTTGTCTTTTTTTTTAAAAAAAGGAGGCACTATAGCTCTGTTGTGGAATTGAGTTAAACGTCTCTTATGGGAAAACACCTGGATGTGTGCATTCAGACACCCAGGGAACACTTTTAACGCTTCCTTTCCTCCCAAAGGAAATTCTCTTCAGGATGCCCATTCTTGTTTTGAGCTGCTGGCGGATATGCCACTCCTGATTGCGGCCTAACTCTGTGCTTTTCTTCTCACGGTCTCTATAAGACGATGCACTGGACCAACACAATTTTCTAGGCCCTTTTAGGAAGGAGAATTCTATTAAGTTCTCATTCTTGCATACGAAGTGTTTTTGAACTACTTTGCCTCATGCCCCAATCCTTCCTGTCAGTACTGCCTAGTGTGGAGTTCTTTTGCAATGCTGGGCCAGACTAACAAGTAATTTTAAAAAATAAATGCAATAAAATATACAAATACTTGAGGTGAGCCATGGAATGGATTGCAATCTTGTTCATTCGTTCGTTCGTTCATTCATTCATTCATTCATTCATTCATTCATTCATTCATTCATTCATTCATTCATTCATTCATTCATTCATTCATTCATTCAGTATAGCTGCCCATCTCAACAAGTAAATCTTAAAATAAAAACTGTTCACATCACAAATATAAAAATTAGAATACAATGGCAGCCAAGGAAGACATTACTATTGACAGTTAGCAGAGCCAGTAGGTGGGTTCCTTCATGCATTTTGAGACCCCAGGCTTGGGCCAAAAGCCACCAAGGTCTTTAGGGGCTTATAAAATGCCAGAAGAGTCAGGGCCATCCCGATCTCCAGAGGAAGAATATGCCCTAGGACTGATGCGCCACCACAAAAGGCACAGTGCTGGATCCCACCAACTGGCATTCCTTGGCTGGTGAGACCTGGAACATGCCATCCTGCTGGGCCACATTGGACAGACAAAAACAACCGAGGGAACTCTGAAGGCCTTTAAAGGTGACAACCCACATTTTGAACTGCACCGAGAAGCACACTGACAACAGAGTAGTAGCGTTAATCAGCACTAAGGGCTATCCAAACAGCTGCATTCTGCATCAGTTGAAACTTCTGAATGCTCTTCAAGGGCAGCCCCGTGTGGACTGCATTGCAGCAGTCCAAGCATGAATGACAACGATCTGGGTTTTGTTTTCTCATCTTCGATAATGATACATTTTGAGTATCGGTGGCAAGATGAATCCCTGGCTTACATCTTAAGAATGCTTAAAACAATATATACTCCAGTTTCATTGATTAGGTGCAAAATTAAAGGAAGACTTGAGTCCTTCCTGCTGAAATTAAAAGCATACAATGTTGGCCAGATTGGTCCAAACATCATATATGACAGCAAGTATTAGCAGCCACTTATATGCCCAATATCGCCAAAGCAGACTTGGGATATGAAGAATAAGTCCAGTTGTGTCTTGAGAAAAAATTTAAGAAAAAGTTTAAGATCCTTGATCACAGAGAAACGTTTCAGAATGGTCAGTTTTCACTTTTACAAATGTTTATCTCTGGACCAAAAAGAAGCTACTAAGCAGGGCTATTTGTGAAGGTTAATTGTTTAAATTTGCAAAGAAAGGGACACACTGAACATTGTACACTTAATATTTTAAACTGCATTGTATTCTACTCTCACTCCTGTTTCTTTCTGCACACAAACATGTGTAACAAAATGCCTGCTAACTCTTCCACCAACACCTCCTGTTTACCTCATCAAGGATGCTCTTCTCCTTCATGCTCCACCTCCATCTCACTCCAGTAGCTTCTACTTGATGATTTCCAACGTGATTAACCTTGAGGTTGTCTTATTTGGAATTCAAAGACGGACGATGGTGGGACAGGCAGACAAAGAGGCAAGCAAACCCATGGCTAGCTTACCCATGGCTAGCTAAACCAGGGCCAGCTGGACTACAGGTTTTCAGGTTAACCTCCGAGTTTGCACAACGCATTGAAGAATCTAGCAACTATCAAACTGGGTTTGCACAGGCTGGTTTGCAGGTTATGAAGTTATGTGAACATAATCATAGCGTCGTGATGGCGAACCTATGGCACGCGTGCTGGAAGTGGCACACAGCCATTTCTGGCGGCACATGAGCCATCGCCTGGAACAGACACAGTGCGTATGCGTGCGTGCCTTCCGCCAGCCAGCATGTGCAGGGGGTGCATGGGAGGGTCGCATGTGCATACTCAGAGGTGTGTGGTGCGTGCAGGGTAGGTGTGCTGTCCCAGCCAGTCTTTGGGAATTAGATAGTTACTTAGGAATTGTGAGCTGTCCCCTTAAGAGAATGCATTATGGGAAATGTAGTTAAAGGTATCCTGGGAAATGTAGTTCATGTCACATGGCCACATCTGTAATCCTGATTGGTCACTAAATTGACCCTTGATGGGTTTGGGGGAAATTTCCTCCGTTCTTGCCTGGAATCACTAACTCATAACAGCTTCTTTCTATTGCTAGAGATGGGTTAGGAGATAACCATCTTTCACCTGCAAGGCTGATATACAAAGGATTGGTCATTATAGAAGAACTTCGTCACAAATGTGAGTTATGAAGATACCTGATGTACCAATAAATGTACTTTGTTATGGATGTTTTGTGGAATTTATCTATCTGCATCTGCACAGCTACAAATCCACCTCTGTGCAAGAGATAGAAAAGTAAAAGATGGTTATCTCCTAACCCATCTTGTAGCAATAGAAAGAAGCTGATATGAGTTAGTGAGTCCAGGCAAAAATTCAAGAGACAGAAAAGTGGGTGTGTTTGCGCACACATGCGCAGGGGCCGGGGGCATCGAGTGAGCATTGCATTATGGGTGCACACGCACTTATGGCACGCGATGACGAAAAGATTAGCCATCACTGCCATCGTGTCTGATATGCCCTGCTCTATATTTCCCTACCACAACCGAAGCTTCTCTGCCACACTCACTACATGATACTGTTGATCAGATTGATGTATTTATAACCCACCTTTTAGTTGGGAACCACACAAGTAGTCCTTGACTTACAGCCATTCATTTGGCGAATATTCAAAGTTACAACGGCACTGAAAAAAGGGACTTGTGACCTTTCCTCACACTTATAACCATCGCAGCCTCCCCCACGGGCAGGTGATCAAATTTTGAGTGCTGGGCGACCGGCTTGTATCTACAATAGGTTGCAGCATCCCAGGGTCATGTGATCACAATTTGTGGATCTTCCCTGCTTGGCTTCTGCCTGGTAAAGTCAATGGCAGAAACTCGATTTGCTTAATGACCATATGGTTTGCTTAACAACTGCAGGGATTCACCTAACAACCATGCCCCCCCCCCCCCCCCCCCCCCCCAAAAAAAAAAAGGTTGTAAAATTGGACAGAACTCCCTTTAACAACCACCTTGCTTAGCAACAGAAATTCTGGACTCAATTGTGGTCATAAGTCAAGGACTACCCAATCAAGATCAAGTCAGATACTAATACCATTCTATAAAGCCTTAGTAAGATCACACCTAGAGTACTGCATCCAGTTTTGTTCATCACATTATAAAAAAGATGTTGAGACTCTAGAAAGAGTGCAGAGAAGAGCAACCAGGACGATTGGGGGACTGGAGACTAAAACATACGGCGAACAATTGCAGGAACTGGGCTTGGCTAGTCTAGGGAAGAGAAGGACCAGGGGAGACAGGATAGCAGTCTTCCAGTACTTGAGGGGCTGCCACAGAGAGGACGAAGGGGTCAAGCTATTTTCTAAAGCACCCGAAGGCCAGACAAGGGATAATGGATGGAAACTGATCAAGGAGAGATTCAACCTGGAAATAAGGAGAAACTTTCTGACAGTGAGAATAATCAACCAATAGAACAGAAGTTGTCCTCGGAAGATGTGAGAGCTTCCATCACTTGGATTCTGTCAGAAATGGTAAAAGGTCTCCTGCTTGGGCAGGAGGTTGGTCTAGATGACCTACAATGTCTCTTCCAACTCTGATTATGTGTTATATCTGTTATAGGGAGATTCCTCCTCTTATTTTCTCTACAACAGTTCCTGTGAGGTAGGTCACACTGAGAGTATGCGGCTGGCCCAAAATCTCATAGGAGGGGGGTAGTGACTGAGGATGGGGTCCCTGTGCCAGTTTGACACCTTTGACACCACAACAGAATGGCTCTCTTTTATGCCAAAACATTTAACCTCTCAGAATTTATATATGGACCAGCTAGTGTGAATTTATTTGTCTATTCTTCTCTTGCGCAGGTGTATACACCCAACTATCTTTTGAGAAGCGCCTGCAAACTTCACTTCGATAGGTTTGGGAAATTAAAAAGACCATCCCGCTTTGGATTTCCCTACTTTGAAGGCCAGAAACGCAGAATTTAACCGACTCTCATCGACGTCTTTTGAAAACACAAGGGGCAAAGCGCATGTGAAAAACATTTTAATGAGAAGTTCCCCATTAAGATGGTATCGCCAATTTTCGGAAAAAGTAGAGTTTATTTGGGCAAAAGGGAGAGAATGAGGGGAAGCGAGGATCACTCATAGAGAACACAGCAAGAAATTGTGTGCCAAAAGATCCTCAATTATGGCTGGCTCTCTCTCTCTCTCTCTCTCTGTCTCCTACACATACACACACATATGGAGAGAGACAGAGACAGGAAGAGGCAGAGAGAGAGAGAGATACACAGAGACAGACAGAGAGAGAGACAGAGAGAGAGAGAGAGACACAGAGACACACAGAGAGAGAGAGACACACACACAGAGGCAGACAAAGAGAGAGAGACAGACAGAGACAGGGAGAGGCAGAGAGAGACAGACAGACAGAGAGACAGAGAGAAAAAGACAAACAGAGAAAGAGAGAGACAGACAGAGAGAGAGAGAGAAAGAGACACAGGGAGACAGAGACAGACAGAGACCACTGCAGATAGGGATGGCACAGGGGGGACAGGAAAACTGGATGCACGCTGAAAACACATCTGTGCTTCATTCCTGATTTGCCAAAGGACGCACATGGGAGGCCCAGAAGTCAAATCACAAGGAAGGAAAGAAGAGCATTACTGGAAGAAAGAAACACAGGATGGGGGTGGGGAAGAGAGAACATACCTTAAACATGGTACAAGTAGTCCTCAGACTTACAATCATTCATTTAATGACTGTTCAAAAGTTACAACACTGAAAAAACTGACTTATGATTGTTTTTCCACACTTACAACCATTCAACCATCCCCCCTGGTCAACGTGACCAAAATCCAGGCACTTGGCCGCTAGTTCAATATTTATGACCTTCTGGGTCAATGGGGAAGCCAGATTCACTTAACAACCGGGTTGCTAACTTCACAATTGCCGCAATTCGCTTATACAGCGGTGGTGGGAAAGGTCATAACATGGGGGCAAAGCTCACTGAACAGCTTCTTAGCAACAGAAATTTTGGGCTCCATTGCGGTCGTAAGTCAAGGACGGACTTCCTGTATAATGAGGAGGAGGAGCAAAGAGAAAAGTTGACGAAGCCAATAAGGGGAGATTCTTCTAAACCAGGTTTTAAATTTAATCTGATGAGCTTCTCCCAAGAGTCACTTAAAAATGCTGTGGTGGGAGGGGAGAAGCTTGGAGGTACAGGCAGTCCTTGACTTACAACAGCTCAAGATCTCTGTTGCTAAATAGTGAAGAGAATTTTACCTCCTTTTATTATCCTTTTATGAGGGTCATCTTAGCATCTTTGACTAGTCCAGTGGTAGCTAACCTTTTTGGGCTCCTGTGCCAAAAATTGCATGTGCGCCAGCGTATGCCAGCACCCAGAATGCAATGCATGGTCCCCCCTCCCCACGCTCCCTGCGCATTCATGCACAATCCCCCCCTGCCACCCCCTTACCTGCACTGCGCCTCATAGATGATTTTTTGGCTGGTTTGAGGCCTTTTTCAGCCTCCCAGAGGCTTGGAAAAAGCCTCTGCAAGGCTTTTCAGGACGAATTATAGGCCCATTTCGTCAATTCCAGTATTACAGGAAGTGACGAAACGGGCCTATTATTCTTCCTTGAAAAGCCTTCCAGAGGCTTTTTCCAAGCCTCTGGGAGGCTGAAAAAGGCCCTAAACCAACCGGAAAAAAAATATCAGCTGTCGGGCACACGCATGCGCAGTGAGGTAAGTTTGCCTGCGGCTTGCGTGCCAGCACAAGTGGCTCTGATTCACCATCACGGGACTAGTCTGTACAGGTAGTCCTCGACTTACAACCGTTCATTTTAGTGACCGTTCGAAGTTACAGTGGCACTGAAAACAGTGTCTTGTGACCATTCTTCACACTTATGAGCATTGCTGCGTCCCCATTATCAGGTGATTGACATTCAGATGCTTGACGCCTGACTCACATTTATGACAGTTGCCAATATCCCAGGGTTCATCTGATCCCCTTTTGCGACCTTCTGATGAGCAAAGTCAATGGGGAAGCCAGATTCATTTAACAACTGGATTACTAATTAAACCACTGCAGTGGTTCTCTTAACAGCGGTTGTAAAATGGGGAAAAGCTCATTTAACAGCTGTCTCGCTTAGCAACAGAAATTTTGGGCTCCATTGTGGTCGTAACCAGATTTACCCAACAACCGTGTTCCCAATTTAATCAGTGTAGTGATTCACTTAACAAACGTAACCAAGGAAGGTCGTAAAATGGGGCAAAACTCACTGAACAGACTTCTCACTTAGCAACATAAATTCTGGGCTCAGTTGTGCTCGTGACCTGGATTCGAATTGTCACGGACACTTCGATCTCTAGACCTTTTTCCCCTGTAGATCAACTCTATTACATGATGCCTTTTTTTTGTTTTTAAATGAACTGCTTTTTTATTTTTGTATTTACTGTTTTTAAGCATTGCTGGGTTATTTGTGAAGGGGTTTATTGAACGCTGTTTAAAAATTCTACTCTTGTAAATCACTCTGGGCACCTCTGGGAACAGAGTGGAATAGAAGTAAAATAAGTTTGTAAAATAAACAATAATTACACATTCTTCCCTCCTGGCTTTTGGAAAAGGAGTGGACATGAAACACAAAGGAAAAAGGGAAACAAACAAGTTTCAATCGTCATCGTCTAAACCAGGGCTCTCCAACCTTGGCCACTTTAAACCTGGCAGACTTCAATTCCCAGAATTCCCCCAGCCAGCTAGCTGGGGAATTCTGGGAGTTGAAGTCCGCCAGGCTTAAAGTGGCCAAAGTTGGAGACCCCTGGTCTAAACACAGTCCTCAACCTACAACCATTCATTTAGTGACCTTTAAAGCTATAACAGCACTGACAAAAGTGACTTATGACCAGTCCTCACACTTATGACCACTGCAGCATCCCCACTGTCACATGATCAAAATCCCAGCACTTAGCAACTGGCATGTATATACAACGGTTACAGTGCCCAGGGCCATGGGATCAATATTTGGGACCTTCCAAGCCAGCTTTGACCAGCAAAGTCAAGGAGGAAAGGGGATTCACTTAATGACCCTTTGAATCATTTAATAACTGCAGTGATTCACTTAACAACAGAACCAAAAGCATAATACAAATCATGCGTCACTCACTTAACAACTGCCTTGCTTAGTAATAGAAATTCTGGTCCCAACTGCAAGGACTACTTTCTATAGAAGTAAATATTCAGGGGAAAAAGTTTAGTAAGTTGGGGACTGTAGTAACAACAAAAGAAAAGAAAAGCAGGTTCTTAGGAAAAGTCCGAGTTGGCTAAAATATGTGGTATTCAGCTTTGTTCGGGTATTTTCCCACATCATTATAGTTGTGCTTTTAAAGTTGTACTTTATATAAATACCCGTGAAAACGTAAGAAAACACACACACACATATACACACACACATATAGATATAATTTTCATTCAAAGAGAGTATATGTGTATGTGTGTGTATGTATATACATCTGTCGTATGCAGGGATCATAAAGTTCTTCTCAAAAGTTGGCTTGTTTAGAACACTATTTGCATCTCTTTTTAAAAATAAATTGGGGGAGGAAACATTACTTGATAAAGCTGGATCTCTGCTTGGTGACAGACTGATTAGAAGATGTTCTAGTTTCTTTGCAGAATCATCCCACAAAAGGAGATGAAAGAAGAAACAGGAAACCTTCTACCTACACAAGCTGGCCTTTGCCAACCTGATGCCCTCCCAAACAGATTCAATTCCACCGCCCCAGAATCCTAAACCATCATGAACAGTGGCTAGGCTTGTTAGAAAGAAGCACTGATCAGAGAGGGGTGGGGGAGAGGGAGAGACAGACAGACACTCATACAGAGACAGAGAGAGAGACAGAGAGAGAGATAGGGAGGAGAGACAGAGAGAGAGGGAGAGAGAGAGGTAGAGAGAGGGGGAAGCAAGGGAAAGAGAGATAGGGAGGAGAGAGAGAGAGAGAAACACACAGAGAGAGAGAGATGGACAGAGACAGAGACACAGACAGACAGACAGAGACGTGGAGGAGAGAGGGGAAGAAAGAGAGAGGGAGAGGGAGAGGAAGAGAGAGGAGGGGAAGAAAGAGGGAAAAAGAGAGAGATAGGGAGGAGAAAGAGACAGAGAAACATACACAGAGAGAGAGAGAGAGACACACACACACAGAGAGAGAGAGAGATGGAGGAGAGAGAGAGAGGGAGGGAGGGAGGGAGAGGGAGAGAGAGACCAGAGAGAAAAGAGAGAGATAGAGAGAAAGACAGAAAAAACACTCTTCAGTGTTCAAACCAATGTAGCCTCTGCAGTGCTGCAAGAGAGTGCATAGAGGGCCTATCTTGCACAAAGCAGCTATTTTAACCTGATGGCTCACCACAGATGTGCCTCCAGGTTCTGACATATCGAAAAAATGAAACCCACTCCCCACAGGATGTGGGCTAAGAACAGGGTCTGTGAATGACTTAGTGCTCGTCTTAAAGCGCTTTCAAAACTTGGCCGGGCCGTTTCATCAGATCAGGGAGGGAGGGGTTAGCGTGTGGTGCGAATCAGAAACTGGAGTCAACTAAAGCAGCAGATATTGAGTTAGTTAGCCAGAGGGATGCTGTCTTGATTGGGGCTCAAACAGTCCCCATCGGCATTATGCAAAGAGCTTTCCTAGGAATTAACTACCTTTCATTCTTCCAAGATTGCAACTCTAGGAGTGCTGACTCTATCACCGTTCTGATTTCCATCTTCCACAGCCCCGTGTAGGTGGAACAAGAAGAAAAAAGGGGAATAATTCATTCCGCTGGTTGGGAGAATTATCAAAACAGTTCAGAAAGGACCCAGACATTGTGTGCTGTGTACCATTAGGATGTCTGGAGTCATTCATATTGGGTGTAAAAGGAGCATGACTTGGGTCACCACCTTCTATTCTCAAATCCTATTAGAAGGAATGTAACTTGGTAGCTGAGTCTTCATGCAGAAGATCCTGGTCAAATCCTTAGGTAGCAGAAGAATTACACAGCAGAAGAACCAAGGAGAAAGTCATATTCCCCCACCAACACTGGCAAGGCAAGCTACTGTAGATAAACAGGGAGAAAACTCCTCATTCATTAGCACAGATGATGTTAACTAGACAGGTAATGAAATGTCTGCAAACAAACCATCAAGCTCAGAGAGCACCAAGGACTTCACAGTTGAACCCTAAGCTACAGATATTCTTCTCTATTGGGGTTAAAATCACCTCAGGTTTTAGAGCTGTGAAAGAATTCCATTCAGATCCGGTTGTTCCAGAAAGAAAGCACACCTCCCACCACTTTTAACCTCCATGCCTGCAGAGATTAATCAATCACTACTCTTCATTACAAGATAAGGGTTAAACTCCAGGAGTGAGAAAAGCCAGAGTAAGAATTCTCTCTCATCCTATTTGTGCCCCAAATTCCCCTTCAGTCCAAAGGCACTTTGCAGCCTTTTTGGCTTTTTAAAGCTGATTGCCCCAAGGCCCTCCTTCCATTTGGATGGAGGTGTTACCTGCAACATCCTTGAAAAAAACCAAATCATGTAGAGTTAGAACAGGGGTTTCCAAACTTGGCAACTTCAAGACTTGTGGACTTCAACTCCCAGAATTCTCCAGCCCAGCTATGTTGGCTGGAGAATTTTGGGAGTTGAAGTCCACAAGTCTTAAAGTTGCCAAGTCTGGAGACTTCTGAGTTAGAACATCTCACTGTTTGGATAAAAATTATTGTTTTTCTTTACTTTATGATTCACACTGTGCTGATCGCTGATATTGGTATGTGGCTTGCATTTTACCAATGACCTGCAGTTTTTAAAACAGTGTAAGGTACTTCGTTATGTAAAAATAATCAATGAAATATTGACAGTTCTTATCTAACAAATTCCGTCCTTTTTAACGCTGGGATGATTGTAAATTCCCTGTTTATTCACTCTCTGCATTTCTTTCTTTGCCTTTCTTTTGTACCTTTCCTTTTGGGGAGGGGAGGTTCTTTCCTTTCTCCCCCCCCCCTTTTTTTTTTTTTGCTCAAAAAAGTTGACCTAAAATATAATTCTAAAGAAGAGGGGGGAAAGGGAGAAGAGAAGGGTGTTTGAGTGGGATGGCACTCTGGCACCATCTTTGCATGCCTTCCTCTTCTGCCTGGAAATTTAAATGCTCTGCAATTGTGCAACAAACTGAGCTCAATTGCTGGGCTGTGGAGGAGTCCATCCCAGTTCACAGCTCTCCTTCCACCAGCGTGAAATGCAACGGCGGCTTTTGCTTACAACAAAATGTTGCTCAAGAGCCTTGATCCACCTGGGTTACTAACAGCTCGGAAAGCCTCTCCCCTTCCTGATTATGATAATTATCTTCTTCTCTTCCTTATTAGCCTTTATTTTTAATAAAGGTAGAAAGAAAGAAAAAAACAGATTTTTACACACTTTTTCACACCGCCTGCAGTTGTTTAAATCACGAAGCTGGTCTAATTGGGATGGTTTTCCTTTGCTTTTGTCTCCTTACAGTCATGGATTTCTAAAAGCAGCCAGGCCCAGAAGTATATTCTTACAGTGAAGATGGGATACGTAGTCCCACCCATCTAAGAAAAGCCACCCACTGACAGGCACCATCTTCCTTGGCTCCATCTCCTTGCAATCATAGTTTTTGATTGCAGGAATTGAGTATCTCTAGTTTAAGGAAGAGAAGGCCTAGGATTGCCACAAAGAAGAGAGAGTCAACCCTTCCTCCAAAGCACCTGAAGTCAGGACAAGAAGAGAACCAACAAGGAGAGACCCAACCTAGAACCAAGGTGAAATTTCCTGATGGAAGAATTAACAACTTGTTTGCAGAAGTTGGGGATGCTCCAACACTGGAAATTTTTAAAGACAGCCATTTGTCTGGAATGGTGTTACGTTCTCCCGTTCGAATAGAGGTTGGAATAGGAGACTTCCAAGGTCCCTTCCAACTCGATTACTCTACAAGCAGCTGTGCCTGGAATTGCATTCATATGGGGATGATGGGATACGGAGTCCTACCTCTTTAAGGAAAGACGCCCACGTAAGGCTAGCTAAATTACTTCAGGATTTGCACCAATGCCCTGGAGACCCACTTCCTCTTGTATTTTGCACCCTTTATTCCTTCACCCACCCCAGCTGCACCTCTCTCTAATGATGGCGCATTTGAAAAGAGGGTAGGTCACCCAAGTGGCTGTTTATGTTCAAGAGAAGGGTAGCAATTACTCCTGAAGTCCAAAACAGTCTGCTCTGCCTCTTTAACGCCAATTTCCCAGGAATGCTTTGAACTAAAGCTATCAGATTTCACACCGGCCTCCAACTGGAGAAAAAATGGTTTGGGGTCTTTGTCATAGAAAATCCAGCCATTCGTTGTGCTGTTCCAGCTTGAGCCGAAAAAAGAGGTGGCTTTATAATACACACACACACCCCAAAAATATACCCAGCGCCAGGTTAACCTTGAAGTCTCCTCTCTCTGCAAAGAAAAAAATATTGATGAATTTGAGGGAAAGTTTTGCTCTCGGTGACCTCTCCTTTGCAAAGGGTGCTTAGCCAAGATAAGGAGTGAGTGCCCGCTTTGTCGAGGCACCTATGCTGTGGAAAAGCTTCCCTTTTATTTTTTTGCAGAACAGTGGGATGCAATGCTGCCTTGTTTTTGGAAGGCCTTTTGTAAAAGTCAGTCGTCCAACAGATATTTTTCAGGGGATTGTTATTAACGGACTAGGTTTTTCTTTTGCAAAATGCAATATCTTAAAACTGCTTTGGCATGGACCAAAAGGAGAAGCTGCCTCTACCTATGAACACATAAAATGATTTTTTTTTTAAAAAGAATTCTCTGCACAGCACTCCCCGATCTTGACCGGTCTGCTTGAAGCAATATTCTGCTGGGGATCTGGTTTTGTCACAGCTCTGCCTGGGATGGGTTTTCTTTGTGTGCGCAGGCGGGTGGGCGGTTGTGCACATGGCACAGCTGGGAACCCTCGAGGCCCCAACCCAACCCCTCCATTCGCATACACGGCTGTCCTGTACCCATTCGGTTCCACATTCTTTCCTTTTGCTTTGGGAATTATCCGGAGCCTCTGTTCTCAAGAGCCAGCTTGGCACCATGGGACAGGGCCCCCCCAGAAGGCACTGCAAAGGTGCATAGCAAACAAAGGACGACAGCCAGAAGAGTCCACAGCTGGACTCTGCAGGCCCTGACCCAAGACGAGCACGAAGCCACCGAAATCCCAGCAGCTGCCTCCTAGTGGAGAAAACATCCCTTCCCCAGATAAAGCCTGCAGAGAGAAGGTAGCTTTTCAAATGAAGTGCAGGTGATCAAAACTTGCCTCTTCCGAAGTGTACAAAGTTAGCACCCACCCCTCTCCTAGAAGAGTGAAGTATTTTGAGAAATATTTAAAAAAGGCAGGATAAAGAGAAATAAAAAGATCTTAAGGGAGACAAAAACTCAGAGCTTCAGCTCCCTGCCCTCAGCAGATATCTGGTGCCCATTGAGCAGGGCTGGGCCAGCCTATCTACAAGACAATTAGACCTTCAGCTCCAGGGTGATGGGATTAAGACATGACCCTCCAGGACATAATAGGATTATCTAGCAGCAGAGCTCACCGCATTGCAAAATCACCTGGGGACATTACATCACCCTCCAGGCTTCCACCAAACTTCTCAGACAATCTACAGGGTTGGCTATGACCCCTAAAACAGCCAATAGAATACATGTTCTTGCACAGGAACAGGAAGCTCAAGGGCAAGGCTCAAGAGAAGGTATAACTAACCCTCATTCTCAATTCCATGTGGTCAGCTGCCCAGAATCACATGTGCTTGGTGGTTCTGCTTCATCCATAAATGGACCCTCTTTCCAATCAGCCTCCAGCCTCCATTTTGTCTCCAGTGTCTTTTTCCCAGCTTGGAACTGAGCCAGATGGAGATTTCTTCCAACTAAAGTATGATAAGAGACTTAAAGAAGAGGAAAAAATCCCCACCTCATGATACAC
Source organism: Bungarus multicinctus (assembly GCA_023653725.1). Taxonomy (NCBI): domain Eukaryota; kingdom Metazoa; phylum Chordata; class Lepidosauria; order Squamata; family Elapidae; genus Bungarus; species Bungarus multicinctus. Next base: position 16,324,123 of record CM042835.1, on the reverse strand, counting down.
ATGAGAGCATGTATCTATCTCAAGGGTCTTCAACCTTGGCAAGTTTAAGACTTGTGGACTTCAACTCCCAGAATTCCTGAGCTAACATGACTGGAGGAGGAATTTTGGGAGTTGAAGTCCACAAGTCTTAAAGCTGTCAAGTTTGAAGATCCCTGATCTATCTTTTCAAGGGAACTGGACATTCTCAACATAATTGTTGTGGTTCAATTGCTAAATCATGTCCAACTCTTTGTGACTCCATAGACTCCATAGTACACCAGGCCTCCCTGCCCTCCACTGTCTCCCAGAGTTTGCCCAAATTCATGTTCATTGTGTTAACCATCTCATCCTCTGTCATCCCTTTCTCCTTTTGCCTTCCATCTTTCTCATCAGTGAGTCCTCTCTTCTCACTAGGTGACCAAAATATTTGTGTTTCTCTCAACATAGCAGGTCTGTACAAAAAGAGACACACTAGCTCTATGTTTCTCCAGCTCAAGATCTTTTATAAGATGTGTGGATTCCAAACCCTCATGCTGGCTGAGGAATTCTAGGAGTTGAAGTCCAAGCATCTTAAAGATCCCAAGGTTGAGAAACATTGTGGTAGCCTATGGCTTCTTCCAAAGTACTTTTCTGACTGGATGTTCCAGATGAAAACTAGACTACAGTAATCCTTGCTTTACAACCACAACCAGGACTGAAACACCTTAAGCAAGGTGGTTGGTAAGTAAGTTGCACCCAATATTACAGCTTGTTCGCCATGGTCATTAAGTAATTCACTACAGTTGTTGAAGCAAATCTGATTTCCCCACTGACTCTTGTTGGAAGCTGAATGAGGAGGTCACAACTGGCGACCACATAACCCCGGGATGCTGTTAAGTGTTGTGAATAGATGTTGGTTGCCAAGTGCCCAAATTTTGATCATATGACTGCTGGGATTGTGCAGCAGTCATAAGTGTGAGGACCAAATGTAAATTAACTTTTTGGTGCCGTCATGATTTTAAATAGCTGCTAAACAAACAGCCATAAGTTATTGACTACCTATGCCCCTGTGTTGGGGTGAAGGGTGTGCATAACAGAACCCTTGTAATACGGACATGCTTCCAAAGATATGCTTTCTGCAGCTTCACAAGACCGACTCCCAGGTAACCAAAAGCAAATCCTGATCAAAACTGCTTAGCTTAGTTGGTATTTTGAAGACGGCCCCAACTTGCTTTCAACCAGGAAATCTTTCGGCTATGCATGGAAAGAGATCCTTGGATTCAGGTGCAGCTAAAGCACGTCTATCTGGGGCGTGGGGGGTCCTACGCCATTCAAAAATCCAGGAAAACACGATCCCTCTCCCCCCATGCCAATAATGAGCGAGCTTGCAAATGGAATCTTAGTGATGCTACTTGCTTCAACAGGCTGAATCTTTCAATTAAGATATCAAATGCTTGTGTGACTCTGGCAGCCCGACTTATCCATCATGATATCGGCTCCTCTACCGATTCAGGGTAATTTTCTATCATTTATCCCTCTTTCGTCTCACACAGTCTTCCTGGGGTGGTTATAATTCTTCCCATTAGGCACAATAAAATAAAATGGTTCTCTTAAGCGACTGCCCTTCAATTGTGCTGGCCAGCTAGTGACATGGGGGAAAGGGGGAGTTTGTACATCTACTATAAAAAATAAGCATTTTGTTTCGGTTCTGCACCAGGTTGTTTTATTTTTATATTCATATTCAGCAGGGACCTTTCATTGCATGGGATAGTTCAACGCCGGGAGACCCCATTTCAAAGCAAGCTTAGCAGCGGCTATGTTATTCCCTGAACAACGTGGCATGATTGCATAGCTGTTAATTTCTTCACACCTACCTTCGAAGGTCCAATCAGCTGATGACTTTCCACCCCAGATCTGAAAGTTCTTAAAGGCTTGGTTCAGCATGAAAACCAGGATCACCCAGGTTCCTCCAGGGGAAGAAAGGCTAAAACTCCCAGAATTCTCAGCCAGCAAAGTCCCACCTTAAGCAAAGCCAGTGTAAAGTATGTTACCATGCTTGCTGCCTGCAGCAAAATCTCAAGTTGACATCTTAGAAACTGGTGGCTTTGAGGCCACTATCTAGATTTGGAAGCTAAATAGAGTTGGGACAGGTTACAACTTGGAAGGGTAAGCTCCAGGAAGTTCCAAGGTGTAGGTTAGACTGGGAAGGTGAAAACACATCCCAGAAGCAAACAATTGCAAAATATTTTCTTATTACTGTCAAGAAAGCACATGGACATATTCTTGTAGCCATTGGGATTTGGGGGAGTCTTTACCTTTATATGTTATCTGTTCAGGTAGACCTTGACATGCAACAGTTCATTTAATGACCATTTAAATAGAATAAAATAGAATAGAATAACAGAGTTGGAAGGGACCTTGGAGGTCTTCTAGTCCAACCCCCTGCTTAGGCAGGATACCCTGTTGTGGCCCTGAGATATTGGAACGCTGCTATCATGTCAACTCTAGTCCTTCTTTTCATTAGACTAGACATATCCAATTCCTGCAACCGTTCTTCGCATATTTTAGCCTCCAATCCCCTAGTCATCTTTATTGCTCTTCTCTGCACTCTCTGCACGCAAAGTTACAACGGCACTGAAAAAAGTGACTTATGCCCGTTTTTCACACTTACGACCGTTGTACATTCCCGTGGTCACATGATCAAAATTTGGACGCTTGGCAGCTGGCACGTACTTATGATAGTTGCAGTATCCTGGAGACATGTGATCCGTTTTTGCATCCTTCTGACTAGCAAAGTCAATGGGGAAGCCAGATTTATTTAATCCCTGTGTTACCAACTTAACAATGCCAGTGATTCACTTAACAACTGTGGCAAGAAAGGCCATAAAATGGGACAAAGCTCACTTGTCTCATTTAGCAACATAAATTTGGGCTCAATTGTGGTAAATCAAGAATTATCTGCAGGAACCTTTCGTACTTACAACTCTGAAAGGCACGTTTATTTTATTTACATGCATAAAAAGTTTCACATACATACACCATCAATTACTGCAAGTTCACATCATAAGAAAATGTAAGCCGATAATAATACGAATTGCCCAAGAATCAATACTTTTAAACAATGTACTTCAGTGATGGAGGGAGTGTTTAAATAAAAATTGTGGCTGCTGGTTTAAAAGGGATTCCTTGTATACAGATATGGTGGCTGCAAAACAGACCACTGTTGTTTCAAAATATAGGTAGTCCTTGTTTAGCGGCCATTCACAGGTGATGAGAAAGTATCTTTGTGACCAATACCTGCGTTTACAATTTTTGCAGGTCTGTAAAACAAAAGAAAACTGAAGGGAGATCGTGAGCACAATTATGGTTTTACTTAGTTTACTTAGTTATTTTATTTTAACAACCCAGTTTCTGGTCCCAATTATGGTGACTAAATGAGGACTACCTGTAAAGGGGAAATACCATTCAAAGAACTTAGTTATAAGTAAGGTATAGGATAGTTGCCTAGGAGAAGAACTGTCAGAGATTAAGAAAGATTCCCTTAGCTGCTAGGCACTGATCTGGTTTATTATTTTATTTCCTGGCATCCCTAAGGATTAGATACCTGGTTTTAGGAGAAAAATGGAGAAAATATTATTCATGGGTGTATGCAATCCAATGAAATGTTGTCTAACTAAATTAAAACAAGCGACTAAAATATAATGGGGTGCAATTCTCCGATCAACCTTCATCCAACTCTTCTCCCTTTAGTCCTCCCTAATTTTTATTTTTCAAGAACTGCAACAAAAATTCACATACCTGCCTAAAACTTTGACATTTGATACCATCAGCACACAAAAGCCCCCAAGAGGACAGAGCTATATGGAGCTATCCTTAGCCCACCTGGAAACACTCATCTCAGCAAATGGAACCAGAGCAGAACCATCAGTTCCAAAGTGAGTGGACCATTACCTCCACCTCCTTCTCAAAGTGGCCTGTGGGTCCTGCCATCATTCATTCATTCATTCATGCATTCATTCATTCATTCATTCATTCATTCACTTTCTACAGTTGCCCAACTCAATCAAGTGACTTTGGGCAGCTTACAGTTCTAAACTTCTAAAACAATTTAAAAGACATTAAAACAATATCCACAAAATAAAGAAGTATAAAACAGCAACCCTGATGATTAGTCAACTAATAGTAATGCCAAGTAACAGGGCCCTCCACATATCTTGAGCCCCTTATAACCAAGTTTTTAAAGGTTTGCAAAAAGCCAACAGGGCTTAGAATGGGGTCATTTTAATCTCTGAGGGGAGGACATGGAGTACAGCAGAAAAAGGCCATTTTCTAGTACTTCCTGCCAGTCGGTACTTTTTGGCTGACGGGATCTGCAGCATGCCCAATCTGCTGGATCTGATCAGATCGGTAGAAACTCTTGGAAAAAGACACGTATGACTACAAAGGGGTACTCTGGTCCCAAGTCACGTACGGCTGCAAAGGGGACAATCAACACCTTGATTTGCACCTGGAAACATGCTGGCAGCCAATGCCTCTCCTGGAATAGTGGTGTTATATGTGTCTTCTCCCAAATCATGCAACTCCGCTGGTCTGCAAGCAACCCCCCCTTAAATGAAATTCCCCTCCCTCCCAAGTTAAAAGTCCAGAGTAATGTTTTTTTTTTAATCAGACATTTCACTCACTGCAATGTGTGTAGTGCCACAGAAGACCAAGACTTCCCAGGTCTTTTATGTCTGCATCACGACTAAGCAAACTTAAACATTCAACAGAAGTTTCAAGAGGGAAGAAAATCTCAGAAAGATCCACTTTCCCCTGCTAAACCTTGCTCCCTTCTGCAATCAGGCCAGCCAAAACAGGTCAGTTGGCAAGCTCTTTTCAATGCTTGGCTGCTTAGAAATACAGATTTATTTTCCACTAAAGAACTAAAACAGGCCTTGTATTGATATATAACTGAATATGCAGTTATTGCACAGGCCATGTTTATTACCATGCTTATTACCCAGAGTAGAGGCAGAGTATAAATTTAACGAATAAACCAATATATAGAATCTGCTAGAATTATACAAATCATTCCGTCAATGAAGGCAAATACCAGGGATGAGCTTTAGCATGAGTCCAAAAGCTCGGAAGACTAAACCTCTGGCCCCGGTGACCAAACCCAGATCGGATGCTGCAAATAATTCAGCCTTTAATATCTGAATGCTGAATTAGCACTTCCTGTAGGATGAGGACTTTCCTCGTACTCCTTCCAATCAAGAGAGGTCACCTTTATCTCATGACAAGTTATATCAAGAAGAGGAAATGAAGACTCTAGAACAGTATTTCTCAACGTTGGGAAAGTTAAGATGCATGGACTTCAACTCCCAGTATGCTTTTAATGCTTGGGTGCCATGCTATTGGGGAATTCTGGGAGTGGAAGTCCATATAGTTCAGGGATGTCAAACTCGATTTAATTGAGGGCCGCATCAGGGTTGTGTTTAACTTTGGAGGGCTGGGGTGGGCATGGCCAAGATTGGGTGTGGCCAGCTCGATGTTACTCGTGTCGGGGGGCACCTGTAGTGGCCCGAACACTCTGCTAGCAAAAACATGCTCCTGAGCTCCCTTTTCGGCTACCATGACCTCCAGCAACTCTCTACGTGCAGCCCTCCCAAGCTCCATTTTTTCTGGCAGAAGCACTGTGGGCCAATCCTTCGTTGTTTTCAGGGTTGCCCCACGGGCCAGATCTCAGCACACCATGGGCCGGATTTGGCCCCCGGGCCTTGGGTTTGACACCCCTGATATAGCTTAACGTTGCCAAGGCTGAGAAACAGCGCTCTATAATTCAGCCTGCTAACTCATCTAGATCATGCCACGGAAGAGATATCAAACAAAATGAACATCAGTTCCAGTTTGCTACACATACCAAGTCCAAAATGCTGAGGCAGACCTCACTCATTTCCCTCTCAGCTGAGCTCAGCAAGGAGAATCCTAGGAGCAAAGTAAATGTTTGCATTCTCTCAAGTAAGTAATTTTAATGATGGATGACTAATTTCTATATGAGGGCTCCTTCCACCCCTCCCAAAAATGGGAGGTCAGTGCTTTTTTCTTTTTCTTTTGCTATAAAAATTTGTAGATAAAGATACCAGCATGTCTACATAACATTTGTACATAACCCTCACACTTCTTGAGGATTTTGCATATTTATATATTAGATTTACACCATCCAGGAGTTCAAGACAATGAAAAGTATAGTATCTGCGCGAAGCCACGTGCAATGAAATCTGAACAGTTGCTGCAGGTGGGAGATGAAAAGCCACCAAGCCCCCATTCTTTTTGCAAGACCCAATAGCACAACGCCTGGTGAGGCAAACATTCTCATACTGTACAGGGGGAGATAGACTGCCAATGAGCCCCATAGAGCTGCAGCATGTAAACCACACTTTCCAAATAAAACACAATTTTAATGGAAACTAGCTTTGGTACAGTTTGAAGTATACTGTACTCTGCACCTAAAATGAAAAGATATCGTCTCAGTTCGTAAAGACAGCTAATGCTATATAATCATGGAGATCCACATTTAAAAAAACAAAAACGAAACTGGTTCATGGTTTTTGTATGGAAGCACATTAGGACACTAGTGTGCAATTACAACTTTGCACTTTTATCCCTGCTTTTTACCTGCTCCCTTTGCCCATTCCCCTTATCACCTCTTTCTCTTCTTTAATTCTTCCCCTTCTTTAATCATGCTTTCTTTTCGGTTCCCATCTATTTTTAGCGCATGACCCAGGCCACATTCCTCTTTCCTTCAGACATCTCTCTTAAGCTACAAAGGCATGAAGGGCTACTAGCTATCGAGTTTAGGCCTGCAAAACCCACATTCCACACACCCCAAACGCCCAAGGGACAAGATCACACTCTCTGGAATCTGCAAAGGGCAGTATGAATTCCTTCAGTTGCTCTGTGAGTGGAGAGCTTTGGCTCAATGGCAGATCACAGATTTTGCATGCAAAAAACCCCCAAAAACCTGCTAGTTCCCATATTTAGCGTATCCAGACGGGCTGGTGGGGAAAAAAATGCTCCCTGTTCATGTATTTTTCAAACTTGGCAACTTTCGGAAGTGTGAACTTCAGCTCCCCGAATTCTCCCAGCCAGCAGGTTGAAGTCCACACATCTTAAAAGTTGCCATGTTTGAAAAACACTGGTATAGCTGATAGTGAGTTAGATGGTCCAAAAACTTGGCTCAGTCTATAGATCAGCCTCCTGGATTGCATGCATTCTGCAGATAAGTCATGCAAATACCTTGCTCTGCTTTTTTTTTTAAAAAGCAACGGGTCCCACTATCAGATTTACGGAGGAGTAAGATCAATGCGTGCAAGAAAAAGAGGACTAGCAAATGGAGCTTTGGGTGGGTGGGGAGCAGGAACTAGTTCTCTGCATCCAGAACAAAGAGGTGAGACATAACCCAGCATTTAAATGCAGTTCTGGCCGGTCTGATCTTCCCCAGCTGGAGTTCCTGCTTGGAAACTGCGGTACTGTTGTTTTTGCTGCTTAGACAGAGCCAAAGGCATCTTGGAGGCTGGTGAACTTTCTGGCAGGAAGGCTGAAACTAGCTCAGCCATTTCATCCTTGGCTAAATTGCTTTCTCCTTGTGCTCCCTGGTCAACAGCAGCAGTGAGAACATTCTTCTCTTCTCTTCTGCAATCACAGGGCAGGGCGAGATTATCACTCATTTCCTAGCCGGGCGGACCAAACTCGCAGGAAAGCAAATAGGCTTTGCATTTGTAAAGCTGTTGGAAAACGCCCCAACTCCCTTGATTAATTTTAGATTTATATGTTTGGCTAATACAGGGACCCACAACTCAAGAGAATCCAAGCCCATTCAGTTATTTGGGAAAGAAAGGAAACAGGCTACAGTCCTCTCAAAGCTGTAATCATCCTTTGAAAAAAACACAGGTGAGGGAATGTATATTTCAGAGCTCATACATCCCATGCCGAAAACGAGATTACTAAAAGAATAAAGCTAGACGTTATGATTGATTCCTATATGCAAGTGAGCCATGGATTTGGGCTCTCTTTCTCAGGCCAAATAATCCAGGACTTTTGAATGAAAAGCATTCACATTTCCAAATACTCCCAGTGAGGCGGTGCAAACTCCAGAGGGCTATACCACATGTTTTTTCTAAACAGCAACTGCATTAGTTCTCACAGCAACAACATTTGTTACCCAGAAAGCATTTCTGTGCAGGAAACCTGGATGTTGGATCACTATGGAGAGCAACTATTTATCCCAGCCTGCTGTCCACATCCATCGATCAAGAGTGCAGCCTAACTGTGGTTTATTCGGGCTTTAATAGGTTTGCAAACCCACCTGCAACGTACATTTTGCGACCTCTGCAGTAGGTTTCACAGCTTAAGACATAATGCAAACTCAGCTAATTGTGAGTAAAGCAGACTATGGTTTCTCAACAAGCCACGTGAAGCCACTTGCATACATCAAGATCACACACACACACAAACTCGTGGTGTGCATGTGATTTCCTGTCCAGACGGAAAGGAAGCCTTTCCTATGACCAGAAAGTCTGAGCCGCAACCTTTTCTCCTTATGATGCTGTCTCTCTTTCCCCAATATAGACAAAAGTTGCCTCACCTCTCTGGCTCGCAATCCTTCCAGGGCAGGGGTCTCCAACCTTGACAACTTTAAGTCTGGAGGACTTCAACTCAATTTTGGGAATTGAAGTCTGTCAGGCTTAAAGTTGCTAAGGTTGGAGACCTCTATCTCCCAGATCAAAAGATCAGAAATTGTGTTGAAATTTTGAGGAGGGCACCTCAGAGGTGGTATTCAGCTGGTTCTGACTGGTTCTCACGAACCGGTAGCAGAAATTTTTGAGAACCGGCTGGCCCCACTCCCATCTATTCTCTGCCTCCCATTGAGTCCCAGCTGATCGCTTGGGTCTTCTTTGGTTGCCCTGCACAGGAGAACAGAGCTGGATAGCAGGTTAGTGAGGTAGGGAGGGAAGGGGGATTTTGCAGTATCCTTCGCCTGCCACACGCACCAAGCCACGCCCACAAAATGGGTAGTAAAAAATTTACCACTGGCACATCCTATTCTTTATACAAGGAATCAATGCCATACCCCCTTGTGTGAAAGAGGAAAGAAAGAAGGAAGACTTTGCACAATCCTGTTGAATTCCATCCAGAATCTGAATCCCTACAAAGGGTTTCCCCCTCCCCCAAGAGATCTTTAAGGTGCTGCAAATATCTCCCACCCCCTGAATTTGTTCAAGGACACACTTCATTGTGTGCCTGCCTGGTCCTATCTCTTCCCAGTCTGACACCCAGAGCTGAAGAAAGAGAGAATTCTAACCCGGGAACAAGTCAAGAGTGAAGAATGGAATTGGATCTGCTGATAGATGCCCCAGTCAACTTCTCTCAGCCTAACTGAGCTACCTCAATTTTGTTTCAACGACACCCAGTGATCAATTATCCTGGCCAGAAAACCTCAGTAAACACCCAGCAACCTCTTAGCTTCTGGAAGTTAAGCGCCATCCTTTTTTAAACAGCAGTTTCCCTATCAAGCAGCCTAAATTTTCCTAGTATCATCGCTCTCATTCCCAATCCTCTTTTCCCTGAATACACACACACACACACACACACACACACACACACACACACACGTCATTTTCTATCATCTATCTGCTGCATCAAACTATCCAGCACTGCAAATGAATGGCCATTAACTGGCTCGTAAACCAAAGCTCCATCTCCGGTGCAGCTTAAGTCCTGTGGGAAGGGGGACTGAAATAGATCCTAACTAAGTACCCTCTATCTCAAGGGTGCCAAACTCAAGGCCCGAGGGCTGGATCCAGCCCACAAAGTGCTTAGATCTGGCCCGCAGGGCTGTCCTGGAAACAGCGAAGGATGGACCTGCAGTGCCTCTGCCAGCAAAAACAGGCTCCCGAGCTCCGTTTTCAGCTGCTACGGCCTCCTGCAACCCTCTGCCAGGGAAAATGGAGCTCGGGAGGGCCGCATGTTTTCCCTGGCAGAGGGTTACAGGAAGCCATCACAGCTGAAAACAGAGCTTGGGAGCCTGTTTTTGCTGGCAGAGTGCTGGGGCTGTCACAGGCACCCCTGACACGAGTGACGTCACACTGGCCACACCCACCCTGCCTCCCCCAAGGTCAACCCTGATGAGGCCCTCAATGAAATCGAGTTTGACACCCCTTACTCTATCTTCACTAGGCGGTGATGACCTCTTTACGCTACCAAGAAACAACAAATGCAGAAGGTTCCTATTGTTTGTAATATTTTAAGATTTTTAGATTTCTGTGTCTTACTGCGGAGATGGTTTTTGCACAGCAAGCAATGCGCAGCCCCAAACGGCTGGGATAGTTTGGGGTTCATCAGGAATCTATTGCCTGTCAGATCAGCCCAGTTATTGCATCAAGCCATAACTTCTTTAGGCTCCTTTATTTTTATTTATTTGATTTTTTTATAATGCCTTTATTACTTTATACATAACTCGAGGCTGAGAACATACACAATATTCTTTCGTGGTTTTCCATACCACAACAAGCCCGTGAGGTGGGCTGTGCTGAGAGACAGAAGGATTGGACCTAAGTCACCTAGCCGGCTTTCATGCCTAAAGTGGGACTAGAACTCACAATCTCCTGGTGATTTTCCCAAACTTACCCAGTCAACTTTTATGCCTAAAACGGGATTAGAACTCACAGCCTCCTAGTGATCGGCCCAAGGTTATCCACCGGGCTTTCATGTCTGAGGCGGGACTAGATCTCACAATCTCCTGGTGATTCGACCAAAGTCACCCAATCAACTTACATGCCTAAGGCGGGATTAGAACTCATAGTCCCCCAGTGATTGGCCCAAGGTTATCCAGCTGGCTTTCATGCCTAAAGTGGGATTAGAACTCACCATCTCCTGGTTTCTAGGCCAAGCACCTAAACGTCTAGGCCAAACAGTTTAATGTGATCACAGCCGATGCCTTTTCTTAACCTAGGTTTAGGGGTTAACTCTTTGTCTGAACTTCTCTCTCTTGCCCCAGACACACTAAAATAAAATCTGAATTGGCTGAAGAAATAAAGGAGAAACCATTTCCTTTCCCATTACTTTCCCAAATACCTTGCTGACACAGCATGGGCAAGTCATGGGCAAGCTGTTGTAAAGCAGTTTCTTTACAGAAAAGGGGGGCACTCGTTCAGAGGTTAATAAGAAACCAACCCAGCATGGCAAAAAACGAGAGGATGTGGTTAAAAGAAAAAAGTGCATGTGTTTTTCAGTTTAAAAAAGAAGCTGGAAAAACTTCAGCCCCGTATTCACATTTTAATTATTAAAAAGTAGGACTGTGTTCGGTGGCATCACAATACCTAGAGAATAAGTGTAAAAGAAAAGGCTGGCTCTCCAGACATGTGTGAACTTCATTACACGTTGCTTAGGTTGCAGCAGTAAACATGGGAATAGAAGGATGTCACACCAAACTGTACAATGCTGTCAGTCCCCCAACAGGAGCTGAATATCTTCAACTGCTGCGGCTCCATTTATTCCCCAGATCAAGTGGTATGCAGGATGCCTGACAGTGAGATGGGGCTGTCCCCACCTTCTTCGAGGTGGTATCTCCCCAGGTAACCCCAATAAAATTCCCTGTTTCTGAACGGGGTGTTCCAGAACAGCAGGTGAGCACCGGATTCAGGATTTCTGGGTTGTTGTCAGGAGGAAGCAAACCGTAGCCTTCTTGCGAATAGCCAAAGTCAATAACTTTGTTTGCAACATGCTACAAGCCTCTTGCCAGATTGCTTTGCCTTCCCCTGGGGATGATCGGATAAGGCTTCGTGGATCACGGGGAAGGTCAAGCTTATACTGCTTGCGTAAGGACTCCAAGCTAGGCCCTCACTTGACCCCTCCTTCCAGCCCGGCTGGCAGTTTCCCAACAGTTATAAGATCTGAAGTGCAGAAGAAGAATTTTAGAACACAAGAGAAAACTGGATAAAAAGGAGGGACGAACAGCCTCTCGTCCTAAAGTTGTTTGCAACCCCATAAGGCACCGGGTGCAGCCGCAGTCTCCTGCCCCCTCTCTTGAGAGTTGTTTCTTAACTACAGTAATCAAACTGACTGTTGTTTGTTCCAGCTTCAAGCACTTCCCCCCCCCCCGCATATACACCCTCCCCGGCCCTTTTGGACTGTGGTTTTTCAGTGCATCATTCAAAGACCAAACACAGCACTCAGCCAGAGAAAGATCGTCCTTGAGTTAAATTGACCTCCAGGACAGTCGAGTTTTTAAGTGCTCAGAGTCACCACAGCATAAAATAATCCGCAGCGTAACAGAAAACACTGGGCTCCCCCAACTCCGCCCCCATCCCCCCCCCCTTTATGGCAAGGCAAGAAAGAGAGGCATCATGTCTTGTATTCAGAAATGTCAGGTCTTGTCTCAAAATACAGCTTAATTAGCAGGCCACGTGGAGGTTGGACATGGAATAAAGAGCCATTCCTTTAAGGATCTCGGCATCCTGATTCCAAGCATTCTTTCTCAGCCTTGTCCACTTTAAGATGGGTGGACTTCAACTCCCAGAAGCCTGGCTAGGGAATTCTGGGAGTTGAAGTCCGCCCACCTTAAAGTCGGCAAGGTTGAGAAGCACTGCTCTAAGCCAGGGATCTCCAACCTTGGCAACTTTTAAGACTTGTGGACTTCAACTCCCAGAATTCCTCAGCCAGCAAAGCTTCTGGGAGTTGAAGTCCACAAGTCTTAAAGTTGCCAAGGTTGGAAACCCCTGCTCTAAGCATCATGGAAAGACCTTCCATGCCCCATATCTCCAGGCCGGATTGAAATACCGGGGAGTGGGGTAGGGTGGGGTGGAGTGAATACTAGAACCCAAGAGACTTAAGATTTTCAAGAAGAGATTGGATTCCCATCTGTCAGAAATGGTGTAGGGTGTCCTACTTGGGCAGGAGGTTGGACTAGATGACCTACAGGATCCCTTCCAACTCTGTTTTATCTGTTATCTGACTTCCTCTCTCCGTCTCTTCCTTCCTTAACCAGCCAAACCAGGCTTCCTCCAGCCCATCACTCCAGCAATCACGAGCATCTGAGAGTAGCTTGGGAGAAGGTTTACCCAGCAGTTAATTAAAGCAAGCATCAAATTAAATACAGCAAAATTAAAACAGCGCCGGAAATTAATTTTCAGCATTAAAAAAAAAAGTCTACCTTGTAAAGCTAGATATTCTCTAAATGGGGCGGGGGAGGGAAAGGAATGTACTGTGCTGGCCATAAGACATCGCGCTTGGTATCACCTTGCCAGCTGTGACAATCAGTTCCAGGTCCAGATGCAGATTTTGTCACCTCATCTACCTCTTTGCCCAAACCCAGGGAGTCTAGTTACTCCTCCATCCCAGAGGCACAGAAGATCATTCCTTGCCCATCACAAACCCTCACCTATGTTGCTCTCTATCCAGCTCCTTTGATCCACTTGGGTGGCCCGGAGCCCCTCATCCTTCTCTTCTCCTCCAGCCCCACAGCCCATCAATCACCAGATTCGTGGAGTGCTCAAGAGGCTGTTTTCACTCCCATGGCACCACATGCAGAAAGAGAAGCGGGAGCCAACAGCATTGATAAGTAATTTTTTTTCTTAAATAAAAAATACCTCCTAGTGGAGATTTTGCAAAGCTGCATGTGGCTTTCTGGAAATAAACAAAAGGATTTTTTTTTTTTTTGGGGGGGGGGGGGGGGAAGCAAACTTATCCAGAACTTACAAGGTTAAGCTAGTTTTATATTTCTTTTAAAGAATGGGTGAGAGAGGGAGGGAGGAACAGGTAAATAAGGGAGATTTGTAAATATTTATGTAATAAAGATGATTTCAAAATGCTATTTAGAAAATCCAATGTGAAGTTTTGTATTTTTCAAAAGTTGGAAGGGGGAGTGATAGGAACAGATACAAATACAGATTTGTTTCTTGTTTATTTATATTTTGCATATCTGGACTGCCAACTCCCTCAAAGAGGGACTCTTTAGTTTACCACTAGTGGTGGAATTATGAGTTGGTGCAAAGTCAAGTAGTATGGCTTGTTCTTTTCTTAGTGTCAAAGGATGAATCCACCAAAGCTCAGGATCAAAGGTACATTTAAATATGCATCATACCAGTTTGTTACAAATAATCTTTTTTAAAAAAACACTACTTCATTTCTAGTAATAAAACTAGATGACTGCCCCATACCTAATTTTTTTCAATGTAAAATTTATAAATAAAGTGCCCATCATGGTGGATGAGAGCTAACTTGTAAATTATGTGAATATCAACCAGTTTGTTAGGGGAAAGGTAAGGAAATGGAGGGGAGGAAAGGAAAGGAAAGGAAAGGAAAGGAAAGGAAAAGAAAGGAGAAATGAAAGGAAAGGAAAAAGGAAAAGGAAAGCAAAAAGGAAAGGAAAGGAAAGGAAAAAGGAAAGGAAAAGAAAGGAGAAATGAAAGGAAAGGAAAAAGGAGAAGGAAAGGAAAAAGGAAAGGAAAGAGAAAGGAAAGGAAAGGAAAAAGGAAAGGAAAGGAAAAAGGAAAGGAAAGGAATGCAATTTGAAAGAACATTGAAAGCTCTCTGGTTTCTAGTGTTGAGCAGATGACAGAAGCCAACTTAGAAGTGATGATTAATTCACAGAAAATTGTGAATATAGTTGTTATAGCTATTCTAGCTGGACATTTATTTATTTAATTTTGTCAAGCGATTATAAGATAACATGTGTAAGTATAAACATAGTTATGAATACATGAAATGGATACATATAAGAAAGAATCAATAGGACAGGGACGGTAGGCACATTGGTGCGCTTATGCACGCCCCCTACAGACCTCTTAGGAAAGGGGTGAGGTCAATAGTAGACTGTCTTAAGATTAAAGTTTTGAGGGTTTGGGGAAGAAACCACAGAGTCAGGTAGAGTATTCCAGACATTGACCACTCTGCTGCTGAAGTCATTTGGGAAGCAGCCATCTCAGCAGCTCTGGATGGGACGAAGGTGGCAAAAGCTGGGACCACATTTCATGGTCATCAGCAAGCACATAAATAAGACCGAGAGCAAGAAGGCAAATTGCAAAGTAGTTGCTCTTCATTACTAGCAAGGCTAGTATTTCCTTTAAGCTGGGTCAGCAGCCTCAGCACAGCTGCTGCTTCGGCCAAAGATCCAGGTGAGTGAAATATACAGGATCTTGTGTTGACCAACATCACATACGGATACATTCTAATTTATGTACATATCCAGAAGAAGCAACATTGTGGCTTCTAGGAGACACATTGTTGTGTGCCGCTAAGAGCCACTTTCGGTGAAATGGGATGTGTGTGTAAATTTGATTAATAAATAATAAACAGGAAAAGTTATTTCCTCCCCCCGTTTTTAAATACTATAAAAATAATAATAAAGGATTGCCAGCTTTTTTTCAACCCAACCCATGGGTGGCAAGGAAAAGCTTTGGCAATGCCAACTAAAACCTCCGCCCATTTGGGGACATCATTATTCAGGTAAAGATGCATGCATGTTTTTAATATATGGGGGGGGGGGGGAAGAGACCCAGTTGTCTTAAGATGAAAGAAAGGTTCTTTCCTGCAGAAATGTGCTGTGAAGAAAGCTTCTGACAGGTTATCCCCTTGTGATGTTTCCACTCCTGCAGCTTTGTGAATGTTGCTATCGTCCTCAGAGAGAAGGGAAACAAGACTTTTGTGTTCTCCTTCTTATTCTCAGTGGCATGCACAGATCAGCCACGGAGGATCTCCTTTGCACACTGAAGGGTACCAGATTCAATTCCAGGCCTTTCCAGGAAGACCTGGGCTTCAGAGGGCTGTCAGCCTATGTTAATAATACTGAACTAGATGGGTTAAAGTTACACCTGGCTCCAAACATTGCACATCTTAAGCAGGGGTGAGCTTCAAAAATTTTAGCAACGGGTTCTCTGCCCCGTTGCTGGGTGGTCGTGACCATGGTGGCTGTGGCCTAGTCAGGCTCCTGCACCACAGCGGGGGGGGTGTTTTCACCCTCGCCAGGTTCCGGAGACTTTCCCTCGAGCCTCTGGGAGGGCGAAAATGGGCTCCCCGGGCTCCGGAGGCCGGAAACGGGCCCATTTCCAGTCTTCCAGAAGGGCCGTTTCTCACCTTCCCCAAGCCTTCATGCGGGCCCTGCACTTACCCAGCATCCAAAACAGGCTGTGTGGAGACTCCTGGGAGGGGAGGAGAGGAATGGGTGAGGCCAGCCAGGGGTGGGATTTGTCGGTTTGCTGAACCCACTATAAAATTAGCTATCGGTTAGCTATGGGTTCGCCCAAACCCGTAGCAGCCTTAAGATCTTAAGAAAGGGATACAAAGATGAGATGAGCCTACAAACTAGTCGTGGCTGCTGTTAACAGAATAATAGAGTTGGAAGGGACCTTGGAGGTCTTCTAATCCAACCCCCTGCTCAGGCAGGAAACTCTGCCTATACCATTTCAGACAAAGGGCTGTCCAATCTCTTCTTAAAAACCTCCAACACCCACAACTTCTGGAGGCAAATTGTTCCACTGATTAATTGTCCTAACTGTCAGAAAATTTATCCTTACTTCTAGGTTGGGTCTCTCCTTGATCAGTTTCCATCCGTTGCTTCTTGCCCTGTCCTCTGGTGCTTTGGAGAATAGCTTGATGAGTTATGGATTTTAGAGACATTTGGTAAGTTACTCCATTTGAGGTATCTTGGTTGAAAAATGTCTGCCCTATCACGTACCATTTCACCCAGTAAGAGGTTACAAAGAAATAAACAAGAGAGATTTAGTCGTATACAGATGGGATTGGATGATATTGGAAAACCCTGGTTCAGTCTTGTGGGAATCCAACCATCTCAGCTTGTCATGGCAATCTAATTTACTTGGAGATAGTTTATCGTACCAAAGATACAATTAATTCCCCCCACCCCCCCACCCTAATTTGGGCTTTAGTATATTGTGTGAACCCAGCCCACCAATTCTGCCCTCTTCTATTGCTACAATCTTAATTTGATCTTTTGTCAAAATCTTTAAAATCGTGATAGAGTTATATATTAAGGCAGAGGTCTCCAAACTTGCCAACTTTAAGACTTGCTGTGGACTTCAACTCCCAGAATTCTCCAGCCAGCTATACTGGGAGTCCACAAGTCTTAAAAGTTGCCAAGTTTGAGGACCCTGTATTAAGGCATTATAATTGCATCTCCTTTAAAAAACTTGGCTTCCTAAACTTTAAAATTGCAGCTGTGACCAAATGCATATATGCACAAAGGCTCCCCAAAATTGCACAAGGTTGTAGAGGCAAAACTTTCTGGATTTCATGGCAAAATAGCCAGTGCGTGTATAATTTAAAATTTAATAAATAAAATGGCCTGTTGCATTAGCTCTTTCCAGAGACTCACAGCAGCCAATAGTATATTCTCCAATGTATTTCTGGCCAAAAGAAAAGTTGAGCCCCAGGCTTGGGTACTTCATAATTCTGAAAATAACCTGACACCGAGAACCTTCCTCCTTCTATCCCACCGCTTTTAAACACACCACATAAGACACTCTGAAAGATGTGTGCCTACACAAGTGAAACTTCAGGCTTCTTATATCATGACTGCAAACATGAAAACAAAGGGAAGAAAAATCTGAGTGTGCCAAAATCCAATACATAGTTATCTCTCTGCACAATGGATTTAATCAAGTTCAATTATGATCACAGCAGCTCTATTCACACTATATGGGTGACCTTGGCTAATACTTTATGGCTTAGGATGTGGTGGAAACCAAGACCCCTGCTTAGTTTATGGTCCTGTATAGTGTGCAAATCCAGAAAATGGTTAGCTCCAGTAACTAGATTGCATTGCATGAATAAATTTGTAGGGTCAATAAAGAAGCCCAAACAGTCGTTAGCAGATCCATGGTGATATGCTCCCAAACCCTTACACTTTGTTAGATGATATGCTTTTCTACAATACTGACTTACTTCCTATTTAATTCCTATTTCCTAATTCCTATTTCACTCACCCAGTTTGCTCCTATAAATTGGAAAGATTCTACCTTCTAAATTGCAAAACTTGGAAACATTTCCTTCATGTTTGGTTTTAATGAATGTAATCGGGGCCATTTTTATTATCAGCTACAAATCATTATGGGCACCATTGGATGTGGCTCATCAATTCACTGGTGAGCAGTGGCAAACTATCCCATTAGGACCTGCAACTCCCATTCATTATGGTTTGTCACATGGTCAGCCAGATGTTTAGACTGGATTTGGCATTTTTGTCTATCAAGTCCTTCCCAAGTATCTGAGCTAGACAGATGTTGTTGTTTGATGGTATTAAAGGCATCAACGCAGGATGTAAGCTTCTCCTGGTAACGCTGCCTTTTGCAATTGACTGATTGTGGTGTTTGTCAAGGCTGATGGTGGTGGTGCTCCAGATGTTATTATTGTTGACACCTAAAGAGGGTCGATTTAAAAGTCCATCTCTGCAAAAGGCAATAGTTTTTCTTTATGATAGAGTTGATAAGAATTGTGCATGCATGTATGCTAAATGCTGTCCAGAACTTTGTGCCAGAACTCAACTATCCTCATTGCTACATGTTACACTACTTTAAAATGTATGTGGCAAGATAAGATTCCATATAATGGGAGGGGGAAAATGCAGACTTATTCATGTATCCAGTTTTGCCATGAGAAAATGGCTCTTAGAAAAGCAAGATAGATTCTTAAAAGTGGACAAGTTAGAATACAGAATAACAGACTTGGAAGGGACCTTGGGGGTCTTCTACTCCAACCCCCTGCCCAAGGAGGAAACCCTATACCCGTGATGGCCAATCTATGGCACGCCGGCCACAGGTGGCATGCAGAGCTATTTGTGCGGGCACGCAAGCCCCAGCCAAACTTAGCTGCACTGTGCATGCGCGTGCCTCCCAGCTGATTTTCGGTCCATTTGAGGCTGTTTTCGCCCACCTGGAGGCTCGAGGAAAACCTCTGCAGCCTTGGGAGGCCAAAAAACGGGCCTTCCGGAAATACCAGAAGTGCCGAAACGGGCCCGTTTTTCAGCCTCCTGAGTTGCAGAGGCTTCCCTCGAGCCTCCGGGAGGGATAAATAGCCTCAAACGGTCCAAAAATCAGCTGGGAGGCATGCGCTGTGCATGTAAGGGGGCAGGGCAGGGCAGGGGTGTTGCGCATGCATGCATGAGGGGGGGCAGGGGGGCACTTTCAGCACACAACAAAAAGGTTCGCCATCACTGCCCTCTTCCATTTCAAACTGATGTTGTCCAATCTCTTAAAATCCTCCAGTAATGGGGCACCCATAACCTCTGAAGGCAAGTCATTCCACTGATCAATTGTTCTCACTGGCAGGAAATTTCCCCTTAGTTCTAGGGTGGATCTTTCTTTGAAAAGTTTCCATCTGTTACTTCTTTGTCATTCCAGTTGGGAAAGAATCCAATTACTATTCTTAAGACCCAGCCAGGCCAGGCCTTCTGTTCAAAGCAGAAAAGTACCTTGCCTGCCACTTTTGCCAAACAGGTTCAACGAGCATGAAGGACACCCAACCTGATGCTCAAGAGATCTGCCAATAAATGAACAGTAAAGCATGGATTGCATAGAACTGGAGGTAGAGTTTCCTCAGCCAGGACAAAATGGTGGACACCCTCAAGCAAAACCAAGACCAAATGGACATACTAATGCCAAGTGGGGAAACGGAGCCACGGAGACATGTAGCAATGTGCATACAAGAGGTAGAAGAAGAAAAAATCTGGAGCTTCTTTTGACCAGAGCAGGAGCCTTAAGAAGGAATCCTATGAAGCTTCTTCTTTTATATATATAATTTTGTATCATTTTCCCTATGGAGGCTGGTTGTGAGGCCAGATGCAAGAGAAAAATACCTCAGCCTATCTGAGCAGCTCTTCAAAATGTAACACATTCTTGATTTTCCAGGTGGTGGTGCAAAGAAGAAGACTGGGGAGACGGGGAGATTTATAAAATTATGCATGGTGCAGAGAAATGTTTCCTTCCTGTCTCATGATACTGGAACTCGGGGTCACCTAGTGTGGTTAATTGGTAGCAGATGCAGGACAGAGGAAAAGAAGTAGGGGTTGTTTTTTTTTTACATCATGTGTAACTTAAAGAAAGCTACCACCAGATACAGAGATGGCCCCTTCTTCATGCAGCTTGTGGAGGGAGGCATGATAAAAATTCACGGAAGGATTCACCTGTCAATGGCTTTTAATCTGGATTGCTCAGTGACAAAAAACAAGGAGGAAAGTCTTTAGTCTTTATGACCTATCTATTATGGGTTTCTTGGAGGCATTTGACCAGGTTTCAGAAAACAGAACCCTGGTTTCATGAGGCAAATTCCTGAGAAGTGCAAAGACAGACTTGCAATTCCCACCAGAAGGTTGAGTATTGGACATCATGCTTACCTCAAATCAACACACTTTACTCACATTTTATCCACCTAACTGAATAGGTTGGCAAAACATTCCAAACCAGAGATCTCCAAACTTGACAACTTTCAGACTTGTGGGACCTCAACTCCCAGAATTCTCCAGCCAGCCAAGTTTCAGAAGGTATCCCTGTCCACAAAGGCTAAAAGGTAGCAGAAGGGTTCACCACAACTTTGGACCCTGGAATTTTCAAGGCTGTTGTTTTTTTTACCCCAAGTGAAGGCTCTCAGTGTATGGTTGACTTTGCCCAACACACATAACTAGAAACCTAGGAACTACATGCATACAACATGCAAAAGTTGAGTAATCTTCTTGTCTTTCTGGTGACCTTCAGGTGAACACCCAGCCTGCTTGGTTAATCTGGAGCTCAGTGTATTGTCTGAATCCAGAAAGTAGATTCATTCGATAACTCAAGTAAAGGATGTGAATCTTCTAAGCCAGGAGTCCCCAAACTTGGCAAGTTTAAGATTTATGGACTTCAATTCCCAGAATTCTCCAGCCAGCTAGGAGTTGAAGTCCATAAGTCTTAAAGTTGCCAAGTTTGGAGACCTCTGTTCCAAACTATAAAATACATGAGCTCAGTCTATATTTGCACCCTGGATTAATAAAAAAAACGGGTATCTGCTTTGGGGTTCAGCATATGGTGACAACACAGCTTGGTTGATTCACATAACACCTTAGGCCCTTTTGTGAACCGGGGCCCCCGTATGCAAGAATGCAAGCCTAGCAAGGGCGACATTCTTAGCCAATTCCCATCCCCAACACCAGTCTGAATTTTCCACATTGCCTTTGAACTGAGACACCGCCGCCGAGGCAAACTTTTTGATGTTTTCCCCCTTTTTTAATTTCCACCCACCCACACGAACCGCTTTCTGGGCAGAGATGTAGAAGAAAGAAAGGCTGAGAGAGGAGAAGGGAGTGCGGGTGGGAGAGAGAGAGAGAGAGAGAGAGAGAGAGAGACTGACTTTCTCAAGGCCAGCCAACAAATCCACAGTTGTTGCTGCTGCTTTTTCCAAGGCTGTCTTCAACTCCCAACCACGGAGGAAAACTACCCAACGCTTTTGCTTTTCCTGAGAAGGGAGCCACTGACTTCTGCAACTGACGGGAGGAGAACGTTTTGTAGCTCAGGGTTGACACGAGCGGTGCTCTCTGAGCTTGTTTTCTTGACCCCAAACTAAGCAACATCACCACCACTAATAATACTGATGAGGTTACCTAGTTTGGGTGATAAAACGTCGGCAAGAAAACAAGCAAGCTCAGGGTGCACCAAGGATACTCCCTCAATTGCAACGGAGCCATCTTCTGCCTGCATTTTCTTTTAGGATCACCCAGGAGGAAATCTACCTGAGTTTTCATCCGGAACATCTCAGGGGCCTCTCTCCTTTTTCCTTTTGCTCACCACAGCCCCGTTCTGTGGCTGTTTTCCTGTGCTTCACCATAACCACCAAAGCTTCCAGCAGCGGTCAAGATTGTCTCTCTCATCAGGACTCCAAAACTTTTCCTGCACACACACACACACACACACACATACCCTCCCCCCACAAAGTGAGTTTAATTCTGGCCAAGCATCATTTTTTATCTACTTCTCACTCCACGCTAAGCACACACAAATACGCCTAGGCACATGTGCGTATGAGTGCTCTCCCCCCCTTCTCTCTCTCTCCTTCACACACACACACGCGCACACACACACTTACATACATCCCACCCCTCTTCCTGTTAAGATGTCAGGATGATCTTGGAGCTTTGCCTAAACAGTTCCAACACAGCTTTCTCCTTCATTTGACAAAGCTCTGTGAGTCTGTGTGCTGGGAAAGGAGGGGGGGGGGGAGTGAGGGATGGATAGAGTGAGGGAGGGAAGGAAAGATTTGGTCAGGTTTGTTTCCAGGAGATACGTGAAATGGAGGATAACGATCTGCCAGGAAAGGGAAAGAGAGGGAGGGAAAGCTAGAGAGAAGATGTCTGTTGTGCATTTCTTTAAAAGCCAGCTTGCTGCCCAACCTCTGGAGACCAGCCCCCTCCCCCCCCCCCCCCCCCCCCACCCCCCCCCCCCCCCCCGCACAAAAACCATTGCACATCCCTCCCATCTCTCAGCCCTGGGTGGCCTTCGTGTTGTTCACAGATGGCTGTTTCTACTCACTCCAGTGCTTGACCTAAATCCTCCCTCCCTCCCTCTCTCTCTCTCTCTCTTCAGTGGCACTGCAAATGTCTTAGCTGTGTAGCTCAAGGCATGGCAAAGCTAAAATTAAAGAGGAGGAGGAGGAGGAAGAGGTGAAGGACAGCATGACAACAGGATGCTGGCTGCCTCCAGAGAAACCTCCTCCCTCCCCCCTCACCGCAAGTGTGAAGACTCAAAGAGAGAGGCGGCTGGATCTCGGGCATTTTTCTCCCTTCTGCAAAAAAGCAGCCACCCCGTCATCAGTTGAATGCCACCCTCAGAAAACAGGGTGACCGCATTTCCGGCCCCAACTTTCAGCTGCCTCTGACCCCTCTCTGCTCCGCTGGCTCCCCACCTGGCTCCTCTCCTCCCTACCTCCTTGCAAGCTCGCAGGAAGTTCCAACAGCTCTAAAGTTTTGTCGGTGACTCAGCGGCTGGCGGCTTCAGCCAAAAGTGACAAGCCGGCGCGCAGGCGCACCCCCCCCCCCCAACCTCCCACCCCTACCTCCAGGGAAATGGAAAAGAGGCCTCTTGGCCCTCCTGTCCCAGATGGGGTGGGTGGTGCAGGAAGGAGGCTGGATGGTCTCCAGGCTCAAGTTACAAGGCAAGTCTCAGAGTGGAGGGGCAGGGAGGGGTCCAAGATGCGGGGGACCCACGAAGACAGACTCTAATCCCACACCGGGCTTTGGCTCATGGGCTCCGAGGGCTTCCTGGGCAGATCTTAGGGCCAGGTTCACAACAACCCTGCAAGCCAGAATCCAGTCTGCGCCTAGCAGCGAGGCTTACAAGGAAGCTGCCAACGCGAGGGCACCGCTGAGGTCTGATGAACCCGCTAACATCTCAACCTTCTACCTTCCTTCCCGGACAATCTGCTTCCAAGCAGGTGCCCAGAACGCTCCAAAGCAGCCTCCCCTGAGCCAGAAACAGACACACAAATGCAATTCCACAAAGAGGGGGGGGGGCTCTCTCCCCCTCACACCACAGTCGGCAGCCCTGCAACTCCCTTGAAGTCCTTGAACTCCCTGGCCGGAGACAAAGAGCTTCTTCCGAGCAGGCAGGACCGAGAGACAGACACCCTCCAGCCCGCCGCGCCAAGCCAACGCACATACCCCCCCCCTCCACCCCCACCAACGGGGGGCTCGGGCAAAGCCCGCCTTTCCCCGGTCCCAGGCCCCTCCTTTCTCCCACCCCTCACCCCGCACCCCCCCCCTCCCAGCGCTAAGGTGCCGAGCGACAACCCGACGCGCTTTTAAAATCCCCTCCGCGCGGCATGACTCACTCGCAACTCCGCGTTGCCCAAAACAAGCTCCGACAAGGCAAGGCACGGAGAGGCAACTGAGATCCCGGAGGCGGGGAGAAAGCGCAAAGAGAAAGCTTTGGGGAGGGAGGGAGGGAAGAGGGGAGGGGGGGGGGAGAGAGAAAAAGACAGAAGGGCCAGAAGAGAACAGGCCGGAAAGAACAGGGGCTGAAACTCTGCCTGCTGGCTACAGCCTAATTGGTTCCGGCAACAGCCTGCTTTCCTTGGCGAGGCTTTCCCGGAGCCAGTTCCAGCCACTGCAATGCCGGAGAGGCGCGAGCAGTTCGCCAGGCTCGGTCCTGGAAAAAAAAAAAACCCACATAAAAATAAAAAACGAACTCCCATCTATTCCTGGGGGTGGAAGGAGAGGCGGAGGAGGAGACGAGGGGGGAGGAATAGAAAAATCCCCGGCAAGTGTTAGGGAAAAACTGGCTCTTGCCAACCTCCTCCCTCCCCCCCCCCCCCCCCCCCCCCCCCGCGCAAAGCCCGCCACGAGAGACTGCCAGGTCGTCTCCGGAGCGCGCGGCGTCGAGGCAAGCGCGAACTCCGCGCGGAGGCGCACCGAGAGCCAGCTGGGGGCAGCAGACGCAAGAGGACCTGGATCAGGAGCGGCTGGCATCCCTCTCGAGCCTCTCCGATCGCCCCACAAAGGGGGAGAGGAGGAGGAAGAGAAGATGGGGAAGGGGAAGGGGAGAAATGGATGGGGGCGGCCCTGAGCCGGGGGAGGGAGTCACAACTCCCCGCGGCGAGAAAACTCCCAAAGCCGGGCTTGCTGTAAGGAAGGGCTTCCAACCCGCAGGGTGCTGAAACGTTCAACAGTCCCTCTTCCTCATCCTCCTCTCCCAAATAACCCACGCCCGGTTCACCATTTCCTCAGGCGGCACTCCAGGAATTTCCAGCTTAAGCTCCTAAATATCCAGGGCTTTCGCAGCGTCCTTCGTGGCCCAATTAAGGGCAGTTCCCAAATTGGTAACAGCAAGTCTGTACTTGCCTGCAGCTCGCCGAGTCCGGGAGTTTGAGTTCCGTGCGCTGGGCAGGCAGAAGCAAGCGCCTCTCCCGGGTCTTTAAACAAGCCTGCCTTCATCCTTGCTTGCGCCAGACCCGGAGCCCTTCGGAGTGCGCCCCCCGCCCCCGATTTGGAAAAAGGAACCTACCCAACCGTACTCTTTCGGCAGCCCCGCTTTTATCTCAGCCGCTCCATCTCTTAAAAAGGCATTCACACAGGCGTCCAGTCCAGGAATTTTAAAATGCGTGCTAACTTATTGCTGCTTGTTAGTACATACTTCTAGGACTGCTTGCCACGGTTTGGAAATGATGGCTAGAATCACACCCCGTTGCTATGTTGATTTGTTCACGAAGCCACCATGGCTCAGTTCCTACAAAACACTAAGCCAAATCCAAGCTAACAACCTTTTTGGTGAACCTCGTCGATTGGTGGCAACCAGCAACAAGTTGTCACTAAAATAGTCACTACATTAACATATTAAATATATTAAAACATTTCCTATAGTGCATTTTTTTGGGATCTTCAACGGCCCTTGTTTGCTGAATTATGCTTTTTTTGTCAGGCGTACTTTAAGAGGCACATTTTAATAAATTAAAAAATAAGTTAGAGAAATAAACAACAAAAAAAACATTGTCATAGCCACAATAGGTATTTCTCAATTGCATCTACAATAGCAATAACAACAGTACTTAAGACTTACCAATATATACTGCTTCACAGTCCTCTCTAAGTAGTTTAGAGAGTCAATCTATTGCCCCCAACAATTCGAGTCCTCATTTTACCGACCTCGGAAGGATGGAAGGCTGAGTCAACCTTGAGCCGATGAGACTCGAATTGCCAACTGCTGGCAGCCGGCAATCAACAGAAATAGCCTGCAGTACTGCTCTCTAACCACTGTGCCACCGCAGCTCCTAAATAAATAAAACATTCCTTAGAGCAGTGGCTCTCCAATCTTTCGCTCACCAGGGGCTGTTTTCTGTGGACCAGAGGAAGCATGGTTTCATGTGCTGCCTGCATCCCGTGGATGGGACATCACTTGTTTGCGTGGCCCGGTTCCTGGCATGCTACGGCCCGGTGCCAGTCAGGACCCCTGCTTTACGGAAATGAAGTGGAAACTAGTTGTACAACTATCTCACACTTAACTCACTAGCTCTGTATATCTCTGTGTGCACTTGACTGGAAAACACACCCAGCTGAAATATCCTGTGGCATGCATTCATTCATTCATTCATTCGGCACACCTTCCTCTCATTTTTCCCTACAACCACCACCCTATGTAGTGAAAGTGACTGCCAAAAGTTACCTAGTTCCTGGTTGAGGGTAAACTTCAATCATCAGGGTTTTCCTGTTGACAGCTCAATTATGTCACATAAGCAAATGAAATACACTGCAACGCATTTAAAGAGGACAAATGCACATGGTTTCTTGGGAGAAATAATGTTCAAACTTCAGAATGATCTTTTTTTTTTAGGGGGGGTGGGTGGGGAAGTTAAAGGTATTTGCATGCTGTCTCCAAGGGTCTCCCAGTGAGGCTGACCACCATCTGGGGATCCTGTGAATTGTGAGAACAGAACTTTTCCAAAATCAAGTTGCAAGATGCAGTAGGATGCTGCATTTTTTCACACCCATTATATCAAGAGGCAAAACGGCAGCCAGGAAGGAGTTTAATAATTAGCAAATGCCAGCACACAGGGCAGGAAAATTCAACTTTTCTTCCTCCAGTGCAATTCTGATAAATCTCCACTGACATCAATAGTGGTGTGGTGGGTTGATAAAGAGTTCACCCTGATACAAATAGCAGCTTCAGAAGAACAATCTTCTGTCAAGATTGCAAAAGAAAAGGGGGGGGGAGGGGAAGAGACAGATGATGAATGCAGTTCATCTTATCAAGGATGCTTTGCTTCCAGTTTAACAAGCTGGAAAAGGAGGCATCCACCCAGTGCTGGAGGGGGTGGCAGGCAAAGAGAGGCCTCAATGCTGGCTAGAATTAATTTTAGGGGAACGAAGATATGAGTTGAGTATTATATTTACTACACCACAATGTGCAAAGCTGAAAGAAGCTGGGTATGGGCATAGCAGGCTATTTCCTTCATTAGGATTTATAAAACAAACCACAATTGGATGGGTTCATTCAACACAATAAATCACAGTGGGCAACTCAACGCCTACAGTTTGCCTGCGGTCACTTTAGAGGTAGTGGGGGTTGTTTTGCTGCTGGTTTTTTTGCAGCCTCTAGAGCAGGGTATCCAACCTTGGCAACTTTAAGGCCTATGGACTTCAACTCCCAGAACCCCCCAGCCAGCATGGAGTTGAAGTCCACAGGTCTTTAAAGTTGTCGAAGTTGGACATTCCTGCTCTAAGAGCTCACACCGATGGTGGAATTCAATTTTTTTTTACTACCGGTTCTGTGGGTGTGGCTTGGTGGGCATGGCAGGGGAAGGTTACTGCAAAATCCCATTCTCTCCCCACCCCACTAACTGCTTTGCAGCTCTGTTCTCCTATGCAGGGCAACCAAAGAAGACCCAGCCAATCAGCTGGGACTCGGGAGGCGGTGAAGAGATGGGGGCGGGGCCAGTCAGAAGTGGTATTTGCCGGTTCTCCGAACTACTCAAAATTTCGGCTACGGTTCTCCAGAACTGGTCAGAACCTGCTGGATACCACCTCTGGCTCACACGGAGTACATCACTAAGTTTTACTTTGGGAAAGAAGGTAAGCTTTAAAATAAGCCTGGTTTTTGGGAAGATTCAGAATCTAAACTTCACAGAAACATGCCTCTGCTCTTGTCCTACAAAGAGTTAGCTGTGGCAGAAAAGTCCTCTTATCTACGTTCAATCGAAGAAGGCCTCACCCAATCTTTCCCAACCTGGGTAATGTCCAGGTTTGTGGATATCAAGTCCTGGAATTGTCAGTATGGCCACTGCTGTGAATTCTGGAAACTGAAATCCAGACGCCTAGACTTGGCATGGCTAAGACACAGCATCCTACTCCTATGTACTTTGCAATTCTGCCTCCTTGCAATGGCTTTATCTATTTTTTTTTTAAAGCTTACCAAATCATGCTTGGTTTTCTGGAGTTTTCTGCAGCACGTTTGGATTCCTCTTCTCTGCAATGTTACTACATAAAAAACTTCCACAGAACTATTTCATTCATATTACAGCTTACCCACCAACATTTTAGTCAAAGGACATCAGGGAAAATCTCCTGTAAGGCTTCTCTACGGCATCAGCAGCTGATTAAATTCGAAGACTTTAAAAGAATAGCAACTCCCCACCTAGAATTCTTTCGGTCTTTGAGGTACGCGTTCTTTTCGGCGTGGCTTAGCCTGGTGTAGCAAGAAACATTATTCCTATTTTACAGATTGGGAAAGGAGGTCAGGGAACAGTCAATTGTCGAAGGCTGTGGAATATAATCCTTGACTGAGCAAGATTATAAAGCCAGAGCTAGAGACAAATCTTCCCCCCAGCCCTCCGAGAGTTGAAAGTGCTCTGGGAAGGCCCTTTTAACTTTTCTCCTTTTGATCCATTGTTGGTCTTAGGGGTTTTTGAACTAGCAAGCAGATCCCCTTTCTATCTGGCTGAGAAAATTATAATGTTATCAACCATAACTTTTCCCAACTATGTGCCTTTCAAAGAAAGAATCATTCCCAGCACTCCAAAAACTCGTAGCCCTGCCATATCTGAAGGATACCAGGCTAGGGAAGATAACGACCCTGGTGAGGTTCCCACAGATGTGAACAACCTGTGGCTCTGCGCAAAAGATTAATTCAGATCTCTGGGGAAGAGCAGACTCTCCCTTTCCCACAGCCTGCGAGAAAGAAGAATTGATAAAAGATTTGGTGCTTCGGAGAAAGCAAGATGGGATCCCACTCACTTTTGCCCAGCTGGCCCTGTGTCTTCCTCTCATTTAGCTCCACTTTCCAGGAGAGCCTCAACGGAACTGCTCCCAAGGAAATGGGACCTCCAACTCAAAAAAAAGCTTGACTAGATTAGACTAAGCCATAACAGAGTCTAGTTATGCTGTACAGTAATTCAGCATGCTGAGTGAATCGACCCATTGCAGTTTGTAAGAGATGCTTTTATGATTTTGCCTTATATGTGGGCCCAGCTTTCTCTTGGCCTGAATGAGCTTCTGAAGACGAGGTTGATTCATCTATCTTGCTCTCCACCAAGAGGATCCAGGGATCTTTTGGACCAGGGGTGTCCAATCTTGGCAACTTTAAGAATTCTGGGAGTTGAAGTCAATCAGACTTAAAGTTGTCAAGGTTGGAGACCCCTGTTCTGGACCATTACTGCTGCTCCTGCTACTTCTGTAGCAGCCTCCATCTTGCTGGTTCTCCTAGCAGGAGCCACAGAACAAACAGCGGAATTTGGGCAATCTAACTCTTTCGTGATCCTGATTAAGGCTCAGTTGGGTCATCCATGGGAAGTGAAGGAGAACAAGATGCTCTCTTTAGCTTTTAGACATACCGCTGGATATTTTACAAGCAACCCCAGAGTATATATAGGATATCGTTCGGGATTTCCCCATTAAGGAAAGAGAGTATAATAAGACAATGTAATGATACGTTATAACTGATTACAATGAAATGAATAATATTATGAACTATTTCTTTATTTATTTGTTTATTTTGTCAAGCAATTATAAGATAACAGGTGTAAGTATAAACATAGTTATGAATACATGAAATGGATACATATAAGAAAAATAAAAAGAAACAATAGGACAGGGACAGTAGGCACGCTGGTGCACTTATGCACGCCCCTTAAGTTTTGTAAAAGTTGAGATTTGCTCATAAAGGATGACGTGAATTTATAATTATAGTCTAATAAGGAGGTAACAATAATATAATAGAATACGCATAGTTAATTCATATAATATGAATTTTAACTTTAATTTAGAAGGGAAAGACTGTTGATATCATGCACAAAAGATATGTACCAACCGGCACACTGTATAATGGAAAGATAGTTTTATTTGATGTTTTATATTTGTATTTGTCAATGTTTGTTGCCAAAATAAATAAAAAACTTAAAAAAAAGAAAAGAAAAGAGAGTACAGATAGTCCTCGACTTACATCCGTCCATTTAGTGACCATTCAGGGTTACAACGGCGCTGAAAAAAAGGGACTTGTGACCATTTTTCAGAGTTGCAACCTTTGTGGCATCCCCATGTGGTCAAAATTCAGACGCAGGGCAACTGGTTCATACTTCTGACCGTTGCTGTGTCCCTGGGCGGGTGGTGGTCATGCAATCCCCTTTTACGACCTTCCGACAAGCAAGGTTAATGGAGAAGCCAGATTCACTTAACAACCGGGTTACTCACTTACCAACGGCAGTGATTCAATTCACAACGGTGGCAAGAAAGGTCATAAAATGGGGGCAAAGCTCACTTAACAAATGACTCGCTTAACAAGAGAAATGTTTGGGGCTCCATGGTGGTCGTAAGTTGAGGACTACCTGTTACAGGACAGCAGACTTTGGCTTGGGATGGTGGGGAGTTTGTGCATGAGGGACCCCCCCTCCCTCCCTCTCCCCCCCATTGCTTCTATAGCATGGGTTTAAAAACAGAAAAACCCAGTTAAGACCAGAGAACATTGCAGCGACTTGCTGCTCTATGGGCAGATGGCGATCCATAAAAACTGTGACACTAGTAGCTGGTTTATTACACGCCTGCCAATCTTCATGCATTTAAATGGGAGCCAGTTTCTAAATTGTCCATTGGAACCAAACGCAGCCAGTCTCTTCTCAGAGGCTGGTTCCAGTCCTCCCTCCCTCCCTCCAATGTGACACACACTCACACAACCACAGATGCCCCCTCGGAGCACAAGGCTCTTGGGTGGCTGATCTGCTCGCTCGCTCGTCAACAGATGTGGCTGTTAGCCCTTCCAAAACCAGGGACCGGGAGGCTCTTCTCCTCCTCCCCCCTCCACCTCCCCCTCCACCCATCCACCCCCGAATAATTCCCAGACTGCATTAAGCAACCCCGAGGCCGCCAGCCCCAAACTACTTGCCAAGAATCAGCAGCTCCGTACAGGACCAGGTGCCTGCTCACTCCTTTCATTAGGCTAATGGGACGTGGATGCATTACAGGGCTCCATTCTACATGCTGCTAATGAAGCACTCAGGCCTGTGTGTTTGCATTAATGCATGCAGTGCTGGTGGGGGGGTGAGAGGAGGAAGCATAAAGTGGAGAGGCTAGCTATGCCTCTCTCTTCCTCCCCCCCTCCTCTTCCACTGCCTCCTCTCCATGAATCAACCCCATCTCCTTCAAGGAGACTCCTGCCTCTTCCTTCGGATGCTTTTTACCCTAAGAAATGAAGTCCCATTCCCTTGCTGCTGTTCTCTGGCTGGACGGCTCCTCATTTGCCCAGGGAGAATTCCACAGCACATTCCACGATACATTCAAACAGGGTCCTTCACACTGGGGCAGTCTCAGAAACAAGAGAGTTGGCAGGAAAGGGCATTGACACCTACCCTTTTGGCTCTCTGGTGAGGGGGGGTTTGCGAAGCAGGAGGGGGGGAGAGAGGGAGAGAAGACAGCTGTCCTTTCAGAAGAAGCCAGGCGCCCGGCAATCTAGTTTCCACCCCTTAAACAGAGCTGTGCATTTTCCCCTCCTTTCCTACACCGGCGTTCCCCAACCTGGCACCGTCCCCAAGTATTGTGTCTGCAACTCCCAGGCTGGGCTGGGAATTCTAGATGATTCCTCCTTCCTCTGTCTCAAACAAAAAAAAAAGGCATGTTCAGTTTCTCCTAGTCCTCTCCTGGGTAAACAGGGCTTGGAAAAAGTCGTTTTATAATGACATACTCCTAGCATGGTTGATTGGCAACCAGACCAGACCAAGCCCTGGCTGTGCAAATATTATTCAACCCTTTTGCTGCAAGTTGACTTTCTTCTACATCCAAAAATATTTGGATTCTTAAATAGTTCTTCACATATGACAGGATTCTAATCCTTATCATTGTAGAACTATGAAGGACACGCAGAACTCCTACTAAAAGGGGGCAGAAGCGTATTCTGTACAATTACAGTGTCAGGAGACCTGGTCAAGCGAGCATTTTTCCCCTCCTCTAAGTCCTGGATTTGGATCGAGTAAAACCAGGCCCACAGCTCAGCGTGGTTATCTCATTTCATTTCCCTGGCTTCTCACCTCAGAATGCTTAGGGAAACAGGTTATTCTGAAGTCAGCTAAGCAAATTGGAAGGTGGGATTAGAAAAAAAAAAGTTCCTGTTATTATACAACTATGTTGTTTGGCAAAACAAAATCTCCGCACAATTTGGAAGTGGGAAGTGAAAGAGGGAGCCAAACTATTCTCCAAAGGACCTGAGGGCAGGACAAGAAGCAATGGGTGGAAACTAATCAAGGAGAGAAGCAACCTTAGAACTAAGGAGAAATTTCCTGACAGTTAGAACAATTAATCAGTGGAACAAGTTGCCTCCAGAAGTTGTGAATGCTCCAACACTGGAAGTTTTTAAGATGAGATTGTACAACCATTTGTCTGAAGTGGTGTAGGGTTTCCTGCCTAGGCAGGGGGTTGGACTACAAGACCTCCAAGGTCCCTTCCAACCCTTTTATTCT
This sequence comes from Bungarus multicinctus, assembly GCA_023653725.1. Classification (NCBI taxonomy): domain Eukaryota; kingdom Metazoa; phylum Chordata; class Lepidosauria; order Squamata; family Elapidae; genus Bungarus; species Bungarus multicinctus. The sequence continues at coordinate 16,291,717 of CM042835.1, read as the reverse complement.
ATATCTTCTTTTATATCTAATATTTTATATCTATATCTATTGTTTGGGTCTTCTTTGGAAAAAAAATCAAACTCTTGGCAAGCACAACTAACTGGAAAGAACAACAAAATATTTCCAAGACACAGCCCCCCTACCTCTCTGATCATGAGTAAAAACAACTCCTTCCCAGCCTGTGAACCCCAAACAGGGTGCCTGTACTTCTTTGCTAATATTACAAGTCCAAGACTATAACGGGATGCACTTGTTACACTAAGCCACAAACTTTTCTGGTTAGAAAGCAGAATTGTCCAGGTTCCTGTGAAGCTGGCATCCATTGTCCAGCACGATGGTTTTTATGCAATGTATGAAACCCACCTGTGTGTGGAGCAACAGGGCTAGTCATGGAAAGCAAAAGATCAGAAAAGAACAAAACCAACTTATTCCATTGTCCCAATCCTCCCCATAGGCTGTGCGAGCAAAGCCAAACGCCCCACTCCTTTGCAAGCACATTCCAGCGCCAGCCATATCTGCCAGGATCCAGGAACACCCCAATCCCGCCTCTCTCTCTCCTCCCCCCACCCCACCGTCCAGGATTCAGAAACGGGAGCCCCGGAGAGCCCCATTCATGCTTGCGACTGGCTTACTTGAGTTTTTAGCTGCCTCAGCCAGTCACCCCCAAAGCACATCCAGATGCCTGCATCCCAGAACAGAACAAAGGAGGAGGGGAGGGGAAAGCTTGTGGTTTGCCCCAGGAGGGTCAGCTGCAACACCCACCCATATCCTTCTCTCTTCTACAGGCATCTGCTTTGTGCGCACACACCCATTCCCCAGACGCTCCCTTCCCTCCCCTACATTTCTGGGTTGTTTCACAGATGCCGAAACGGAGTGCGGTAGAGGCTTCTGGTTCCACACAGCCGAAGCCAAAATGGCAACCTGGCAAACTGCCCCCTGCAACCTCCCCCCTACTCCTGCCTCCTCCACTCCTCCCTGGCATTCAAAGACTCTTTCTTCAAATAATCATGTTCCACTGAACCTGCCTTGGCATCTTTGCTTAAATCAGCTAAGCAACAGAATGACGCCACCCGGCTTCTTGCTGTCCTAAGCAAAGGACTAAACTAAGCCAATGCAGGCTGTTCTCTTTGTCCTCCTCCTGCCCTCTCCCCCCGCCCCCAAAGCATGGAATCTTTCCATCTGGTCCCATAGGGCGGAGGGCATTTTCTCTATGGGGCCAGCAAGGCAGGCTCACCTAAAGCCGCTCAGCATTTAAATTGGGGGAAGTGAAGGCGTCAAACATCTGCCTACTGCAAACAGTTCGATCCTGACCGGCTCAAGGTTGACTCAGCCTTCCCTCCTTCTGAGGTTGGTTAAAATGAGGACCCGGATTGTTGTGGGGGCAATAGGCTGACGCTGTAAAGCGCTTAGAGAGGCCTGTAAAAGCACCGTGAAGCGGTATATAAGTGCTATTGGTTGTCAAGGCACCCGAAGGCCAGACAAGGAATAATGAATGGAAACTGAACAAGGAGAGAGATTCAACCTAGAAATAAGGAAAAATTTTGTGACAGTGAGAGCAATCAACCTATGGAACAGAAGTTGCCTTCGGAAGTTGTGGGAGCTTCATCACTGGAGGTTTTCAAGAAGAGACTGGACGGCCATCTGTCAGAAAGGGTGTAGGCAAGGGTCTTCAAACTTGGCAAGTTTAAGACTTGTGAACTTCAACTCCCAGAATTCCTACCCCTCCAGTCATGTTAGCTCAGGAATTCTGGGAGTTGAAGTCTACAAGTCTTAAAGCTGTCGATTTTGAAGACCCCTGGTGTAGGGTCTCCTGCTTGGGTGGGGGTGTTGGACTAGATGACCTACAGTACAAGGTCCCTTCCAACTCTGTTAATCGGCTATTGTTATCTGCATTGGGTTGCTGTGGTGAGTTAGGCTGGGCCAATGAGTTCCATCCTGGGGATCAGTTCCCTGAGAGCAGGGGTCTCCAAACTTGGCAGCTTTAAGACTTGTGGACTTCAGCTCCCAGGATTCCTCCTCCTCCAGTCATGTTAGCTCAGGAATTCTGGGAGTTGAAGTCCACGAAGTCTTAAACTTGCCAAGTTTGAAGACCCTTGCCCTAGAACCACACACAGAAGAGCCAGTGGGTTGGAGACAGGCTCTCACACTGTCTCAACGGCAACCCAGTCACCTTTTGCCTGTTTGCAATGCAGCACATCTGGACTTTGTCCACAAGGGCAGGAGACCAGGTTTCTGACAGCTAGCCCCGTGGATCTCCGGCCCTCTTTTTCTCAGCCTGTTCGCCAGTTTCCTCAAGCTAAGTGAGTGGCTATTGTTGTTATTTATGAGACTTCCCAGATCAAATAACAATCTCTTTTGTTTCCCTCATTCCTCCACCCACCCCCAAAAAGGAAGGGTGGGATAGTGCCTAGCTCTCTAGGCTAATCTCTAGTAGCGCTGTCATTATAATGTACTCAGAAAGAGCAAGCTTTTTTTAAAAAAAATGCTATTAAGGACCCAGTGCATTTTCTGCAACTTAATCTTCCTATATCCTGCAATAGGATTTACTGAGAAACCTGTCCTAACAGCCCCCTCCCTCCCGTCTCCTAACTAAAAAAAGAAAAAAAAGGAGAAGAAAACCGAGACAGATCAAAGTTATAGGGGTGGTAGGGAGGTTCCGAGTGAAGTTAAAATTAGCAAACAGAAATAGTTACACAAATTGAGGGGGGAAAATAAAGATTTTATACAGTTTATTCTTATCCACAAGAGGGGAAGGAGTCCCACTAGACACTTAGGTACCAATTTGGTGTAGCGGTTAAGACACTAGGCTAAAAAGAAAGAGACCCTGAGTTCAAGTTTCACCTTAGCTATGAAAACCAGTTGGGTGATTTTGAACCAGTCACTCCTTCTCAATCCAACCCGCCTCACAGGGTTGCTGTTCTGGGCAAAATAGGAGAAGGAAGGTGTGTTGGAGATGTTCACCACCTTGAGTTACTTGTAAAAATAATAAAGGTAGGATATACATAAACAGATAAATAAAATAAAAATGTGGCTTTTATCTTACTTCAAACACTGGGAACCTCAACTTTCCTTTAAGGGGCACAAAAGAAGATTCTGTACAAATTTTCTAATACTGAGGACTAGAAACTTGCTATCAAAAATAATACGTTTTTTTTTTCTTTGATTCGTTTATGTCTGATTTTCAGAGGCTGCTTGGACAAATTTCTGCAGGTTTTTTCAGAAGCGGTTTGCCGTTGCCTCCTTCCTAGGGCTGAGAGAAAGTGACTGGCTCGAGGTCACCCAGCTAGCCCTTTTTTCCTAAGGAAGTGCTAGAGCTCCGGGTCGCCTGGATTTTAGCCTGGTGCCTCAACCACCACACTAAATTGACTCTCTGAGTGTTTTGTATCCAGTTTTCTGTTCTGTTCTGCACTTTTACTCTGCCGTACATTAAAGTAGGTATGTATTCAAAACAAGCAAGCAGTGAAAAAATCTGGTGGTTGACTGGCCTGGCCCAAATGTTCACCCAGAATGTGGGTGCAACCAGAGGTGGTATTCAGCAGGTTCTGACCCAGTGGTGGTATTCAGCCGATTCGCAACGGATCGGGCGAACCGGTAGCAAGAATTTGGCATGGGTCGCTGAACCGGTAGTAAGTTCTGGCTGGCCACGCCCCCCACTGGGTCGCCCTCCCGTCCGATGCTCGCTCACCCCACCCGCCTGCCTGACATTCACCTAAGGTATTTTTTTCCCTCCCGACAATCAGCTGTAAATAAGATCAGCTGTGCTGGGATTCCCCTTGCTGAGGCCCAGGAAGGCAAAAAATGGAGGGAGGAGCTCAGACCCCCACTCCATTTTTTGCCTTCCAGAGCCCCAGAGGAGCCTTAGGGGAGCAAAAACGCCCCCCCACCAAAGGCTTCTCTGAGGCTAGGAAGCTCCCAAAAATGGGTGGGGACTGCAAAAAAGAAAAGCCACGTCCACCCAGTCATATGGCCATGCCCACCAAGCCAGGCCCACAGAACCGGTAGTAAAAGTTTTTGAATACCACCACTGTTCTGACCAGTTCTGAAGAACTGATAGCAGAAATTTTGAGTAGTTTGGAGAACCAGCAAATCCCACCTCTGACTGGCCCCGTCCCCATCTATTCTCTGACTCTCGTTGAGTCCCAGCTGATCGGCTGGGTCCTCTTTTGTTGCTCTGCACAGGGCTGGAAAGCAGGTTAGTGGGGTGGGGAGGGAAGGGGGATTTTGCCGTATCCTTCCCCTGCTACGCCCACCAAGCCACACCCACCAAGCCATGCCCACAGAACCGATAGTAAAAAAATTTGAATCCCACCACTGGTTCAACCCCTATGGAGGACACTCAGGGTAGAGCTAGTTTGCTCCACTGTCTATGCATGGAAATGGCATTAGGAGGAGAAAAATAAAAACACTTCCTAGCCCAGATTCTCAAAAAAGGCAAGCTACAACTCCTACAAACCGTAACCAGTTCCTGTCTGCGTGAAACGGTGCGCCAAGGCGTTGGGGATGGCAGGGGCAGCTGAAGGGGGTTGCGCGCATGTGTGTATCTGGCTTTGTCACAGATTGGTGAGCAAGTTAATCTCAGACTCCCTGACACGTGGCATAAAATCACGATCCCGTAATGGAATTCATTCGTCTTCCTGTCCTGGGAGAGGCCAACTCCAGCAAGGCATGCCAGAACGGAAGAGAATAAAACATCAGGGCAGGGGTGCACGGTGCAAGGCAACAGGGTCACAAGCAGAGTCTGGAGGGAAGACCACGGGATGAATCCTCCCTTTCCCAAATTCATTGCTCGGAAGCAAGGGAGCAAAGAGGCCGGAGGCGGGAATGAGGGCACTAATTTCATCCCTCTTAATATTGATCAGAAAGGTCAGCAGTTTGGCGGTTCGAATCCCTAGCGCCGCATGACAGAGTGAGCTCCCATTACTTGTCCCAGCTTCTGCCAACCTAGGAGTTCGAAAGCGTGTAAAAAATGCAAGTAGAAAAATAGGGACCCCTTTGGTGGGAAGGTAAAAGAGTTCAACACCTTTGCTGTTTAGTCATGCTGGCCACATGACCATGGAGACATCTTCGGGCAGGGCTGGCTCTTCGGCTTTGTAACGGAGATGAGCATCGCCCCCTAGAGCCAGAAATGACTAGCACAGATGTGCGAGAGGAACCTTTACCTTTAATGAGGGATGTTGACATTGCACGGACAGGGTCACTCTAGAACAGGGGTCTCCAACCTTGGCAACTTTAAGACTTGTAGACTTCAACTCCCAGAATTCCTCAGCCAGCAAAGTCTTAAAGCCGCCCAATAAAATGATTTTGTACCTGGGATGACCTGCCAACTGAGCAAAAGGCATCACATCTTATCCAGTCAACAAGCACAAGCAAGTCAGCACCACTTCAGACCTTACACAATAACAATCTTGCCACTAAGTCTATCTTTGGTGGGGACAAGACCAATGTTTAGTCCACCACTGGCCAGCCACAAACATGGGAGAGGAGGGAGAAGATGATGGTTTTCCTCCACTGTCCACCCAGTTTCCTGCCCAATGTCCACCCAGCTTAAAATATGCTGCCATGATTCAGAACTAGCAATCATTAGTAGTCTGATCCCCCATGCATTTACCCAAACCTCTTCTTGAAATCATCTGAATTGATGATTCAGATTCATTTGGTGGCCATCAAATTGATGATTCAGATTCATTTGGTGGCCATCAAATCTACAATCTGACGATGGTTTGGGTATATTCACGTTACACTGAGATATTTCTATTTCAAGTGAATTCACTCATTTTTTTGGCCAGGAACACAAGAGCTAGCTTGCTTGGCTATCCTGGGGTTAAAATTAAGCCTCTTTCCAGGTTCTATTGCAGGGATCTCCAAACTTTAAGACTTGTGGACTTCAACTCCCAGAATTCCTCAAGCCAGCCATGCTGGGAACTCTTGAGAGTTGAAGTCCACAAGTCTTAAGTTGCCAATTTTGGAGACCCAGTTCTACAGAATAGACCTGTTGTAGCTTCATGGTAGCTCTTCAGTTTTATAATCACCCATTCCCAGCTGTTCCTCATGTCCCTCAAGTCTTGGTTTAAAGTATGGGTGTCCAATCTTTTGGCTTTCCTGGGCTGCGCTGAAGAGAAATTCTGCTAACTATCGGCTGGCTGCATTTTGGCAGTTCAAATCCCATCAGGCTCAAGGTTGACTCAGCCTTCCATCCTTCTGAGGTGGGTAAAATGAGGACCCAGATTGTTTGGAGCAATATGCTGACTCTGTAAACCACTTAGAGAAGGCTGTAAATCACTGTGAAGCGGCATATAAGTCTAAGTGCTATTGCTGTATGTAATGTAGTTAATGTATATAAATCCCATAATACTGTTAAAAGTTTAGTCTTCTGGGGCCACATTTCTAGTTATCAAAAGCTGCATGCAACCCTTATTCTATGGGTTGGACATGCCTGGTTCAAGGGAACTTTGAGTAGGGCAGAGCTGAGCCAATGCAGGTGGGCAATTGTTGGTTTAATCTATCTATCATCTTGGGTTGATGGAATATCAGGTTGACCAGATGCAACAGAGTCCCTCTCCTCAATCCAGGAGCTGCAATCCAATACATCTGGGCAGTGCTAAAGGGGGAAGGGCTGCCACAGAGTATGGGGATACGAACGGCTTCCAATCCCACAAAAGGAAGGATAGGAGCAGCTGCAACTTGCCTTACGCTCAGTATCCTTCTGTAAACATAGCAAGTTGCACCTGCTGAGATTCTCTCCTTGACACAACCCATCAGTAACGTAATGGTCTGCCCTCTTTCACAGCCGTCCACTCTTTTTCGATACCTCACTGGTAAAGATTGTCATCCTATGGTCATCTCTGCAAAGCCTTAAATGGCAAAGGGCAAAGGAAGACAAATGAATAGGACATGAGATGGCCAGCTGCAGTTACCAAATCCAGTCCAGATTTGTATTAGCTGACATGCTGTCTTCAGAATGTAAGAGTCCTCAAGTGCTGGAAGATCTTTTAAGGCAGGGGTCTCCAACCTTGGCAACTTTAAGACTTGTGGAATTATGTGAGCTGAAGTCCACAAGTCTTAAAGTTGCCAAGGTTGGAGACCCCTGTTCTAAGGGAAGCACTTAGCAGTCTTGATTTTAGACTTAAAAAGTAAGTCAAGTCAACTTCAAGTCAAGTTTTACTTCTCCGCTTGGTCGACAGTCCTGCATTCTTTAATGCTTTCCTGTCAGGCGCAAGAAACCAGGAAGTGCAATACACAGGCAGTCCTCGATTTACAACCACAGTGGAGTTCCGCATTTCTCTTGCTTAGCGAGATAGGGGTCAGTTGGGCCCTATTTTTTACGACCTTTCTTGCTGCAGTTGTTTAAGTGAATCACCTGCAGTGGTCAAGTTACTAACACATTGTTAAGTGAATCTGGCTTCCCCCATTGACTTTGCTGGTCAAGTGGTCGTAAAAGGGGATTGCATGACCCCGGAACACTGCAACCGTCATAAATAGGAGCCAGCTGCCAAGCGTCTGAATTTCGATCATGTGCTGCAATGGTCGTAAGTGTGGAAAAACAATCAAGTCCCTTCCCCCCCCCCCAAAGTGACTTCAAATGGTCATTAAACGAGTGGCTGTAAATCCAGGGCTACTTCTAGTTAAAAAGCACTATGATTTATTTTATGCTACACAGGAATCTGATCTACTGACGGTCAAGGCAAATTGGCCCGGATAATTCTGAAGGGACTTCCAAGGCAGCAGTGGGGTTCAAATAATTGAACAACCGGTTCTCTGCCCTAATGATTTCTTCCAACAACCAGTTCACCAAACTGCTCAGAAAGTTAACAACCGGTGCTCTTGAAGTGGTGCGAACTGGCTGAATCCCACCATTGCTTCAAGGGGGCAAGGGCAGAGGTGGTATTCGGCAGGTTCTGACCAGTTCTGGAGAACCGGTAGCAGAAATTTTGAGTAGTTTGAAGAACCGGCCAATCCCACCTCTGACTGGCCCCGCCCCCATCTGTTCTCCGCCTCCCGAGTCCCAGATGATCGGCTGGGTCTCCTTTGGTTGCCCTGCACAGGAGAACGGAGCTGGAAAGCAGGTTAATGGGGTGGGGGAGGGAATGGGGATTTTGCAGTATCCTTCCCCTGCCACGCCCACCAAGCAGAACCGGTAGTAAAAAAAATTTGAATCCCACCACTGCTCCAGACCGATAGGCATTTGAGCCCACCCTCAGGCTCAGCCTAATCATCTCCTACATCTCCCACCCAAATCTTAACCAAGCCCAAACCTGCTTGGCTTTTTAGATCAGCCAAAGGCTTGAGCGCTAAATCCTGCCACCCAGATGGGCCGAATTAAACTAGGGCTGTGCAGAAACTGAAGCCTCAGGCCAACCCGTTGCCCCCAAAACTTCAGGAATAACACATGGAACCCTTTAAAAAAGCTGTGGCTGAATTGCAATTTGACGTGACACAAAAATATAGTTAAATACATGGGGAACAGTAGGGGGAATGAAGAGCATTTAACGTAAACAAATGCAGGGTAGTTCTGGCCCGTCCATTCATTTGATTTGAATCCCAGCATCCTAGTCAAAGGAAGATCTTCATGGATACACACACACACACACAGTGAGAGAGAGAGAGGGAGAACTGTTATGTCCCCCTGATCTAAACGCAGAGGCAGCTGAAACTACCTTACAGGGCTGTTGAAGGGGTTTTAAAAAGAGCCCCTTTGTTTAGGCGATTCTCTGCTCTCCGGAGGGAAGCCAGGAAATGAAATACAGGGAGGATTAAAGAAAGAGATACAATATACCTGTTTCTACTGCCCCAAGGTGGAAGCTAAGAGTGTGGCGGGCTCCAACTCTTAAAGCTTATGGCTTTTCCTTCAGAGCACACATTTTCCTATCCCTGAAGGAGAAAAATATAACATCTGAAAAAGGTATGAAGGCAGAGAGAGGGAGGAAGGGGCGGGGGGGGGGGAGCATACTGGTGGCCTGAGCCTTTTTTTGGGGGGGGGGGGGAGCCCTGGAAGCCTCTTCAGCCTGCACAACTGAATGCCATTTGCTGCTATTTTGAGGCAGGAAATAGAAAGGAGCATTAAGCTTAAAAGACACCATCACATAAAAGCACAAGAGAAAGGAAAAAGGAAAAGGGGGAAAAAAACTTGAATCCCACCCTCTCCAAAAGCTGAAAGGCTCAAATAAAAGAGAGAGAGAAAAGCTGGCTGCTCCCCTACTCATCCTGTGGACCTGCCCCCTTTTTGCATAATTGACCCACCCAGTGTGACCCCCTTCCCTCCTCCCAAGCCCACTGAATGCAGGGGGGCCCCCAACCTCTCCTCCCTCCCCCATTGTTTCACTTGGGACAAACAAATTAATTAATGCAAAACAATGAAGGCCACTTGGATAAGGCAAAACAGAGCCGCAGAGGCAGGGGGCTATTGGCTAGGACGTCCCTGTGTATTTGCCACAAGCAGGACAAAGTTTGCGCATGGTCAAAGTGCCCCATGGCCTGAGTAACGGTAGCCCTTCTGGACCACCACGGTAAATTGGCTACTCCAGATGGACAAGAGCATCCTTGTTGAGGCGCATGCACATAAGAGGGAACACTCAACCCGATTTAAGGAAAACAGGATGTTGTCCTTGTTTTGCCAAGTAAGTTTGTTAGCCAGTTCAGACCTCAGCTCCAAGGGGAAAACAGCTTGGAGCATCAAGAGATGAATTCGGCAAGCCATTCCTCTTCCAGCAAACATTTCAAACAAGTTTGTCCGCTCAAAACTTGTGCAGAGGTTCAAAAGAGCAGTTTTCCAGGCAGGAAGCAGTGCCCGAAGGGAAGAATAGCATAATGTCTTGGGGGGGTTCACACAATCCATGAACCGTCAATCCAGGTTATAGATTGATGGATATGCTGCTGAACCCTGGATGTTGTAAGCCTCTGGAGTCAGAAATGATTCAGTGCATACAAATCAAATCCAGCACCAAGTAATCAAACTATCCGTGGTAGCATAGTAAAAAAAAAAATAGGAAGAAAAATAATTTGAGAAATACATTATACAAAACGTACATTGGTGAGCATTCAATTCTCTGGAAGGCTTTTGTTTTGAGCTGCCTTCCTGACAGAGTCAGAACAGACTAACTCCTGGGGGTGGGGGGGGAGGCCAATTCATAGAATAGGTTTAGTGACCATTCGAAGTTACAATGGCACTGAAAAAGTAACTTACGACTGAATTCTGCATTTATGACCGTTGAAGCATTCCGTCGCTCGTGATCAAAATTCAGGCGCCTGGCTTATATTTAGGACGTTTGGCAGTATGTCTCAGGTCATGTGATCCTCTTTTGCAAACTTCTGATAAGCCAAGTCAAGGGGTAAGCCAAATTCACTCAACAACCATTTTTGTTTAAGTTAAAAACTGCACTGATTCGCTCAACAACTGTTGCAAGAAAGGTCATAAAACGAGGCGAATGTCTCATTAATGTCACTTAACAAAAGTCTCAGCAACAGAAATGTTGGACTCAACTGCAGTTGTAAATTGAGGACTACCTGTATTCATATAACATGCCATCCCCAGACAGTTAAACCTGGGATCTTGGAAAATGATGCAGCTGCTTTAATGAAACACAGGGGCTTCATGTACATTTGGAAACACCTTTTCCAAATCAGATCCAACGCCCAGCTCTATCACATTTTACCTTAGCTTGTTGGCCTGATCCATACAGCATCCTAAGATAATAATCAGGTCCCTACAACATAGAAAATTCCAAACTCTGTAGCCCAGCATTTCTCAATGTTAGCCACTTTAAGATGCATGGACTTCAGTTCCCAGACTCCACCAGCCACTGAACCCAACTTATGTTTCTAACTAAAACTGCTCTGAAAAAGATTCAGGAAGCCCTGAGGTGTCATGGTTGGAATATCAGATTAGACTGTAGGAGACTCCAATTTCCACATGTTCTGGCAATGGATATTATTAACTCTCAGTCTAACCTATCTTGCAACGTGGCTAAAATAGGATGAGATATATGTGTACAGACTTAGTTCCTTTTTTAAAAAAAGGGGAGTTTTACAGGTAGTCCTCAAGTTGCGACTATAATGGAGCCTTTCCGTCACAATTGTAATTCGTGATGGTCATAAAGTAAGTTCTTCATATGGCTGACTCAATTTTTTGATCTTTTTTGCAGCAGCCATTAAGCAAACCAATGGTTCGTTATGGACGTGGTTTTGCTACAAACAGGATATAAATGCCAGTTTTGGGCAAAATGCAGTCATGGGACCACAGGGCACTGCAAACAGCTGTATTTGTGGAATGGTTGGTGAGCACCCGAAGTCCCAAGTGACTGCAACCGTCAGAACTTTGAATCAAGATCATAAGTAGCCTCTAGGTAAATCCATCAGAACTTTGAATGTTCATTGAGCGGCCAGTCGTAAGTTGAGAACTTCTTATAAATGTAATAAATCATAGCAAAAAACTTTTAAAGTCAGAATGTCATATTTTTTAAAAAACCTACACAAACCAATACTGTATTAAATACACTTGTTTATCTATTTTATGCATTTACTAGCAAATGAGGTTTATGCCCAGCAGATCTACAATACAAAGGCAATCTAGCTGAAAAGGATAAGAACATTAGAAACTGTTTCAGTAGCTGGGGGATGCTTTTGTATATAAACAAATCCTTATTTTCCACTATTTTTTTTTATTCATGCACATCAGCTTAGGTCCCTCTCCTGCTTTCAACAGTCCCCATGTGCCTCAACAAAAAAAATGGCAATGGTTTGTAGGACGTCACCCAGTAACCTATCCCCAAGAGGGAATGAAAATATTGAGCATGGAATATTACAGAACCAAATCACTTCCGTGCCTTTTTTTTTGGGGGGGGGGGTCCTATCGCCGTGACTGTGTTCCATTATGCCAAGCTTTGTTGTTGTGTACTTCCCCCCCAAAAAAACCCACACAGGGTGGACGGGTCCTAGAGAAATGGCCCTTTTAAAGCAAATAAATAAAACGGCAAGTTTCAAAAGAAAATATTCTTCTAGCAAAACAGCCCACTTTGTTTTGGAACCCAGCTATGGCAAAGTACACAGAAGGGTGGGGAATATCATAATATCCTGGGAGTCAAGAGCCTTCTTATTACTAAGCTGCTGGAGTATTCACATTCAGAAATCAGCACAAATGCAGGTGCAGATCAATTCACTCCCCATCCCACCGCCAAACAAAAGTATTTTCAAAATGGGGAACAGTCCTGAAGCAGGGGCATAACCTAGGGAACCGAGTTGTAAGACTGGCTAGGGAAGTAGGGCCAAGCTTGTACTCACTACACAAAGGGCCTTTCACAGAGGCTGAAGCTGACCCCTGCAGCACACCAAATCTTACACGGAGCTAGCTAGCTAGCTGCCTTATACAGAGATTGGAGGAAGCGTAGGGAGGTTGTGGGATCCCTTGAGATTAACGCAGCAATGTAAGGCTGTAATTTAGGGCCCCAAAGCATCTGATGTTGATCTAGGCTGGTCTTAGAAGTCTCAACATGCACCTGTTTCATTCGTAAGAGGACTCCTCTTGAAAAAAGGATCTTATTCCTTACAGGACAGAGGAAGACAATATTGCAAGATTCAGCCTGGGTCGGTCACCACTCGTGCTGGAGCCATCCTCAGGGAACTTCTCTGTGTGCTTTAGGCTGTTGTGTGTGTGGTATTTATATGATGTGTGTTGTATGCAGTTTTTTAGATGTAGATTGAGGAGTTGATGGGTGGCTGTTGTTTCCTTGTGCTGCCAAGCCCTTGCCTCCTAAGTACTTGATAAACTGGGGGTAAATCAGCGCTTCCTGTTGATTGATGAGGGTCTCATTTCCCAGGCTTCAATCACTTCCCTGGCTGTTTTTGTGCCTGCTCGTCCAACAATCTTAGTAGCTGCAACATTGAACCTGTGTCTTTGTTGATTGCAATGTGATCCTTGCAATAATGCGATTTGATGTGATCGCTCAATGGTCACAATTAAAAACAGTGGACTCCAAGTTGTGACATTTGTGCAACTTTCATATAAAAAGTGAGTGAAATATCCCAGTCCCATCGTAGCCCCTTTACACCGACAGAATGAGACATACAATCCCCAGAGAGCCTATAATAGGCAGAACAGGATTGTGAGAAAGAGGGCAAAAACTGGAGCAAAGGAAACCTGAGGCCAGGGGGGAATTCAAGGGTGAGGGGAGGAGAGGAGGAATCTCACAACAGGAAGGTGTAACAGCACTACCAAATTTTTCCTTCCTTTCAATTCCTCTTCACCCAGCCCAGAGCAGGCTCTCCGACCTCCTGCAAACACTTCCTGTGTTTTCTGTCTTACCAGCATCTTAATTATATTAATAATCAAAAGAAAAGTTGCCTATCTGAAAACAGGAGACGTGGTTGCTTAAGAGATCATTTCTTCCTGCTGCTTATTCCTCGCTTTAAAACTGTAATCTGCTGCTGGGGACACTACAATTAGCTGCCACCACGTTGGCTGCAGTGTGACAGCAGATTAGGATTTCAGCTGGGTCCTTTAAAAAGAAGGGGGGGGTGGGCACACATGAAGCACTGAAGGAGCACCACCCTATTTTCAAGCAAGGATTATCGCACTGGGGGGGATGTTGCCAAAACTACTATGGGAAAGGGGATGAAATCTGCCTTTTTTAAAAATTGAACCCGGCACCTGGCACTCTAGAGCAGGGCTTTCTAAACGTTGGCAACTTTAAGACTTGTGGACTTCAACTCCCAGAATTCCTCTTTGCTGGCTGAGGAATTCTGGGAGTTGAAGTCCACAAGTCTTAAAAGCTGCCAACAGCCCTGCTCTAAAAGACAGAACCTTGGACTTGGAGGGTTTCCAACAGAGGCAACTTGGGTTCCGAGATCTCCCCTGGAAACGCATGCGTGCACACACACACACACCGCTGCACAGCTGGGCATTTTGCTGGGAAGGACTTGTCAGACTGGCCGTGCCCTACAGCCTTGTAAACAAGCCTTCAGCACACCCTCTTATCTCCCTCGGGGCCAATTTCGGATTGCACAGCCCCTTTGAACACAGCAGAAACAGAGAAGCCAGAAGGGTGTGTGTCTCTCTGTGTGTGTATGTCTCTCTGTGTGTGTGTGTGTGCATGTGTGTTGAAGGGACAGATGTTAAGGGAAGGCAGGACTAGCGTGACCGCCTCTCCACCCCCCCCCCCCACACACACACACAACCAACCCTGTGACGCCTCTAATCTTGGGTCATGCTGTAGCAGCTCATTACGCCCAACAAGCATCAGTGGGCTGGCAAGGAAGCCAAATTTGGTGGCAGATGAAGAAAGAGGGTGGGGTAAAGGCTGGACGCCTCTGATTGATGAGGTAAACTCATTTCTCTAACCTTGCTTCCCACCCCCCCCCCCCACCGCACACACACCCTCTCAGCCTGCTTCTTAAGAGCAACCGGCTTTCCCTCCCCTCCCTTCCATCTACAACCAGTCATAAACCTGCAGAAGCAAGCCTGAATCCTTTTTCCACCCACTGCTGCCATCCATCAGCTGCCACGGGGTTAATTCCAGCTCCACCAGGTTATTTTCCCCTCAGTGCTTTTGACTCACTAATGATGTGCAAGGGACACAAAGAGACTGCTGTAAAGCAGATACACAACTCCCCCCTTTCCCTGTTCCCAGCACTGACTGCCTCCCTTGGTCTCTTCTCTGCCCCCCCCCTCCTTTACACACACACAAACACACACACACACACACACACACAGAGCCCTCCATGTTCCGGATACACCTGTGTGCTGCAGGGAAAAATATTAACTCCTTGGCAGCCAGACTTGGATCCTGGGGACAAAATACTGCAGCCGGCAATGGGAAGAATAGGGACCACCGAGCCACAACTTCCCTGACCGACAAACTTGTGGGTCTGAGGCAGAGGAGGAAATCCCATTTGCTCAGGCCTGGCTTCCAGCTCCGGTAAGGCTTGGACTAGCCAAGCGTGTTGAACAGCATAGCAACTACATCCCACCTTGAAATCTCAGGAGACAGCCAGGAGATCATTAGCAAAGTCTCAAGACCTGCTGCATTTAAGCAGGAAAAGGATTTATTCATTGGCCTTCTTTATCTCCCCACAGGGTTGTCGTCTCGGCCCCAAAGCCTCTCTAACCAGTGAAACAGGAAGTGGCATCTGCCTAAGCAAGCCCTTCTTGTAAATAAGGCACAGTTCAGGTAGTCAGGGGACCTGATGCATCTGAGAAGCAGGGTGATCAACAAATGCCTGGCTTTGCCCGGAAGTTAAAAAAGTACTGGATTAAAATACAAAAATGGTTAAACAAAATTACACATTGCCGAATAGAATTGAAGCCGGAATTGTTTTTTTTGGGAGATTATTAAGGGGAAACCCTAAAAAAATATTTGATTTTACACATAACCACCGCAGCACAATTCTGGAAAATGGTCACTATACTGACAGATTGTTTAGTAATCCAAAAGATTTTAGATTGTGCCGAAATGGATAAACTCACTTTAGAATTAAAGGACAAGGAAGACTCGGAATATTACAGAGTTTGGGAAAATTGGTATCAATGGATAGATAACAGGAATAAGAAATGTACAGATCAAAAGCAGATATAGATATGTATATGTATATGAATAACTAGAAATGTATAGAAATGTATGTATATAACCAAGATATTTTAGCACTGTCAAAAAAGATTGAGATTTGTAAAAAGTTATTTTTAAATTTATTTGTATTTTAATGTTTCAAATTTCAATAAAGGTTAAATAATTTTAAAAAAACAAATACCTGGTTCTGTGAAGGAGATCCTCCAGGTTTCTTCACATCCTCCACCACCTGGGGGGGAAAAAAACAAGAATTGGGCTAAAAGTAGCAAGCTACTACGGAAACCATATAATTAAAAATGGGGCTCTCATATGGCATATGTATCTGGCATACGCCAACCACAGTATTTTCTTCACACCACAGAATTAATCAGAGACTCTGTCTTTCTCCTTTATATAAACCTTTCCCTCTTCAGGAAGTAGTTTTAGTAGACTTGCACCAAGGAGGAAGTCGTTGTAGTCTTTGGTTTAGGACCATTCATGCAGAGACTTACAACATGGTTGAAAAACGTGACTTATAATGAGTCCTTGCACTTATGGCTGTTTCAGCAGCCCCATGGTCTTGCTCAGCAATGGATATCCCAGTCCCAATTATGGCCGTAAGTCAAGGACTACCTGTAATAGTCTACATCAGTTTGTAAATCACAGAAAAGACAAGAATGGACCCACTATATGCATTCTAAGCTCCTCAAATCAACAGATTTCAGTTTAGAGAACATCAACATTCTATTTACATCAGTGTTTTTCATACTTTTTCGAGGATGGGCACATGCTAGGTGGTTGAAATCTTCACGTCTAAACGTTGCCCAATTTAAAAAGAAGTCTAATTTTATTTTATTTATTTATTTTTAAAAAGCAAAGTTAACTGTACGTAGGCCATAAAAGAAACTCCCAGAAATGATTTCAGAGTTATACATAGCCAAACTCAACTATTTTTTTCATTAGGTTAAGATGTCAAAGAGAGCACAAATGAGAATGGAGAGGAGTAATGGCCTGTGTTCAAGCCAGGTCACTAATTAAGAAACATCTTGGTAGAATATGGGGAATAGCCTGTGGACATTCAAATTAGACCCTATCAGGTGGAAAGTTGATTTCAAGGAGCATCCTAGAACTTTCCAAGCGCTGCTGAGATGACAATACAAATAGAAACATTCCAGCTGTTAATTCATTGGATCAACCTGCATTAACACAATAAAAAGTGCCTTTTTGCTGATTGCTTAATATGGTGGCTGAACCTAGTCACTGTGGTTGAAATCATGCTTTATGGCTTGGTGCTGTTGCATGAATCCAACCACTGTGACTTATTCTATGCTTCAAACAACCCATGGTTTATCATAGATGAAACTGTTCAATCGCCAACTTGTTGGAAGTGTTACCATCCAATCTTTAAAAGAGAAAGAAGGACCACATTTCTTAAGCTAAAAAACATACTCCGATGACCTTAACCACCACATCTGTAAGGAGTTTGAATACCTGCTTATCTAGCATCTCTCATTATCTCCTTTTACTTGTTCCTTATCAAGTAAAAACCCATAAATATAAACCCTTAGTGATTTTTTCTTAAATCCACACATGGGGATGCTATTGACCTGCTTAAACGCACATGTCACCAATCCATTTGTCTTCAGATAAATGACTTCTGCAACCTATTTCTCATTTTTAGCATTATTTTATAGAAAGCAGGTTTTTTACATTAATTCTGTGCCAAAGATTCACATACTCTTTCCTTAGTTAACAGGTTCAGTGGTTTGTGCATATGCCCTCCTGGGAGAACAGATACCCCAAAATATTTTTTAAAAAATACTTAATCTTCTTTAAATAAGAATGCTTTCCTATTACCAATGCTGTGTGAAAGAATTGAGAGAGGAAGTACGTAGGGAACTAAGCTGTGGATACTTAAGATATTGTTTTGGCTCATCAGCAAAAGCCATCCATGTCTTAATTCTAGTGATAATTTGGCCTCAAAATATTGACAAATGCTATGCAAATATAACTTAGGATAGTTTTGTTTTCTTCACAAAACTCCTTTTCAGACACTAATAGTGGTCTCTAAACCAATTTATAATCCAGTATTTTTCAATCTCAGCAACTTTAAGATGTGTAGACCAACCCTCACAATTCACCAGCCAATCATGATGGTGGAATTCTGGGAGTTGAAGTCCACACATTTTAAAGTTGCTGAGATGAGCATCACTGCTATAATCAATCCGATGGTAATCAGAACAAAAGTTTACAAGCTATGCTGGCTGGAGAATTCTGGGAGTTGAAGTCCACAAGTCTTAAAGTTGCCAAGTTTGGTGGTCCTTGCTGTAGTACATTGGGCAGGTGACTTTGGGCCAATCCCTTTCTCTCAGCTCTAGAAAGAAGACAACAAGGGACAACGGCTTCCAAAAACCAGAGCCATTTTAGGTGCAGTGGTGAAGGAGGAGACTGTGAGTTCTAGTCACATCTCATTCATGAAAAAGGGCTAGGTAACTTTGAGCCAATCACTTTTTCTCAGCCTACCTCACTTCACAGGGTTGTTGTTATGGGTTAAATAGGAGAAGGGAGGCGTATTAGGCATGCTTCCAGAGCTAGTATTCAGCAGGTTCTGACCAGTTCTGGAGAACCAGTAGCAGAAATTTTGAGTAGTTCGGAGAACCGGCAAATCCCACCTCTGACTGTCCCCGCCCCCATCTCTTCTCTGCCTCCCGAGTCCCAGCTGATTGGCTGGCTCTTCTTTGGTTGCCCTGCATAGGAGAACGGAGCTGGAAAGCAGGTTTGTGGGGTGGGGAGGGAATGGGATTTTGCAGTATCCTTTCCCTGTAGGCCCACCAAGCCATGCCCACAGAACCAGTAGTAAAAAAATTTTTGAATCCCACCACTGCATGCTTCCATCCTAACTCATGCCTATTGAGTTATAATAAAGGTGGGAAATATATCAATGTTGGACTTTGGAGAGAGGCCAAAGCCAACTAACATATCAAAACATTGGTATATGCTTTTCATAGGCAATTGTAATTAGTAATTTAATGACTGGATTCTGACTATCTGCAGTTTCCAAATTATTTTCAAAGCAGTTTCACATATGAAAGCGCCACAGCTATGAATCCTGGTTACTAGGATTACTAGGGCATAGATTACTAGGGCATAGATCATGACCACCGGTCTTCCTTCGTGCAGGATAGATTCATTAGTTCCTTTGGGCATTTGAAACATGGACATCACCAATACTGCTTATCTTCTAATGAGGCAAACCAAGATATTGTTGGTGTTAAGATTTTGGATTTGGATTGGGAACATCCTGATCGAGGGCCTCGTTTGATCCCAAAGTGCATGGAGGCACATGAGACCAATCAATCTCGATGACTGTTGTAGGGATACAATGAGGTGAGATGTCCCAGCTCAACGTATGCCACCTCGACCTTCGAAGAGAACAGGCAGGAGATAAACATAGTAACAAAGAAATAATGGAGTTTACAGCTAGCAGATTTTCGTTGGCTTCATCCCAGCTGGTGACAGTGCATGCTGGCATTTAGGAAGAGGGTCGTTGTAGATTGGTGGGCATGAATTCTGCTCCCCCAGCCCCACCAAAGTGTGCAGCAATACCAAGTGTGTGCAGCTTGGTCGTTGCAAGAGCCCCCTGCCTTCTGTTTCATCACTGACCTGCCGAGCCAAAGGGCACTTCTGAGCATTCTCCTAGTGAGCTCAGCTCCGTGCCCCTTTCTGCAGCTGAACAGGCTGTCTCTCCCCAAGAACAGAATCATTAAAGGTCAGGAAGTGGCCATGAATCCAGAGAGGACGGAGCAAGGAGAGCCGTTCTCACCCAGCCCTCCCCCCACCCCCACAACTGCCTGCTCCAGCAAATTCAATCTCCCCCACACGGTGCTTAAACTGACACAGACATTCCACATAAAATCCCCTTTGATCGCAGAAATGCCTGCCCAGAGCTACAGTCTGACCTGCCTGCCAGATCCTTTCTTTTCTTTCTTCACGCCTAGGAGTAGAGAAAGATCTGGAAAGGAGAAGACACGTGGCTTTCTCTGGCTATGGCGGTACAAAACAGGCACCTTCCAACTCGGTGGGCCCCTCAAGGATGTGGCCGCGCCACAGAGCTGCAAGGCCGAAGTCTTGTTTCCAGAAGGCAGCACACCACCTGCTGACATGGCCTCCGGTCGCTGCCCCCACCTAGCAACCCCAGAAAATCCAGATTCACTGTTAATCCCAGGCCGAGGAGATAACCCGAGGCCAAGCGTTAGGCCTGGAATGGCCAAGTGTGCTAATTAGAGGCGTAAAGGGTGTATGTGTGTGTGGAAGGGAAGATGGAGAAGAGAGGAGTGGAAAGAGGGAAGGTGTGGATAAAGAGCCACAGCTGAGAAAGGCTTGCTAGCACCAACCATCGGAAGGTTCGTACCTCATGCGGAAAAGTCAGTATCCAAGGAGCTACCTCACCGCTTAAGAGAGCTCTTTCGTTTTTCTAACACTCCATTGAAACACGTGTTCCCCTTTTTAGAGGAGAAGACAAGCCGAGAGAGACGGTCAATGCTTGGTCCATACTTTGACAAACACACAGCCCTGGGTTACCATGTAGTTTCTGGGTTTCTAGCAAAGCGGCAATCAGGTAATGCTCGACTTATGACCAGTAGCTTAGTGACTGTTTGAAGTTACAACGAACCCCAAAGGCTACATACAATTTGGTTTGATGTTATGTCCACTGCAGCACTCCCATAGTCATTCACCCTTAGGACCAACTGCAGAGATGGTGCAGTAACATCCTATCTTCTCATTCCACCATGCCAGCTCTCTGCAGGCTTTTTCCACCATCCCTGGGACTCTGCAGGCTCCATTGCAGTCATAAATCAAGGACTATTTGTATATCAATCCAGCCCTCCAGGTCTACAAACTGCAGTGTTGGTAGGAGGGAATATTTGTAGCTTAGGGTTGAACTGCTGAAGCTCAGAGAGTACCAAGGAACCCACAAAGCTACGGTTTATGGGTTACCATCGTGCCATCCAATCAAATGGGTTTTAGTGAAACAAACTAGGCTTTAGTGCGATGCTCTAATGTAATATCCCACAGTTGTAATTACTCTTTATGGTATTCTAGTATTTTCAGCCTGGTTTTAGCTCTGGTGTGTTGGATCAACTCAAGAAAACTTCGAGAAGAAAATCATACAACTGAGTAGTGTTCCACAATCTGCTTCCTTCCTACTGACTTACTAATGTCTTGTGTTAATGCACAATTTTTTCAACCTCTCTGTGTTGCCCTTGTATCCCAGGAAGATCTGCATCTGATATATCTTTCCAAAAAGTTAAAAAAAAAAAAACCAAACCAAACCAACAAACCCAAAGTGATAACCTTAGGATGAAATTTTAACAAGTAATGAATTGCTCTGGACAATACTTCTACGCTTCTTTTTCACTTGACCTCTCTCACACCATTCAACATATAAAGAAACATTGAGCCTTTTGTGACTCATCCACTTTTCACACCTGCTCTGAGAGCTTCTAGTTGTGCTAAAAAGCCATATGGCATCTCAAGAGATGCCCTTGAAAAAGTGGCATGGTTGCAGAATGTACAGGACAGGAGTTGGGATTATTTTCTTATTTATTTGTTTATTTCTTTGTTTATTATTTATTTAATTTTGAGACAAGGGCCATATACTGTCTCTCAGCAGAGTGATAGGGCTCACATTTCCCCAAAGTAGGAACAGGAAACTACATTGGATTTAATATAACTTCATCTTGATGCATTAAAGTTGATAAATTAAATAGAGCTCATGCTCATTCATCCCATACATTGATTTTTTTTCTTTGCATTAAAAATCATATTTTTGAATTTTGAAGCCATGTTTAAGATTTTGGAAGCCACAGGCAGCTTGGTTTAGAATTCACTGTTTTCAAGGTTCTAACCATAGAACAGGGGCTATCACCCACTAAGGATGGTCCCCGCCTTGGTCAATTAAGAGATCCACATGGTTTCTTTCAACTTTTCCTGAAGATTGCCTCACCATGTTTGAAAGCCATTCCGACCTAATATCTGGAGATCACTCCTGAACAAGTATTGATTATTTACTAGAACCAAGCCGTTCATCCATCTCATTCTCATAGAATGGGACAATAGCTAAAGATAATGGTGCAAAATATAGGAGGCATCTGACCAGGTTCCATTTCCCATATAGTGTTGGGCACAAGCAACCAGAACCATTCGTGAATAGTCTCAAGCAGAAGCTTTATTGTTAGTCATCCATGTTACAAGAATATCACCAGTCTTACCACATTCCCTTGAGAATGGCCAGATAAGGCTTCAGGGATTCTGGGGGAAGTCAGGCCTATGCTGCTTTCTGCACTGCAAGGACTGTAAGCTAGGGCCCCTCTTAACACCTCCCTCCAATGTAGCTAGAAATTCCACCATATAATGGCGGAAAAGGAATGCTGCTCTGGTTCTATACCAAAAAAGCCAAAAAGCCAAAACTTTTTCATATGGCTGGGACTACTGCGTCTGGATTCCCAAGATGGTAGCAGAGTGTAAGAAACACTTCCAGATTGGTTTGATCCATTCTACTTTTAAATGCCATGGCTCCTGCAGACTCAATGTTTGCTCCTTCAGGATCTGCACGTCCAATAGAAATGGATGCTGTCCAAAGTGCAGAATCTGCAAACGCGGACAAGATTCGTAAGCAGAAGTGAGTTTCTACTACAAATATAAGTATCCCTATCTTGAAAAAGCTCAGCTGATACTACAAGTTGTATAAAAATGGCAATTGTGTCCCGTGTCTATGTTGTCTGTCTTGGATGAAGTTGCAATCCCTCTTTAAACCTGTGTTATAGTTAGTTGGATTCCAGGATTCACTCTATATATTAGATATTTAAGTTTTTAGCAGCTGATAGGATTGTTTTCTTTGTACCAACTAGTTCCCAAGACAGCCTAATTTGGTGATAAAGATTCATATCTTGTTTATACTAACTGCAGGTACTGTGACATATTCTCTAGATGGGTTCAAAGAACATATTCAACCATAACATAGTTGGCTTGCATGTTTGGTAAAGCATGTTGTGTGAACTCAGACAGTATGACCTCTCCAACAAATAATGAGGAACAAATAACTAAGCAAAGTGTTATGGCTTAGTGCAGGGGTTCCCAAACTTGGCAAGACTTGTGGACTTCCACTCCCAGAATTCCTCAACCAGCAAAGCTCAGCTGAGGAATTCTGGGAGTTGATGTCCACAAGTCTTAAAGTTGCCAAGTTTGAAGACCTCTGGCTTAGTGCTTTATGGAAATCATCTGTGTAGTCACAAGCCTCAAAACTTTGTTGATGTCCTCCTTCCTAAAAGACTGAGCCCCTCAAAAGGTAAATATCCAGAGGTAATAAAAGGTAATAAGACGCTTGAAAGAGAAGGTTATATAAATAAAAGCAATACGTGTGGCTGCCTTTCAAGATAATTTGAAAAATTCTCTTAGTTCAGAAGGCTACAGGCAGACCATTGAGTAGAGCCAATTAGAAACTCTGCTTCTGAGTGAAAGTACTGATTGCAACCTGTGAAGACTCAAGTGGCTTGTGTTGATGTCACCAAAAGGACTAATGTCTCCTGTAGGAATTTGTTCAGTTGTTTATCTTCATTCAGTTCCACCAACATTTGAGGTCTCTTTGACAATAACACAGCCTAGTTGTTCTGCCCAAACTCTGGAGCTCTTGATTGACATAGATTCTCAGTCCTGGACCTCCAGTTGAGCTTTGACGGAAGACCACCATTACATCAGGGCTGTAGTCTAGATTATATGATTGTAGATTCAAACTCGGTGTTGATTCACTGTTTTATTTGTTTATTTAAGAGCCACGGTCACACAGTGGTTGCAGTACAGTACTGCAGGCTCCTTCTGCTAACTGCCGGCTGCCTGCAATTTGGCAGTTCGAATCTCACCAGGCTCAAGGTTGACACAGCCTCCCATCCTTCCAAGGTGGGTAAAATGAGGACTCAGACTGTTGGGGGCAATGTGCTGATTCTGTAAATCACTTAGAGAGGGCTGTAAAGCATTGTGAAGCAGTATATAAGTTTAAGTGCTATTGCTATTGATTCTCGTGATTGCCTGGAGTTTCCTTGGCAAGCTTTCAGAAATCATTTGCCATTGCCTTCTCTTTTTTTAGGGCTGAGAGTGAGAGACTGACCCAAGGTCACTCAGCTGGCTTCATGCCTAAAATGGAATTAGAAGCCCCACAGTCTCCCAACTGATATCCTGGTATCTTAACCATTACACCAAAGTGGGTTTTTAGGCTAGATTGGAAAGTTTTAAAAAAATCCTCCCATATTGTTGCCAAAAAATAATGTGAATGTCACCATGTAGCCTTTAAGAGCTGAATTTAAATTGAAGGCAAACACACATATACTATATTATATAGGGCAGAGGTTTCCAAACTTGGCAACGTTAAAGATTTGTGGACTTCAGCTCCCAGAATTCTCCAGTCAGATGGTTGGAGAATTTTGGGAGTTGAAGTCCACAAATCTTAAAATTGCCAAGTTTGGAGACCCCTGATATAGAGGGTGGTGGTGAGGATGGATAGACGTTAGTTTGACAAATCTTTTAATGAAAGTCCAAGGACAACCTGCTAGAGTTTAGTTAAAAACTTGCCCAAACCATGTTTTGCTTAGAGTTGGTTTATTAAATGAAAGCTCAGTATATATTGGTTGGAAACATCCAGAAGAGGCCTTCATCGTGCAGTGGATAGACAATGGCTAAAATGATGATGATTAAATGAGCTCCAACCAGTTGGCTGGGTTCCTACCGTACGCTAAAGATTAAGTAGGCAAACCATATTTATTTTACATGTGCTGGATGAGAAGTCACCCTTAGAATTCATAGTATAGGACTTGAGTTTTGCAGCGCCAAGAATCTGGAACTTGAGAAATGAAGAGTTTCTAGTCTTTTCTCCTAAACATCTTTTTTTTTTTCTTCGCTAAAATTTAGCTGTGAATATAAGAGAAAAGAGCAAGAAACACATTATTGAATATTGGGGTCATTTGTTAGCAATTATCAGTCATTTGGAAATTTATCCAGTAGATTCATACATGATGTCTTCCACTCCAAAATGATACAACTATTTGTTTGTTCTGCTGCTCTGGGTTTTAGGGAGTATCTTATTTAATGATGTATCAACTAGTTGGTTTTATTATTTGACTTGCACAGGGATATGCATTTTAGGTTGTTTTTTTAATAGTACATTTCACCATTCACTTTTAAAAATGTAACGTTAGAATGTAAACACAACAAATAAGTCGAAACACAAAAATAAGAGTTGGAAGTGTTGGTCTCCTTTGAATGGAGCTGTTGGCTAAACATTCTGCTTAAGAGGAACAATTAAAAAGAAAATAAAAATACATTTGATAAAAGAATTGGTCCCAGTCCTCTTAATCTTGGCCTCCCTACCTCTCATGTACCATAAATAGCTATGTAATTTGACAGATTTAAAATTATTTAATATTACCTATTGGGAGGCTGCGTGTCTTAGGAGAAAGGCCATCAGCAAAATTGTGAGGCTCATGACTGTTTAGTTTATTGTCATTGCACCTCGTACAACAAAATTAAATACTATCTTCAGTGTACATTATGACTGGAAATAAACACAAACACACATCCTTCACATTCTATACACTGAATTGAAAACCCCTGATATTGCACTAATATTGCACTATACCAGTGGTGGCTAATCTTTTTGGGCTCCTGTGCCAAAAATTGTGTGCGCGCTTGCACGCTCATGCTTGCATGCCAGCACCCAGAAGGCAATGCGTGCCCCCCTATGTCCCCTATGCATGCGTGCGCAATCCCCACTCCCCCACCCATCCCCGCTATCTCCTTACCTGCATTGCAGCTCACCGCTGATTTTTGGTCAGTTTGAGGCCTTTTTTGGCCTCCCAGAGGCTTGAGGAAGGCTTCTATAGACTTCTGCAGGCTTTTCAGGACAAAAACTAGGCCTGTTTCGTCACTTCCGGTATAACAGGAAGTGATAAAACGGGCCTAGTTTTCCTCCTGAAAAGCCTGCAGAAGCCTTCCTCAAACCTATGGGAATCCGAAAAAGGCCTCAAACCGGCAGAAAATCAGTTGTGAGGGGCGCGCATGCGCAGTGAGGTAAGTTTGCCTGCAGCTCGCATGCCAGCACAAATGACTGTGTGCCACCTGTGGCACGCTTGCCATAGATTCGCCATCATGGCACTATATAAAAGAATTTAATAGAGTTACTTGCCCTGGGATAGAAGCTGTTTTTCAGCCTATTTGTCCTTGTCTTTATTATCCTGTACCACCTGCCAGATGGTAACAGTTCAAAAAAAGGGTTCCCAGGATGAGATGGATCTCTGAGAATGTTTTGAATTTTCTTAAGGCAGCGGGAGCTATAAAGCTCTTCCAAAGAGGGGAGAGGGCAACTAATAATCCTTTGGACAATGTTAACCATCTGGAGTGCTTTCCTATCTGCCCCTGTGCAATTGGCAAACCTGATCGTTCAAGTTGATGATGGGAGGAGAAAGAATAAAATGCTTACAACCTATTCATCAAATGAAAATTCTCAATTATTAATCAATGAGATCCTCATCATTTGAAGGTGCAGGAGACAGGAAGAAGTCAGCAAATGGAGGGAGAAGAGGAGCTATTTCCAAAATTTTGTTAGGAATTCTTTTCATTTGGAAAGGGCGGGGGTATTTTTAACCGGGATTCCCACCCACCCACAAAACCTTTTAAAAACACTCCCCACTGAAAAGAAAACAAATCTTGGACCGATGACTGACTCTGCCCACCCAGTCTCTTTACTCCACCTTCTGAAGATCTCAGTTCACCTAAAGCAGGAGTGTCAAACTCAGGGCCCGGGGTCCGGATCCAGCCCACAGGGTGCTTAGATCTGGCCCAAGGACTGGTCCACGGTGCCTCTGCCAGTGAAAACGGAGCTCAGGAGGGCCATAGTTGGCACTCCCATATTCTCCTTTCGCTGGCAGAGGGTTGCAGGAGGCTATTGCAGCTGAAAACAGAGCTCGGGAGTGCCATGGGCGGCACTCCCAAATTTTGTTTTCACTGGCAGAGGGTTGCAGGAGGCCATTGCAGCTGAAAACGGAGCTCGGGAGGGCCATAGGCAGCACTCTCAGATTCCGTTTTCACTGGCAGAGGGTTGCAGGAGGCCATTGCAGCTGAAAACGGAGCTCGGGAGGGCCATAGGCAGCACTCCCAAATTCCGTTTTGGCTGGCAGAGGGTTGCAGGAGGCCATTGCAGCTGAAAACGGAGCTCAGGAGCCTGTTTTCACTGGCAAAGCACTTGGGCCACCACAGGCACCTCCGACACAAGTGATATTGAGCTGACCAGCTCCCTCTCCCCCCGCAAGATCAAACACAACCCTGATGCGGCCCTCAATGAAATTGAGTTTGATACCCCTGGCCTAAATCTCTTCGGGGCAGCCTCCGTCTCCTCCACAAACAGTGCCATGCGAGATGAACCACAGAGCTGCCTTGACAGCAGGCAGCTTGCAACACGCCCGAGTCCAACCAAACAAAGTAAACACTCGTTCCCAAGCAGAGATTCACGGAGTGGAGCATCCCACACAGTTTTAGGTAATTTCCAACGTTTCTCCGTGACAGCAAAAAAAAAAAAGGAACCGGAGCTGCTTGGCTGAGTTTTAAAAAATGTTAATCACACAAACGCAAGAAAACGTTGCAGAGCTCAGAGCGCTGGAGGGCATTAAAATAGGGCAAGACCACCCATGCAGCTTTGTGGTTAACTTTGGCAAGATGTAGCATGGAGCCTCCTGCAACTCAGCCCTGGGAACACCTTGCTGGTCACTAGGCTCTGGAAGAAGTTTACAACGTCTTTCTCTTCCACCCAAATGCCATTTTTTTTTTCAAAAAATCAAAAAATGCCTTTTTAAAAAATAAATAAATCCTGGTTTAGCGTGTCCTAGGAACCCAGCGGCAAGTGTGCTATGCTGCTTTGTGTTGCCTGAACCCAGCGTTATAATTTGTAAAGCACGGTATAGGAATTACAGGTAGTCCTTGACTTATGACCACAACTGAGCCCAAAATTTATGCTGCTAAGCGAGACAGCTGCCCGGCGTGGTTTTGCCCCATTTTATGATCTTTCTTGCTACAGGTGAAGAGAATCCCTGCAGTCGTTAAGTGAGTAGCAGGGTTGTTAAGTGAATCTGGTTTCCCCATCACCTTTGCTTGTCAGAAGGTCACAAAAGGGGACCCTACGACCCTGGGACATTGCAACCGTCGTAACTATGAGTCAGTTGCCAAGCATCTGAATTTTGATTGCATGACCGTGCAGAGGCTGCATCATCGTAAGTGTGAAAAACAGTCGCAAAGTCAACTTTTTTCTGTGCCACTGTAACTTTAAATGATCCCTAAACAAATGGTTGTAAGTCAAGGACTATCTGCTGTGTGCAATTAAAAACATGACTGAGTCTTGACTGAGACAATAAGATGCAAACTTCCGTTAGACGTTATGAGGATCTGTGAACGCATGCTCCTTCTCCCTCATTTATTTATTTGCTATTATGTTTAAGGCAGCAATTAGATTGCCATGACAAATAAAACAAGGGAAATGCTACGTTTAAAAGGTCCAAAAATCAGCAAATGCAAACCCTTAAGAGGGCCAGAATATAACTTTGTATTCTTCCCAAACAGATTTGTCAATCAGTGATAACCGCTGAATTGAGCCAAGCCATGGCTTACTTTAACTTCCGGTATGAACAAACCAAGGGGGCTTGAGCGCCTAGCGGTTAAAATACTGGGCTTATCAATCATAAGGTTGGCAGTTCGAGACCCAAGTACCGGGTAATTGGGTGAGCTCCTGTTACTTGCCTCAACCTTGCAAACCCAAGTAGATAAATAGGTACCACTTAGGAGCCATGGTAGCACAGTGGCTAGGATGCAGTACTGCAGGCTACTTCTGCTGACTGCTGATTGCCAGTGAACTGCCAGTTTGGCAGTTCAAGTTCCATCGGCTCAAGGTTGACTCAGCCTTCCATCCTTCCAAGGTTGGTAAAATGAGGATCCAGATTGTTGGGGCAATACGCTGACTCTGTAAACTGCTTTGAGAGGGCTGTAAAGCACTGTGAAGCGGCATATAAGTCTAAGTGCTATTGCTATTGCTAGGTGGGAAGGTAACAGCGTTCCATGTGCTTAAATGGCACATAGACATGCTGGCCACATGATCATGGAATTATCTTTGGACAATGCTGGCTCCCTCAGCTAGGAAACCGCCCACTAGAGTAAGACATGACTGGTCCAGAGAAACCTTTACCCTTTATCTTGAACAAACCATGAAGATTGGGTTTATATAAGACGTTAGGTCAAAAGAAAGCAAGCCACATTATGTCTGAAGTGTGATGTATGAACCCAGCCAGAGAGAACCTGTTCACACATGCTGTTTAACCTCAGAATGGGTGATCTTTATCTTTCCCCCAGCACAAAGCAGCTCCTGTTGTTTAGGATCAATGCAAAGCAATGCACTTTCCATTCTTGGCTTGTGTACAGCATTACTCCTGGGGTGATTTATTAACCATATACTGAACTCCATGCAGATGACGGTCCAATCAGATTTGCCATGGGAAGAATTAGTAAGCACCCCACAGTCAGCCTACACCCTTAGCTGTTACTAATAGTTAACAAACCATGAAACCAAAACCTTCCTGGTTACCAACGCTGTAACGTATTAGGGAGGGCATTCTCTGCTGAACTTTTTAAATTAAATTTGTACTACACCTTTACTTCAGGAACTCAAAATGGCATACAGAGAGACCCCTCCCCACTTGCAGTTCTTTCTCACCACCACAATTTGGGGAGATAATTAAGCATAATGTGGAAATCACCCTACGTTTGCTCTCTAGTGTAGCATTGGTCAATCTTGGCAACTTTATGATACATGGATGTCAGTTCCCAGAATTCCCCAGCCTGTGACATTCAAGTCCACAGTCTTAAAATCAAATCCTGCTTTAGTATACTGTATAAAAAATGAAAGCTGAAAAGACTATAACCCTTTCTTTCTTTCTTTCTTTCTTTCTTTTTCTTTCTTTCTTTCTTTCCTTCCTTCCTTCCTCTCTTTCTCTCTCTGTTCCCTCCCTCACTTACTTTTTTCTCCTTTCTTCCATTCCCCTCCCTCCATCTCTCCCATTAAAAAACAAACAAACCTCTGATTTTAAAAAAAAATGCAAAAAACACCCCTTATTTACAGTGCCATTGAGCAAGGTGATTTTTCAGGTTCCCAGTGAAACTGAAGAGTGCATTCATTTCCTCCAGCCCTCTCTCCTGCCTCTCCACCTCCCAACTCATTCCCATACCTTCGTGCAGTTGTGCTCCTATGCACAACCTCCCACATTCCACCTAGATAAAGCCCCAAATTCTAGACTCAGACGAACTGCTTCCAATCAACACATCAAGGATTTGTGCACAGCTGGCTAGTTTGCATAAACATCTATCCATACTTTAAACTCCATGTGGAAAGAAAATCCAGATTCCCCTCCCTTTCCCCTCTCTGCTTCAGAATTAAACAATGGTAGGAAAGGATGCAGGTGTTAGCAAAAGCAATAAGGGACAAGCTCCAATCAGGATTTTACTCTCTGGGTAGGCATCCTTTGGATGCACAAGGCTCAACTCCTAGAACAGGAATGTCTAACCCTGGAAACTTGTGGACTTCAACTCCCAGAATTCCCCAGTCAGCCATGAGAGTTGAAGCCCAAAGTCTTAAAGTAACCAAGGTTGGACACCCCCGTCCTAGAACTTCCCAGTCAGCATGGCCATTACTGAGAATTCTGGATGTTGCATTCACGTGTTGCAGGATTGCAGGAAAAGGTTGTGGAAAACTGTAACAATACACAACCAAGTTCTTCTGAAATAGACAAAATGCCCTTCCACCCCTTGTAGATAAGTATTTGCACAACAATCTACCCCCACCCAGCAAGAGGGCAAAAAATTTAAGTATAGGTCGTTCTCGTCTAACAGCCACAATTGGGATCGGTAACGGAGTTGTTAAGCGAAGTGTCACTAAGCGGAACCACGATTCTGCTTATGCTCTTCCTTCTGCTTCACAGACTTGTGAAGAGGTTGCAAACACAGGCATTGGTGGTAGAGTTGCTTTTTTGTTGCTGCTTTGAATGGTCGCTAAACGAGGCAGTCACTAAACAAGGGCTACCCATAAAAGAAAACAAGGTTCACCGAGTGAACCTTAGAGAACCCTCTAAGGCAGAGGTCGCCAACCTTTTGGACTTCAGGGACCACCACACTCATAATTTTAAATCCCACAGACTGGAGACCCTGGGAAAATCCCCCCAAAAATCTGCAGGAAAATTCCCCACCCCGTTTTCCCACCGATCGATCATTCTTTATTTGGGATCGCAGGATACCGTCTCTAGCTCCATTCTCAGGGGGAAAGAAAGAGAGAGACTTTTGGCTTCTTGCAAGGAAAGCAGCAGAAGCAGCAGAAGTCTTTTCTTCTCTCCCCCAAATTTCGCCAGAAATGAGTTTTTGTGAGACTTGTCACGCCGGCGTAGCCTCTTGGAGCAGGAGGCCTTGCAGGGTCCCAAAGACTCATTTCTGGTGGAGTTTGGGGGAGGGAAAGAAAGAATTTTGCTGCTTTCCTTGCGTGCAACCAAAAGCAGAAGAAGTGGAAAAAAACAGCCCAGTGGCAGGCGAGGCACATGGGACAAGAGCAGCAAGTTTCCCCCCCTCTCCCCTTTCCCCCCTCCCCTCACTACCTCGTGTTGTTCGCAATGCAAGCGACACAAGCCTTTCGTTCCCGCAGGCCATGTGGGCAGCGCAACCTTGTGTTCCTGCACAGCCTGGATTAATTGCTTTGGGGGGGTGTTTTGGGGGGGACATTTCTCTGTGGACCACCAAAATTTTCTCGCGGACCACCAGTGGTCCCCAGCCCATTGGTTGGCGACCACTGTTCTAAGGGCATCTTCCACGATTTGGAAGAAGTCAGCCACATCCAAGGAAGGATAGGAGGCAATTGGACCCAGAAAGAAGGGCTGCTGTTTTTTACAGTATTACTTTTCTTCCGGGTTGACCTATTTGATGGGGCTCCAAGCCTTTCATTTAGCAATCCCTCCCCCTCCCCCCCAACCCACCCATTCCACATCCAGTCTCCCCTCACTCACCCACCCACCCACCCCCCGCAACCTTCCTCTGCTGTAGAGAGAACTCGGGTAGAGGAAAGGAGAAGAACAAAAGGGTTCAAGATTTTGGGGAGGGGAGGGGTCAGCGTTTCAAGGCAAGTGGGAGGAAAGCAGCCTGAGCTAATCAGGTGCCAAGTGGCAGCGCATGAGAGGAAGAAAATCAGCCGACTGCAGGCGCACTGCTGGCAGGGAGTCTCTGCTCAATCTTTCTGCAGGTTTCAGGCTGTTAGACAACTAGGCCAGAAGGCCTGAAAGTGCAATCAGCATTTAACCGCCAGGGCCAACAGCAATCACAGCGGTGAGAAGGAGTAGGTGGAGCGGTGCCAGAGGACCCCCCCCTCCCGAAAAGGGAGCCGGAACGCACCGTTAACAGTTGCAGTCCTGCCACGGGCGGGGGGGGGGGGAGAATGGGACCCCGTAGCCACCCCGCTGCTGATGGAACCACTGTCCCTCTTGCACCACCCACCCACCTTATTCATAGCACACATGTTGCAGGACAGGATACCGGTTTGGAGAGAGAGCAGGCATGTGACCGCGCACAAATAAAACAGCCCTCCCCCTCTTCTGAAAACCAGGCTCAGATGCAGGGCAGGCTCTTGTTTGCGCAAATAGCCATTGGCAACCCAAGGAGAAAATCAGCATGCTTCCATCTGCCAGCGCATATGCGGGATGGAAAATGCAGGCCGTGGACAAGACAGCCTCAAAATGGGGGGGCAGGAGGGAGGGAAGAAGAGCAGGAAGGACCCACCACAGTAACCTTTGCAGTGTGTGAGTGTGTGTGTGTGTGTGCAGAGAAGAGCCAAGGCTTAACTCTTTCCAATCAGAGCCTAACGATGCTCCCCACCACTGCGGCTTGGCACTGTTCCCCCCACCCCTTAAAAAAAAAAAAGGCTCTGGGATTCCTTGCCTTCAAGATCGGCACTCAGAAGGAGCAAGAGTGCAGAGCCGAACTGCTCGTTAAGGGCCGCTCATTAACAGCCCTCTGGGATGAGCAGGGTAACCGGGGCACCTGCGATCTCCGACTAATGAGCTCCATTACTGTCCTGAAGCCCTGAGCACAAATGAGGGGGCAGAGGAGACCTTTTTTCGTGATGGATGCCGGAGCGCTGCAGAGCCCATCGTCCCCAATTTGGAGGGCCTTGCACGGAGCTGTAGATGACAACTGACTGGAGTCTCCACGAGACGCAAGCCGGGAGGGCACGATGGGTTTTTGCGGTGCGAGCAAATCCGCGGCACTCCCTTTGCGATGGGTCCTCTCCTTTCTCCACGCGTGGAGGAGCATTTGAGAGCTTCGAAGTGGAGCCATTGCAGGAGGACTGAGGGAGAGGGAGAGAGAGGGAGAGGGACACATCACTGCCACCACACCCCGGATCAAGGTTTTAGCCTCAGCTAGGAACTAGGAAGGGAAGCTTGGTTTGAGTCACTGGGGTGGAGGCTGAGAGAGCAGGAGACTCAAACCACTGAGGAGCACTCGTCCTTGCCACAAGATGTGTGTGCGCTACAGCCCCAGCACATTCCCTTCCTCCTTTCGCCCCATAACCTCATCTCAGGGCCCTACGGCTGCCATGGGTAGGCGTCACCGCGTTCAGTCGCTTGGCAAGGATGTGAGGAAGCTCACACAGGAACCCATCACCACAATGCATCCTCTTGTGCAGAGAGGTAGGGACAGGATCCAAAGGAAACTCCAAAGGCCCGTGGGTACATTTATTATTAAAGCTGACACCCTCCCTTTCTCCTTACTCCAAATCCATTTTCTCCCCCCTACCCAAGCCCCTGTAGCGACTCGGGAATGGCAGCCCTCCCCTCTAACCCAAACCAGGGAAAGTGACACACGTATGCCAAGCAGTGAGCTTCATCGAGTTCCACTAGATTTCATCCTAAAGGGAGGAGACAGAGAAACTGCAGCCTTGAAATATATCACCTTGGATTGATTTAAGCATCCTGGTATTTGGCACAATGGTTTCTTCTTTAGGAAACTGGTTGTCTTTTAAGAGTGCCATCAGTATGACTCCCCGATGGAGAATTCTCAATCACCCTACCAAACTACACTTCCCAAGGTTCCAGAGGAGGGGCCAACAGTTTGACCATTAAAATGACTTCAAACCAATCCATATTTGTAGCGCAGATGTTCCTCCAGGGTCCTACTGCAAAGTCAGCATGGGATCCTTGTCCTTTAATTGGTCTGAGATCATTACCCAGCCTCTGTTGCTTGTCCAAGGAGCTTAGGAAAACCCAAATGCGCCAATCAAAATATGTGCAGAGGGAAACCATGCTCCAGATCCCAGGATGTTGCAAAAAACGGGGGAGGGCAACTGTTGTAATCCTTGCGAGCACCCCAATGTTAGCAAGGGAACTTCTCATGCTAAGCTGGTGCCTGTTTATCTGAGCCTTACACCTGCATCAGTGGGAATCACAGCTTGGTGGGGTTTAAGTATTTGGTCAGCTGCTCCAAGCTCCTGCGCAAATCAATTCTATCTCCCTCCCCTCAATTCTGGATTTCAGTCCTCCCACAAACATCGCCAAGATGCCTTCCTTATCCACCTATCACTTGGGCTGAAGAAGCTGTTCCACCTGGAAGCAGCTATGCTCCCCCCAGCACGCTTTCTGCACAAAGAGATGAAATGAGGAGCAAGGACAGAAATTTAAGGGCCAAGGTTTAGGGGGAAAAAACATTATCACCATCACCACAAGCGTACCCAGGCAGAGAAGCCAAGAGTCTGTACACCATCCCGCTGGGCATTTTCTATCGCCACCTAGCACACTTTCTCCTAAAGCTCCATCAACCTCATCTGCAGTGAGGGTACCCTTCAGAAAAGCAGCTCATTGCTAATCATCTGGTACAAGGGCAGAAATGTAGAGAAAGCCAACGGCTTGAGGGTCACCAAGCTTTGCTCTCCGGCCGATCCTGTGCCTTTAAGGAACAGTGCAGGAGCCAAAGGGCTGCAGCCAAAGGCTAGAAGCTTCCATCTGTGGTTGCTGGAACTTCCCCTAAAATAATTGCAATTTTTTTTCTTCTTCTTCTTCAAGAATCACAGCAACACCCTTCCAGGGGCAGGTGCTGATAACCCTCCCTGGAGCCTGTGAGTCAACCCACAGAGGGTTTTGGAAAGCAGCACCGTTCCGATGACAGCCTCTCTTCCACCCCCCTCCCCAATTTCCTTCCCTCTCCAAAGCACACCATTCTTATGTTGTCCACGAAGCCATCTTACTCCCATCAAACGAGACTGACAGCCCCCGCAGGCAGCCCTGAGCTGGAGGAGGAGAGGGAGGAGGGGGGGGAGAGACTTCTCCGCTTCTCACAGAAGACTCTGTAACTTCCTGGCTCCGTGCAAAATCTCCGCCCCCAGGGACGCACTCAGCCTGTTCCCGAGATACAAGGGAGGGAGCCAAGCTGCCCTTGTGCTCCTTCCAAGCCCTCCCCGTACTAAGAACAGCCAGGCAGGGTACAGAGTTTGGAGGAGGGGGGGGGGGGGACGTGGTTTGAGCCCGGAGGCTCTGTTTTCCCTGTAGTGGGGAGGAGTTGGGGGGGGCGGGGGGGAAGAGGAGAGCAAACTGACCCTGCTTTAAAGGAATGAGACCGAAGACACTACATGCTTGACATTCCTTGGCTTGGCTCAATGCTCCCCAGAAACGATGTGGAACCGAGAGTCCTGCCCCTCCCGCAACGGTCCTCCCCACCCCGCTGTTAGAACAGGAGTTGCAATCTCCTTAGAGGTGATTGAACACTTTAAAAAGGCTCCCCACTTACCCCACATTTTCCTAAGTCGGGCAGACAAACGTTATGGGCGGGCATCTAAAAACAAAAAACCAACAAACAAGGGAACTGTGCAGTCAGCAGCAAAAATGTGGTTCGAGAAAGAAACCTTTATCCTAGTTTGTTCTTGGCTCTACTGGTGATCCTTGAACCGCCCCCACCCCCCCAGTCTCTCCCCCCCCCCCCCCCCCCGCCTTCACTCTCCCCTCCCTGCAAGGCCCGTCTGACCCACAGTGGCAGACTCAAAGTCTCCCTGCCGGGCTCCCCCCCAAAAGAAAAGTTGCTAGAGGCGAGCCGAGAGCAGCGTATTTCCCCGCCCTCTCTCTCCTTGCTTATGCCGGTGGGCACCCCTTTCCTGCCAAGCACCCCAGCCTCTGACCCCCGTGCCGTACAGGGGGTCCCCCTCCATTAATGTTTACTCGGCTAGTTAACAAGTGCAGGTTGCTATGGCAACCCATTCAAGCTGGGATCTACCAAGGTCCAGCGGAGTTGTGGTGGAGCAAGCGAGACAAGACATCCTTTGCCACGGATATCTGGGGGTGGGGGGGTGGGAGGTGTCTCGCTTTGGAGAATGCGCGAAGCACTTGCAAAATAACGTCCTTGTCTTTCACCCACACGTCCCCCCCCCCCTCCCTTCTTCTGCCTCTCTACCCCCCAGGCCCCGGATCTCCGAGATGGGGCCGGATCTTTTCAGGGTTGAGGGATCGATGGTTGTACAAAAGACCGAGCTACTACCCTTTTTCCTCCCAATTACTGCCCATAATAGATTTTTTTGGGTGGCGGAAGAAACCGGAGAGGTTTCCCACGCATTTATTCCATGCTTTGGAAAACTCAGCAGGCTCCTGCAACGATCCCAAAGAGATCTCAGGTGGGTGTGCTGTCTTAGCCTGATGAAAAGCACGGCTTGTGAGGAAAGCTCCCATACCCGCCCCCCCAAGGCCGGTTCAATTCCTTACATCAGCAGGATGGCTCCATGGAAGGTGCCCCCCGTCCCCGTGGCCAGAAGTTTGGCTCCGACCCTCCCAGTGGGGAAAGCGCAAAGAGGCATCTCTGGTGCCAGGCCTTTTAGGGTTTTTTTTTTTTTAAATTATTGTCATGATTGATTTTAATTTGGACTTGCCTGCCTTTTATTATTGTTTCCTGCTCTGCAGTTTTCATTGCTTGGGAGCCACCTTGAGGCTGGTTTATTTATTTATTTACTTATTTATTTATTTACTAGGTCCGTATCCTGACCGTCATTCCGCTGCTTGAAACAATGCTTCCCCCACCAACCCATTCTTCTCACCACCCCAAATTGCCCAAGTTGATCTGGGAGAGAGGGGAAAGGGCCCAAAGCCACCACGTGGTGGAGGCCGGCCTTGAACCTGGGGCTCTTCCTGCTCTCTGTCTGAAGCCTAGGAGGAGGTCAATGTCCAATAATAAAGGCGGGTGCATACAAGCAATAACAAAACAATCGCTGCCCTTAATGGTCCCCGCAACAGTCATCTTGTGCAAGGCCTAAGACGAATTCGCCTCGCCTTGGCGGGCCCATCTGCAGTTCTCTTTCCGTCTCCTCCTCCTTCTCTACCGCCAGCTTTCTCCTGAGCACCCAAACAAAATAGAAGCAGGCAAATTGAAATAAAAATAAAATCTGGGAATCGTTGGAAAGGGCCTCCGGTGGAAGCTGGGAGGCCAAAGACTTAAGTAGACAATGCCGGCTTCTGTTCATTAAGCAGCTGCCCTCCCTCTGTGGCCAGTTTTTCGGGCTTAAGGCTTCGAAGCCCCAAGACTTACAACTGGCCTTCTCAGAGCAGAACCCTCTCCACCTGCAAAAACCTGTTCCCTCCCCCTTCCAATCCAACACACACACACACACACACACATACACCACCTCTGCCTAAGATTTCCCCATTTTTTTGTTGCAAGCCTGCTGCTATGTGTTGAAGGCCCCTTCGATCCAACTTCTGCAAAGCATTCTGCCAAACACGCCTCTGTGCTGCATTATTTATAAAATAGAGGCCTAAGCAACAGCTGCAGAGTTCCACGGTCACCAGCCCTCCCCAGCTTTAAAGCACCAGGATACCCCAGGGCATATATAGAATTGGGGAAGGAGGGGAGGGGAGGGGGGGCAGAGGGAACAAGAGGCTGGTTTTTGTTTGTTTGTTTGTTTGCAAGTCCCTCCTGTGTCCTTTCTCCCAAAGAGGCCCCATCCACCCATCTCGCCCTGGCAGGAGCCTTTATGGAAGGTAGAAAGGAGAGCCCACTTGGCATTTCTGGGCAGCTCTCCTATTCCTTTGATTCCTTTCAGAACCTCTCTTCCAAAGATGGTGGCTGTCCGAGCCACATGATGGAAGGGGGAGGAGGGAAGAGGAAGTCCCCCCCCCCCCCCCCCCGCCACTCCACTTCCAGCTTTGGTCTTGTGAGAACATCCAAGTCCTAAAACATGAAGACACATGATGCTGGTCCCAGAGCCTCAAAGCAGAGAATGACTTCCTTGTGCCTGTGCAGTCAAAAGCTTGGGTCTCTCTCTCTCTCTCTTCCCCTCCCTCTTCCCCTCCCTCCCTCTCTCTCTTCCTCTCTCCCTCTCTTCCTCTCCCTCCCTCTTCCCCTCCCTATCCCCCCTCTTCCTCTCCCCCTCTCTTCCTCTCCCTCTCCCTCCCTCTCTTCCTCTCCCTCTCCCTCCCTCTCTTCCTCTCCCTCTCCCTCTCTTCCTCCCTCTCTCTCTCTCTCTCCCTCCCTCTCTTCCTCTCCCTCTCTTCCTCCCTCTCCCTCTCTCTCCCTCTCTTCCTCTCCCTCTCTCTCTCTTCCTCCCTCTCTCTCTCCCTCCCATCTCACTCCCTCTCCACATTCCCCCCCACCCCAATCAGTAACTCTCCTGCATCGCGCTGCCGTTCAGTGCCATGGGGTCCAATCAAGTCTTCTTCCCTTTGAAAAGCAGAGCAGTTTCTCTGTGATTGCAAAAGCTGGGGGAAAGCAGCAGACGGAAAAAACATGAAGGAAGCAGCCAACGTCCTTGCCAGGCCAGCCCCCATTTCTCATCAGTGCAACAGAAGAACGGCCTTGCTTCACTGGAGCAAAATATGACCCCAGGCAGGCCACTCACCCAATGGGGGGACATGCAACGTGCTTGGGATTGCAGGCAACCTTTGCTTTGAGCCCGGCAGAACTGGACTTTTTCTACCCTTCCTGTGCAAAATGGAACGACACTGAAACCCCTCATGATTATTATTATAATAATTATTATTTGTGGCTAGTCACAAAAATCTCTCAGAAAGAAAGAGAGAGAGAGGGAGGGAGGGAGAGAGAGAAATGAAAGAAAGACTGAAAGAGGGAGGGAGGAAGGGGAGAGGGAAGGAAGGAAGGAAAGACTGAAAGAGGGAGGGAAAAAAGAAGGAAAGAAAGAAAAAGGAAGGAAGGAAAGAGAAAGAAAGAAGGCTGTTTTCTCCCTTCTGCTCCCCCCTTCCTCTTTAATGCTTCTCCTCTCTGCAATCTCCTCTCTTGAAGATCTGCACCAGCTGAAGCCAAGGATGCCGATAGGATTAATCCTGCATGACTGCCCATCTCCGCAGGGGTGTCTAACACCCTCTGGCCTGCAGCAAGCTTTAAAATTCCACCAAGCCAACTTAATTCCCTTTTTTTCCCCTGCAGTGCTCCTGGGTTTGCTGCAGTCTTAAGACAGGGATGCTGGATCACCCAGGAACAACAATAACACACAAAACAACATGGAGAGGGGTGGGGAAATGAAGCCCAGTGGCCCCACAGCTCTCTCTCCTGCTCAGCTCTTTCCCCTTGTGTGCTGTACAACCTGGCAGCTCCTAGAGAGAGGAGAAAGATGGAGAGCCCATCAATTCACCTCCTATTGATTCCAGACTTCAAGCTATTTGCTGCTTTTTTTTCCTTTTTCTTTTTTCTTTTGCATTTGGCCCCCTGGTTCTTGTTTTAATTTTCCCCACATACTAGTATTTTTGCTTGGGCAAGTTGCCTATTTCTTTGCTCTCTTGCATACACAGCTTTTTCTTAAAAAGCAAAAAAAAAGGCCATCTCTTCAACAATATCCCTTTGACTCTGCTCCAAGTCAACCATCAGGGCTTCCACAGCCCAAATGCCAAAACCTCCAATGTGAGATCTCCAAAAACAAAATCACAGACAGTATCCTCAACTCTGGAATAGCTGAAATTTATCAATGAATGCAAACAAAAATGTGCTGGTTAAGGTGCTGGTTTAGAAATCAGAAGACTGTGAAATCTAGTCCCACTTTAAGTTTGAATGCCAGCTGGGTGACTTTGGGCCAGTCACTCTCTCTCAGCCCAACCCACCTCACCGATCTGCTGTTGTGGGGAAAAGAGGAGAAGGAAGGAGTACAAGGTAGTCCTTGACTTACAATAATTCATTTAGTGACTGTTCACTGTTTCAACTGCATTGAAAAAAAATGCCGTGTTTGACCATGTTTCACACTTATAACTATTGCAGCATCCCCATGGTCACATAATCAACATTCAGATGCTTGGCAACTGATTCTAATTAGAGTAGAATAGAACAGAATTCTTTATTGGCCAAGTGTGATTGGACACACAAGGAATTTGTCTTGGTGCAAATGTTCTCAGTGTACATAAAAGAAAAAATAAAATGCATTCATCAAGAATCATAAGATACAATGCTTAATAATAGTCAAAGGGTACAATAAGCAATCAAATCATACTAGGAAACAGTCAATATACATCATAAGGATACAAGCAACAAAGTTACAGTCATACAGTCACAAGTGGGAGGGGATGGGCGATAAGGAGTGGTGAGAAGATTAGCAGTAATAGTAGTGCAGACTTTGTAATAGTTGAACAGTGTTGAGGGAATTATTTGTTTAGCAGAGTGATGGCTTTCGGGAAAAAACTGTTCTTGTGTCTAGTTGTTCTGGTGTGCAGTGCTCTATAGCATCATTTTGAGGGAAGGAGTTGAAACAGTTTATGTCTGGGATGTGAGGGGTCTCTAAATATTTTCACAGCCCTCTTTTTGACTCGTGCAGTATACAGATCCTCAATGGAAGGCAGGTTGATAGCAACTGTTTTTTCTGCAGTCCTAATTATCCTCTGAAGTCTGTGTCTGTCCTGTTGGGTTGCAGAAGCAAACCAGACAGTTATAAAGGTGCAGGTGACAGATTCAATCATTCCTATGTAGAATTGTTTCTGCAGCTCCTTGGGCAGTTTGAGCTTTCTGAGTTGGCGCAGAAAGAACATTCTTTGTTGTGCTTTTTTGATGATGTTTTTGATGTTAGGTGTCCATTTTAGGTCATGTGAAATAGTAGAACCTAGAAACCTAGTAGAACCTAGTAGAACCTATAAATTTGAAGGTCTCTACTGTTGATACTGTGTTGTCTAGTGTTGTAAGAGGTGGTAGTATGGGAGGGTTTCTTCTAAAGTCTACCACCATCTCTACAGTTTTGAGTGTGTTCAGTTCTAGATTGTTACGGTCACATCACGAGGCAAGTTGTATAATCTCTTGTCTGTATGCGGATTCGTTGTTGTCTCAAATGAGACCAATCACTATTGTGTCATTTATGACACTTGCAATGTTCCAGGGCCATGTGTGACCCCCTTTTGTGACCACCCGACAAGCAAAAACAAAGGGCAGCTGGATTCATTTAACAACCGTGTTACTAACTTAACAACAGCAATGATTCACTTAACAAATAGGGCAAGGAAGGTGCTACAATGGGGCAAAACTCAACAACCATCTCACTTAGCAACAGAAATCGTGGGCTCACTTGTGGTCCTAAGTTAAGGACCACTGTATTAGGTATATTTTTGTTTATGAAAGCAATAATATTTACCATGGTGCTCCATAGACTGTAAGCCGCCCTGAGTCTCCGGAGAAGGGCGGCATATAAATGCAAAAAAAATAAATAAATAAATAAATAAAAGGCGGGTTTAAATTCTAATCAATGGATACTCCCACAATGGAACACATCATGAGAGAGCTGCATATTATTCTTTAAAGAAAGAGGGTGGCATATTGAGAAGGCCGTTCTTTGCCCTATAATCACCAAAGGGTTGGGGGTAAGAGAGAAGACATCCTGATTACATAGATGAGCATAGGCAAAGAACAACCACCAATTCTGCATCAAACTATTAGAGTTGCAGATTTAAGAACCTAGCTAAAGGGTTCTCAACGTCAGCAATTTTTAAGGTGGGTGGACTTCAATTCCCAGAATTCCCCAGCCATCTTGAAGTTGCCATACTGGAGGGGGGAAAAAACTTCGCTGCCTGGGGAATTCTGGGAATTGGAGTCCACCCATCTTAAAGTTGCCAGCTTTACCTTATAGCAAGGGCCTTCAAACTTGAAAAGTTTAAGACTTGTGGACTTCATCTCCCAGAATTCCTGAGCTAACATGACTGGAGGAGGAATTCTGGGAGTTGAAATCCACAAGTGTTAAAGCTGTCAAGTTTGAAGACCCCTGTCCTAGACATACAACAGTTGATTTTATTGACCAAAGTTACAACCACACTGAAAAAAAGGAGTTATGACGATTTTTCATACTTACGACCTGTGTAGCAGCCCCATGATCTTGTGATCAAAATTCAGATGCTTGACAAATGACTCATATTTAAGATGGCTGCAATGTCCAGGGTGTGTGTGTCATAGGATCCATTTTTGCAACCTCCTGACAAGCAAAATCAATAGGAAGGCCAGATTCACTGAACAACAGCGATACTAACTTATCAACTGCAGTGATTCACTTAATAACCGGGATAAGTCATGACGTAAAATGGGGCAAAACTCACCTAACCAATGTCTCACTTAACAACATGAAATCTGTGCCTCCATTGCAGCAGTAAGGCGAGTGTGAATGTGTAATTCTATAAATATGTCTAGGAGCCTCAGGTTCTTAAAAGTCTAGCTGACTATTCAAGATCATTCTTACAATTTCTGTAAAGGCTTTGGGCCAAAGAACACACTTTTATTTTCTTCCAAAGGAGCTTTGGGATATGATCCACATCAACTTTTATCTCTAGTAGTTCCCCATGCCTCTGGCTCATGAGCTAAAACCCTATCCAAAAGCCACAATCGCACAGACGCACAGGGGTTACCAACCACTTTCATTCCCCATCTCTGGGAGATTAAGTTGCCTGGATCCCACTGCACAAATTAAAAACCCTCTCCAGCTGCCAAAAGCTCAGAGTAAAAGCTACTATGGAAATGGCTGTTTGGACCTTTTTAAGTTTTTCTGGTTCAACCCAGAAGACAATAGCAAAAAAAGGCCCAGGATTTATTTCCGTAACCCAAAAATTCAAGGTACGGTACAAGATCTAGAAAATGTCAAGGACACATGCTTGAATGGCCAGGAACTTGAGTCTTATCATCCCCTCAAGAGCTGTTCTGAATCTTGCAAATCACAAACCACTTCTCCAAGCATTACAACCCACAGTTTCTCCAAACAGCCTAGAATCAAACAAGCTGAACCCTCACATCTTGCCTCTGTAACTTAATTCAGTTAACTTAATTCCGTGCAATCAAACCCTGTGTGGTTCCATCTCTGAACTGGCAAATCCAATCCAGAATTGAAAACCACTTTGAAGTTCCATTTCCTAATTCAGATTTTATACGGCTGTGTGTTTTTTCCAGACAACAGACTACATTAAAAACATCTAGATAATATAAACAAATTTACTATATTATACAGGTAGTTCTTGATTTGCTAACATTTTTTAGTGACTGAAGATACAATGGCAGTGAAAAAAGCGACATGACCAGTTTTCACACTTATGACTGTTTGCAGCATCCCCATGGTCATGTGATCAAACGCTT
Organism: Bungarus multicinctus; assembly: GCA_023653725.1. Lineage (NCBI taxonomy): Eukaryota > Metazoa > Chordata > Lepidosauria > Squamata > Elapidae > Bungarus > Bungarus multicinctus. The sequence goes on along the minus strand of CM042835.1, from coordinate 16,248,512 downwards.
GGAAACTGGCATGTATTTATGACAGTTGCACTGTCCTGGGTGCACGTGATCACCATTTGTAATCTTCCCAGTCAGCTTCTGAAAAGTAAATGGGGGAAGCCAGATTCGCTCAATGATAGCAGGATTCACTTAACAACTGCAGTGAATCACAAATAACAGATAATCAGAGTTGGAAGGGATTTTGTAGGTCATCTAGTCCAACCCCCTACCCAAGCGGGAAACCTACATCATTTCTGACAGATGGCAGTCCAATTTGAGACTCCTGAAAGTTTCAAATGATGGTGCTCTCACAACTTCCGAAGGCAAGCTGTTCCATTGGTTGTTTGTCAGAAAGTTTCTCCTTATTTCCAGGTTAAATCTCGCCTTGTTCAGTTTCCATCCATTATTCCTTGTCTGGCCTTCAGGCATTTTAGAAAACAGCTTGACCCGCTCCTTTCTGTGGCAGCCCCTCAAGTATTGGAAGACTGCTATCATGTCTCTCCTGGTCCTTCTCTTCACTAGACTAGCCATGCCCAGTTCCTGCAGCTGTTCTTCATATGCTTTAGTCTCCAGTCCCCTAATCATTCTGATTGTTCTTCTCTGTACTTTTTCTAGAGCCTCAACATCTTTTTTTATAGTGTGGTGACTAAAGCTGGGTGCAGTACTCTAGGTGTGGTCTTACTAAGGCTTTATAGAGTGGTATTAGTACCTCCCTTGATCTTGATTGTATTCCTCTGTTAATGCAATTTAGGATTGCATTAGCTTTTTTGGCTGCTGCTGCACACTGCTGGCTCATATTTAGCTGGTTGTCCACTAAGACTCCAAGATCCCTCTTGCAGTTACTGCTATTGAGCCTGGTTTCACCCAGTCTATATGTGTACTTTTGGTTTTTCTCGCCTAAGTGTAAGACTTTAATTTTCTCTACATTGAATTTCATTTTGTTAGATACGGCCCAGTGTTGTAGTCTGTCAAAATCCATCTGGATCTTGAGCCTATCTTCTTGGATATTAGCTATTCCTGCCAGCTTAGTATCACTTAATAATTGTTGCAAAAAAAGGGGCAAAACTCAACTGTCTTGCTTACCAATGGTATTTTGGACCTCAGTTGTGGCTGTAGGTCAAGAATTACCTGCAGATGTATATTATATTTCTGTAAAATATCAATTTACTATGTGTGTGTGTGTTAGATAGATAGATAGATAGATAGATAGATAGATAGATAGATAGATAGATAGATAGATAGATAGATAGATAGATAGATATAGAGATATATGGCACGCACACATCCATCCATACATACACATTTAAAAATTGGGTTTGGGTCAAGACTGGGAGTTCCATAAGGACGCTCTCTTTCTACATGCAAGTTCAATTTTTTCCTAACTCCATAACTAGAAATGACAGCTGTACATACCAATGAATCGAACTTGGGCTCAGCAGTCAGTCACATCTTGCTTTGCATTGTCTTTAAGTCCACAGCAAATGTTCTTGAATTCAAACATTCTCTATTTTACTTTTTTTAAAAAAAAAAAAAAAAAAGCAAAATTTTCTGTGCAAAAATCTATTCAAGGGATGATGGTTGGAAGTGTTTTGCTGGTAACACAAAAGGACAGTCAATTGGAAAAGAGTAGCCGCCATTTCTGTCCACCAACACTTAGAATTGCTCTCCTCCATGAGAATTAATCCCAAAACAGAATACATGTTTGAACTAAGTATGGTAGGTAAAGTCACTTCCAGATAACTTCACTGATTCAAACTTACTTCTATCAGCCCCTAGAGATAAGCCATGAGCCTAAAGTAGCATTATTCTTTGCATACAAAACAAGGAGTACTACAACCTTTCTTGGTCTATGTGCTATACTTATATTGAGGTAGTTCCCCAAGAAAGAATAGGAGCTAGGACAAAAACTAAATCTGATTTATGTCCAATTTAGTTAATGTCAATTTAATGCAGATAATGACAACATCCCATAATTTCTATTATTTTTCCTCTTCTAATTCAAACCAGTAGGAACTTCTAAGGAGGATCCTTCCTTAATGTTTTGAGAAGCCATATATACTTCTCATGGTAGACCTTGATTTAGAACTACAATTGGAACTAGAATTTCTGTTAAGCAAGGCAGTTGTTAAGTTTGTTTTGCCCCATTTAATGACCTTTTTTGCCATGGTTGTTTTTAAGTGAATCGCATGGTCATTAAGTAAATTCAGCTTCCCCCATTGAATTTGCTTGTTGGACACCAGCCGGAAAGGTTGCAAATGGTGATCACATGACCCCAGGATACTGCAACTGTCATGATCACATGACTCCTGGGAAGTTGAGATGGTTGCAGGTCACCTTTTACAGTGCTTATGTAACTTGAAATGGTTGCTAAATAAATGGTTGTAAGTTGAGGACTACCTCATCATCCCCACCAAGGTGCTATTTGAGCCGCGGTGCAGTACTGCAGGCTCCTTCTGCTGGCTGCCGTCTGCCTGCAAATTGGAAGTTCAAATCTCAGCAGGCTCAAGGTTGGCTCAGCCTTCCATCCTTCCGAGGTTGGTAAAATGAGGACCCAGATTGTTGGAGGCAATAGGCTTTCTGTAAACCGCTTAGAGAGGGTTATAAAAGTACTGTAAAAGTAACAAACAATCTGATAATCCAGAAGGTCCTTGACTGCGCAGAAATGGACATACTTACCCAAAAACTAAAGGATGAGGCAGACTCAAAATATAATACAGCTTGGGATGGTACAATTGGATTAAGGATAAAAACCAGGGAATAAAAAGATAACGAAAGGAAAAAATAAAATGGTTAGATTAAGAGTATTTACCAGAAACAGGAAATGAATATTAGAAAAATTGATTTTGAGAAAAGAACACACCATCTAGTTGATTAGAAACATACATGTTTCATGTGTATTGGTTTTGTTTTTTACATTGGTTTCGTTTTTAACAAAATATGTTGTATTATGCATTGTGTGTGTGCGTGTATATCTATCTATCTATCTATCTATCTACCTATAAAATCATTAATAAAGTTTATTTTTAAAATTAAAAAAAAAGGTACTGTAAAGTGGTATACAGGTATGTAATGATGTAAAGCTATTCAACACCACAGACAATATTGCTACCCTTCAAAAAGACCTCGACTATGTATCAGAATGGTCAAACAAATGGCAACTTCAAATCTCAACAAATAAATGTTCTGTCTTACATATTGGCAAAAAAAATTAGAAAATAAAATACAAGCTGAACAGTCAAGACCTTGTTGATGATCCAAACTCTGTCAAGGACCTTGGAGTACTCATCTCTAATGATCTAAGTGCTAAAGCCCACTGTAACTACATAGCCAAAAAGGCATTAAGAGTTGTTAACCTAATCCTATGTAGCTTTTTCTCTGGTAATATCACACTACTAAAGTATAGTAGTGTGATATTATATAGAGCATATAAAACATTTGTTAGACCAATACTCGAATACAGCTCATCAGTCTGGAACCCACATTACGTATTTGATATTAACACAGTTGAGAAAGTCCAGAAATATTTCACAAGAAGAGTTCTTCACTCCTCTACTCATTGCAGAATACCTTATGCCACCAGACTTGAAATTCTAGATCTAGAAAAACTAGAACTACGCCACCTTCGTTCCGATCTAAGTATAGTATATAAAATCATACATTGCAATGTCCTACCTGTCAATGAATACTTCAGCTTCAACCATAACAACACAAGAGCAAATAATAGATACAAACTCAAGGTTAATCACACCAAACTTGATTGCAGGAAATACGACTTCAGCAACAGAGTGGTCAATGTCTGGGATACTCTACCTGACTCTGTGGTTTCTTCCCCAAACCCCAAAAACTTTAACCTTAGACTGTCTACTATTGACCTCACCCCTTTCCTAAGAGGTCTCTAGGGGGCGTGCATAAGCGCACCAACGTGCCTACCGTCCCTGTCCTATTGTTTCTTTTACATTTTCTTTTTCTTATATGTATGCATGTATTCATAACTGCCGTGTTTCTCCAACAATACGGCCTCCACCAATAGGAAGACCCAGCATGTTTTCTAGGTATGAAATTAAATTAAGCCCCTCCCCCCAAATTTAGGCTTAGCTTAAAACATGCTGGGGGGGGAGGCCGGAGGTTAAAGCATGCTGGGGGGGAGGGCGGAGGGGGAAACTTGCCTTTAACAGTGCCCTGCGCGGCGCTGCCGCTATTCTCGTGCCAGCAGAAACTGTAGAAGTGTTTCTGCTGCTTCTCGGGCAGGGGAGCTGCCTCCATGGCTTCCACAGTTCCTGCCAGCATGAGAACAGCAGCAGGAGCCGGCGGAAACGTGGAAGCGTTTCTGCCACCGCTCGGGTGTGTGTGGCTCCACACACACCCGAGCGGCGGCAGAAACGCTTCCACGTTCCCGCTGGCACTGCTGCTGTTCTCGTGCCAGCGGGAACACCGCTGCTGCCCACCCGCTGATGGTGAGGGGGAGAGAAATTAATTCACCCCCGAAAAGATGGCCTAGCCATTTTTTCGGGGCTCAAAAAAAAATAAGGCCCTTATGTTTATACTTATACCTATTATCTTGTAAGCGACTGACAAATCAAATAAATAAAAATAAATAAATAAGTCTAAGTGCTATTGCTATTAGCTTCACTTTCTGAAGCTGAAAAGAACCACAGTCCATCCATCCAGAAGGAATCAGGAATAAGCAAGTTTGGTCCAGCATTCCCAATTCTCATAGCAACAGGTTTAGATTCCAACAGATTCCGCTAAGTATGCCATGAATGAGGCACAGCACTCAACAGAAAAATGTTGCTCACAAGGGAAAGGGAGAACCTTTGCAGAAAAGAAGGACTAGGAATGATATAATAGCAGTCTTTCAATATCTGAGGAGCTGCCAAAAATGAGGTAGTCAATTTATTCTCCAAAGCACCGGAAGGAAGGCAAGAAACAACGGGTGGAAACTAATCAAGGAGAGAAGCAACCTAGAATTAAGGAGAAATTTCCTGACAGTGAGAACAATCCATCAGTGGAAAGGCTTCCCTTCAGAGATTGTAGGTGCTCCATCCCTGGAGGTTTTTAAGAAGAAACTGGACAGCCCCTTGTCTGGAATAATATAGGGTCTCCTGCCTGAGCTGGGGGTTGGACTAGAAGACCTCCAAGGCCCCTTCCAACTCTGTTATTGTGTTAAAGATGATAAAATGGTCCATTCTTTGTCTATGAATGCAAATGCTGATACGTGCCAAGTAATGAGACCATCTTCCCACTTGCTTTGCCCATTCCTCCGGCATCTCTCGCCCATCTGCTATACCTTCCCCCTGAACCTGGCTTCCTTTCTATTTAATACTTTGCAGGCAGCACCCAGGATACTCTGCAAGCAATTCCCTGCAATTTGCTCCTTCCATGAAAGCAAAAAAGAAAGAGGAGTCATCCATAGGGATCAATTACACCTGGGATCAGCTGCTTTTAGAGCCACTCCGGTACTTTAAGAGGCAGGCAGAACAATGGAAAGAGAAGAAAGAAAAAAAAAACCCACAGAACCGAAGCTCATCCCATAGACTTAGATTCCCACAATGCACCAGCACCCACAAGAGCAAACATTTCTCTGCACTTTGAAAGCTTAAAATCCAATCTAGCCTTGAGGCAAAGTGACTCTTCTTCCCTTAAGAGTGGGAGGGGATGTAACGCGTCCCCCACAACCTGAGACCAGCTTCCTGCAACAGATCAAGGGGGCCCTCGACTCCCTACCCACTCCTGCATAGCTGGCAGTGCTCTTGTTTGTATCTCAAGCAAGAGAAAAAGGAGAAAAAGAAAACGCCAGAGGAATTCTTGGTGAGTTCCCATCTTAGACGTGAATAAAGTTTTGGCATCTAAGCCTTTTGAATCACTTATATTTTTACTAACTGGCTGCACAGAGGGGATTTTTGTTGGGGGGGGGGGGGAGAGAAGAGGAAGGGAGGTGTTGCTATTTATACGCTTGCGTTTTAATGGAGGGAGAGATGATGAGTGCTCATTTAAAATAATGCATCCCTTAAAATAACCTTCCGTGTTGGTGATGTGTTTCCCAACAGCTGATTCCATTTTGGATCAAAAGAGCCTTAGATATACAAGAGGGAACTGGTCTTGCTGGGAGAGAGGGAAGATCCTAAGCCTCAAATATGAAGGAATGTAAACCAAGGCAGACTATTCTTTAGGAATTGTATACGAGCAAACAATAGTTTGCAACAGATTTTGCACATGGGAGGGTGAACCCAACAGGGTCTTTTCATAGATTTTGGAATCTACTCAGTGCATTGTTTGAAATACAATTCCTCGCAGCTCTGAGGAACACCAACAGAGTTCTTTGCGTGCTGTCTCAACCACCAGAATAGAAGTAGTTGTGGACTTAACAACCATTTGTTTAGCAATCCCTCAAAGTTGTAGTGGCACTGAAAAATGTGACTTATGGCCGGTCCTTGCACTTATGACCATTGCGGCATCCCCACAGTCAACTGGTCAAAATCCTTACCAGTGCTTGGCTGCTGGTATGTATTTACCATGGTTGCAGCCATGTGATCACCATTTGTGACCTTCTTAGTCAGCTTCGGACTAAGTCAATGGGTAAAACCAGACTTACTATTTAACAACTATGTGATTCACTGAAGAGCAGTGATTCACGTAACAACCATAGCACACACACAAAAAGTTATTAAATCAGATATGGTTCACTTAACAATTGCCTTGCTTAGCAACAGAAATTCTGGTTCCAATTGTGGTCATAAGTCAAGAACTACCTGTAATTGGTTAGTATCCTTGACTGGTCTCCATTATATCCATTGCAGGAACCTCTAAAACTGAACAAGCTTTATTATCAGAATTGCATGTACATTGACTGGATTTTCCTATTGCACTAAACTGTGGCTCATTTCAGCATGATTTATTGATTAAATCACAACTGGCAGGGTTCATCCAATGCACTGAAGTCCAATTGAACAAGCCACTTTTTTTACAATCTTCTAGTTTATCAAACACTGCTATAGGGTGACTCACAGGAGGCACTTTATGCCCCAAGAAATACACATCAAGATGATCTGCTCATGATGTGCAAATTTAGAAATAATCACCCATAAGCATACATTGGATATTTTAATTGGCTTATTGCTAATCACAGAAAATGAGGTCTTCTCATACCCACCTTTGCACCAGCAGAATTCAAGTTCAATCCTGTAGATGAAGATTCTTCTACAACATTAGCCTTAAACCGGGGCAGGGGGATAGAAATAAAGGAACCATGGTTGCCCACACCCTAACCTTTCTCTGCAATCATCTAAACTGGGAACTTTTCCTGGTACTGGTCAGATCTACCAGTTGCGGCCCTTTCTGGATTGGGGCGCTTTCGCACAGTCACTTCTGCTCTCGTCATCTCCCGCTTAGACTATTGTAATGCTCTCTGCATGGGGCTCCCCTTGAAGAGCATCCGGAGGCTTCAGCTGGTACAAAATGCGGCCGCGCGGGTGAGGAGCCCCCATGTTACACCGCTCCTGTGCGAGCTGCATTGGCTTCCAGTGGCCTTCCGGATGCGATTCAAGGTGTTGGTGATCACCTTTAAAGTGCTCCATGGCTTGGGACCCTGGTACTTACAGGACCGCCTGCTGCCACCATCGGCCTCCCGCCGGCCAGTGCGCTCCCACAGGGTGGGCCTCCTTGGGATGCCGGCTGGCGGCCCCGAGGGTGCGGGCCTTCTCTGCAGGGGCTCCCTCCCTCTGAAATGAATTACCCCCGGAGATGCGGGCCATCACTGACTTGCAGACCTTCCGGCGCGCATTAAAGACCCACCTCTTCCAACAGGCCGGTCTGGCCTAGTACTAATTATTAGGGTTTTAAATTTTGGATATTTTTAACTTTTTACTTCTTTTATTCTGCTTTTGTAATATTATTCCAGCCACTAATTTAATTTCTTTTAACTCTCTTTTAAATTTTTTACTATTTATGTCATTTTTATCTTGGCTGTACACCGCCCCGAGTCCCTTTTTTGGGAGAGGGGGGTGGTATAAAAATGTAAATAAATAAATAAATAAATACTCAGGGAATGTTAATGCAAACCAAGTCTACACTGCATTGATTCCTTTAATATACATTAACTTAATATGGATATTGCTTCTACTAGCTATATGGGAAAGGAAGTTCCTTAAGCTTAAGAGTACATAACAACAATCATTCTTACTCCTTGCATTGCATTCTTACTCCTTACAAATGCACAAACCTGGGTATGACTACCTCAGTTCAGAGAGCCTAAATGCTCAAACCCTTCAACTTTACTCAGCAGGATACTCCTAAACATACCAGGCAAGTTTCTAAAATCTCCCCAACGAATCTACCACAACCTCCTTTTTGCTGGCAAGAGAGCAGAAGAAACTCGACTGCAAATCTCCCCCCCCCCCAGCAACCCGAATGAATCCTCCACACCAACTCAACAAAGGATAATCTGGTGCAAGCCTCCTCTTGCCTGGGGCTGGGAAAACCTTCATGCCAACCGGTGTGAGGGGCCCAGCTAATAATAAAAGGAAAATGGAGCATTGTAACCACACCGTTGCCACTGTGAAGCCAGCCTTACCAAGGGTACCCCAGCTGTGCTCTCCTGCCCAAGACCTGGTGGCATTCCTAAAAGCCAAGCTGCGGAACCCCTAACCAAGAACTGAGAGGTGGAGGTGACAGGCATGGCCTGGGAACAGCCACGGGCATCTTGCCATCATCCCAGCCCCCACCATGGAAACCTGAGGTGGGCCTAAAGGAACAATCACCGTTCCACGCAGCACCAGGAGCAGCAGCAGCCTCTCCTGTTTCAAGGCACAGTTCCCAGGAGAGCTGGGCCAGGCTTTGTTTGGGAACTGGAGAATGGGCCAGAGAGAAATACGGTCTGTGCCAGTGCTTGGGTTTCATTCTGGTGGGATGCCGGGGAGAGCAAAGCAGAGGGGTGGTGGGTGGGAAAAAAGACACCCCCCCCCAACCCAAGGCTTTGAGGGGACCAACAAGGAAGTTACAGAATTGCAAGTTTTGTGCAATGAAAGCTACAGGAGGAAAGAAAGGAGAGACGTCCTGTTTTTTGAAACGAAGCACTGGTCCCTGAAAGAGACATATGTTTGCACATGCTGAATTGTGATTTTATGGACGCATCCACACACACAGGGTAGTCCTTGACTTATGACCATAATCGAGCCCCACATTTCTGTTCTTCAATGAGACATTTGTTATAAGCGAATTTGGTCCACTTTGCAACCTTTTTTGCAACAGTTGTTAAAGTGAGTAACAGTTCAGTGAAACTGACCTTCCCGTTAACTTTGCTTGCCAGACGTTGGCCAAAGCTGATCACACGACCCCGGAACACTGCAACCGTCATAAATATGAGTCAGTTGTCCAGCATAGAGCCTCAGTGGTGCAGTGGTTAGAGTGCTGTATTGCAGGCCACTTCTGCTGAATATCGGCTGCCTACAGTTTGGCAGTTCAAATCCCACCAGGCTCAAAGTTGACTCAGCCTTCCCTCCTTCCGAGGTGGGTAGAATGAGGACCCAGATTGTTGGGAGCAATAGGCTGACTCTGTACACCGCTTAGAGAGGGCTGTAAAGGACTATAAAGCAGTACATAAGCCTAAGTGCTATTGCTGTTGCTATTTGAATTTTGATTGCAATGACTGTGGGGTTTCTGCAAGAGTTCTAAGTGTGATAAACTGTCACTTTTTTTCAGTGCTTTTGGAATGGTCATCAAATGAACTGTTATAAGTCAGGGACTAGCTGCATCTGGCACAAATGGATATTCCCAGGGATGTTGCAAAGGGCAGATTTCAGAAGGAAGATTAGCCAATTGCAAAACACATAAGGATGGGTGTCATTAGCATAATTTCCCAATGCCTCTTGACAAAACACCTTAGAAACATTTCATACCACTTTCCATGCCAGTCCCTATTTCTACAATACTCGCCAACCACAAACTCCGTGACTTCTTACTGATGAAAGCCTTTTTACAACACGCTTCTCTGCTTCAGGTGTGTGCAGATGCCCAAAATGCAGATCAAGCTGGCAACGCTGAAGAGAAAGCCTACTATTTCTGTAGTAAGGAACCACGTTTATATCCTATTGCTCACCCTTGACTTACAACCATTCATTTAGTGATCGTTTGTACATACGAGTGACTTACACCCTTTTTCACCTTTACCCATCAGTCCCAGTATCCCCACGGTCGTGGGATGAAAATTTGGGTGCTGGGCAACAGGCATATATTTAGCACCCTTGCAGCATCCTGGTGTGTGTATGTGTGCGTGTATGTATGTGCGCGTCTGTGTGTGATGTGGTCACCATTTGCAACCTTCCCAGCTAACTTCTGACAAGCAAAGCCAATTGAAGAAGCAGGATTGCAAGGCAGTGGGAGGAAGAATGAAAAAAAAAACAATAGGGGAAACATAGCAACTCCCTTAAGTCTGCTATTATTATTTTTTAATGTATTGACAGTATTTAATTATTTAAACCATATGCAGGTAGTCCTTGACTTACAACAGTTCATTCAGTGACCGTTCAAAGTTAAAATGGCGCTGGAAAAAGGGACTTAGGACCGTTTTTCACACTTATGACCATTGCAGCATCCCCATGGTCACATGATTTACATTCAGATGCAGGACTAGTTCATAGTTATGACGGTTTTTGGGAGTGTGGCTCGAGGCTCATGATTTAATTGGAGTAACTGCCGGAATCCTGATACCGACATGACTAAACGCCGAAGGTGCTCGGAACGCTGTTCCCTTCCCACCAAAGTGGTCCCTATTTTTCTACTTGCATTTTTACATGCTTTTGAACTGCTAGGTTGGCAGAAGCTGGGACAAGGGATGGGAGTTCACTCCGTTACGCGGCACTAGAGATTCGAACCGAACTGCCGACCTTTCTGATCGACAAGCTCAGCGTCTTAGCCACTGAACCACCACGTCCCCACATACATACATACATACACACACACACACACACACATATCTATACATATACATACATGCAGGTCTTGGCATGTTCGGGTCTTTTCCCGTGTAAGATTGAGACACGGGAAAAGACCTGAACACGCCAAGACCTGCATACCTGTACCCGTGAAAATCTACAAAAACATATACATACATATACATACACACACACATATATATACATACATACATATATACATACATACATATCCATTTAATGTCCTCCTGCTGAATGCAGCTTTAGGGCAGAGTTGGGCAAGAGACAGAAGTGGATGGTTTAGTGGATGGTTTTGGTGGATCAGGAAGATTTCCCTGGTTTCAATGTTTCGACAGCAACAACAGCAACCATCTTTTTTCGGGGTTGGGATTTCTAAGAAGCTGCTGGGTTTGTGAAAAGAGGGGAGAAGGAGAAGTCATATGTAAAGATTTATACGTAGAACTGATACTAGGAACCAGGTCTGGTGCTGAGCATTGTGTTTTACAAGATCTGCAATCCTATCGCCCTCTCGGGTCTTTGGCTGGTGCAATTCTTGAACGCTCATGAAAAACGACGATTGTCCTACAGCCCTCAAATCTGCCCCACATCTCTGTCTGTCTGTCTGTCTCTCTCTCTCTCTCCACCCTGAACATAAGGAGACCTTGGTGTCTCAAGCCTCAGAGAACACGGACATGATGGACAGACAGATAGATCTAAGGTTATTTCCGCCACCCCGGCGCTGGTGACTTTGACATTCTTGGAGATGGATATGTTGGCGGCTGAAGAAAGGCGACAGCTCTCGCTAACCATGGAAAAAACAATATTACGACGGAAAGCCCCGACATGAGGAAAGCGTCTGAGATGCAAAGTTAAGAAAGAGAAGAGGCCTCAAGGGAAGATATTAAATACTAGCTCGATATCCGTACTTTGCTACGAAACTATGTGATTGGGCTTAGTTTTTGGGGAGGAAAATAAGGGAGGGAGAATTCTGCCTCCGTCTACCAGTATCCATTGGTATTCATCTGACTAGCTCCTGTCAGTGTGTGAGAGATTTGAGGGCTGTTCAAGAAACTGAAAGAGTATGTGCTGTGTGAGCAAGGAGGAGACAGCAAGGAGCCTGGTGTGGCTTAGCTCAACTGTTCTGTAGTAAAGCTGCTTGGTGCTGTGAAATTGAAACTCCTGTCCCCTGCTTGTGTTTTGCATGTGGAAGAGATTTCTTTTCAGGTGGGGAGGGGGAGTTGAACTCCTTAGCATCAGAGCGTGTTAATAATAATAATATAGGAAATACGAATGCTCTGATGGTCATTTCAAAAAATCCTTTCTTAGTGAGCACCTAGAAGCCAAGAGGAACATACATGCCAAATTTCAAGTTTGTAGGCTTTATGGTTCTGGATATTTTGTGATGATGCGTGATTTCACTTTTATATAGAGAGACTGGCTCCACTGTGTTGTCGGGGAGAAAGAAGGAGCAGAACTGAGAGGCCACTGGAATTTACCTTTGATCAGCCAAGCAGGGTTGCCAGCCATATCTGACGAGCTATATGATGCCCCGACTTTGTGTCCAACATCCCCTGCATTTTAGGAAGCCTCAACTGCTCAGGAGCAGTGGTAAAATGCTACCGGGTTCGAACCGGTTTGACCGAACTGGTAGCAAAAATTGCTATCGGTTGGCCCAACCAGTAGTTTAAAAAAGTTCCAATGATCAGTTGAGAGGAGAAAGAAGAGAAAAACTCAGGATTGATCCTCCCACCTGCCCCTGCGCTTTTCTGTTCTTTATTCTCTCAGCTGATTGGTGCAGCAGAGCCTCACTGATGTTTGGAAAGCTGTGTGCGCGTGCACAAAGTGTGCAATCACAAAACTGGTAGAATCCCACCACTGCTCAAGAGCCTTCCTATCCGGTTCCAAAGAATCTTGGATTGCCCTTAGCCGGTCCCTCTAGGCTGAACTCTTGTTCCACTACAGTTCACACCAAGCATTTGGGGACACCATCACCCTCAACACACAACCCCGCTTGGTAGCCCTCTAACAACTTCCTCTTGCTTTTGTTACCTACCCCCACCACCAGTCCAGTCTCTTTCCAACAATTTATTTCTCCCAGACTCAATAATGCACACAGAGCTACCTCTGAGCTGTGCAACAGCTCTCCAGCGACCCAGGAAGCAGCTGTGACATTTCCATAGCCAGGGCAAGCTGAAGGACTGTGCCTGTCTCACTTTTCCTGGCACATTAAATGGCGGCTTTGGAAGCAGAAGGAGGCATTTGTGTTCTCTCCAACAGCCCTCCCCATAAAGGATGTGTCCTTGCAGGCTTGGGCCAATGTCTCTCGTTGTTGTGAGTCAGGCCTGGTATTCAACCAAATGGTAGTGTTAAAAGAGAATTCTCTGAGTCCCAGCAGGATCCTGCTTTAAAAGAATTAAAAGATGCTTGGTGAATTGAAATCACATGACTCTGTGGTTTCTTCCCCAAATCCCAAAAACTTTAACCTTAGACTGTCTACTATTGACCTCACCCCATTCCTAAGAGGCCTGTAGGGGGCATGCATAAGTGCACCAATCGTGCCTACCGTCCCTGTCCTATTGTTTCTTTTTATTTTTCTTACGTATCTATTTCATGTATTCAAAACTATATTTATTCTTATACCTGTATCTTGTAAGCGATTGACAAATCAAATAAATACTAAATTTCAGAAGCAACACTTTCAGATCCACCGTAACATATAAGTCAATGTTTCCCAAACATGTCAACTTCAAGATGGGTGGACTTCAACTCCCAGAATTCATAGTTTACAGATTAACAGAGTTGGAAGGGATCTTATAGGTCCAACCCACCCACCCAAACAGACCCTACACCATTTCTGACAGATGGCAGTCCAGTCTCTTCTTGAAAGCTTCCAGTGATGAAGCTCCCACAACTTCTGAAGGCCATTTCTATTCCATTGGTTGATTGCTCTCACTGTCAGCAAATTTCTCCTTATTTCCAGGTTGATTCTCTGCTTGTTCAGTTTCCATCCATTATTCCTTCTCTGGACTTTGAGGGCTTTGAAAAATAACTTGATCCCTTCCCTCCTCTCTGTGGCAGCCTCTCAAATACTGGAAGACTGCTATCCTGTCTCTCCTGGCCCTTCTCTTCACTAGACTAGCCATGCCCAGTTCCTGCAACCGTTCATCAAAGTCTGGGAGTTGAAGTCTACCCATTTTGAAGTTGCCATGTTTGAGAAATAACTGATATTAGCCACAATGCCCAAAACAGTCCACAACACTTCTTCAAAAGACAACAAGTAAGAGGAAAGATCTTATGCAACTATTAAGCCCTGCTGTTTTCCAACATGGGTAAGTAAATCCCTAAGTACAGCATGTGTGTCTGCTCCAGCCAAGATATACAGGTTGGAGAAGATTAGCCCGCAAGCTGACTATCCAAAAATGCCACATGGAGCAAAAAACAGGACAGGTGGTAGGCTTCTCAGCTACCATGGAAACATGTAAGCCTAACTCCTTACAATGGACTTGAGGCATTTGTACCATCCTTTTATCTGCTGTCTGTGTGTTTTAGGAGGTGATGAAGAAAGAACTTGCAAGAAATTTGCCTTTTATCGAATGGGATACTTCAGTGAGGACTACTAGGAAAACAGTACCAGGAAATATAATAGAAGTTTCAAATGGAATGCACACCAACAAGTCTACGAAAGAAGATATGAGCATTGGGAAGAGACTGTATAATGGTTCGTTTGTGTTTTGGCAACTCAATGGCAGATCCCAAGTTCAACTATTTGTTTTTCTGGATACAGGTAGAGAGAGCCCCTAAATTTCCTTTGCTGAGCAAGGCAGTTGTTAAAGTGAGTTTTACCCCACTTTGCGACCTTTCTTATCATGGTTGTTAAGTGAATATGTGGTCACTAAGCAAATCTGGCTCCCACTTTGACTTTGCAAAGGAGAAGCCAGCAGGGAAGGTTACAAATGGTGGTAGTATGATAACCCAGAGGTGGCATTCAGCAGGTTCTGACCAGTTCTGGAGAACTGGTAATGGACATTTTAGGTAGTTCGGAGAACCGGCAAATATCACCTCTGATTGGCCCCGTCCCCATCTATTACCTGCCTCCCGAGTCCCAGTTGATCGGCTGGGTCTTTTTTGGTTGCCCTGCACAGGAAAATAGAGCTGGAAAGCAGGTTAGTGGGGTTGGGGAGGGAAGGGGGATCTTGCAGTATCCTTCCCCTGCCACGCCCACCAAGCTATTTTGAATCCCACCACTGGTATGACCTCAGGATAGTGCAACTGTCATAACAATATATGTCTATTGCCAAGTACCCAAATTTTGGTCATGTGATCTGGGAATGCATAGGTCAATTTTTTTTCAGTGCTGCTACAACTTGAAACAGTCACTAAACAAATGGTTGTAAGTCAAGGACCAGTACAGTAAAAACCAAGGGAGGCCCCACCAGTAAAAGCAACACTACCAAGCTAGGACAAAATCATGGACCCATCTAATAACCACATTTACTTATCTACACTATGATTGGCCAGATTTCTATGAACCCACCCATTATAATTTCCTGTGATTCTTAACTATATGGAAATTTGCATTAACCTGCAAGTTTATTGCTAACAGCCTCCCAGTGCTAGATTGCTCACAAGTATAATCTACATCAGAGGTCTCCAAACTTGGCAACTCTAAGATATAGCTGGCTGGAGAATCTTGGGAGTTGAAATCCACAAGTCTTAAAGTTGCCAAGTTTGGGGACCCCTGATCTACATGGAAGGGAGGGGGGAATTGGAAAGAGACCTAAACTCAAAGCATGTCCCCTATATGCATCCAACTTTCCCAGCCTATTCAGAGATAATAAAGACCCTTCAGTATTACCTTACATTAGTTGACCTGCTCCACAAGCCAACAACAGAACATAGGGACAGCAACGGGCAGTCTTCCAATTCAATCTTAATTCTAATCAAGCAAAAAAATATTTTCATCAACTATGAAAATGGGGGCAAATCCTCTCCTTTTCTGCTTGCCAGTTCCTGCAGATAACCAACTCTTTCCCCCACTATACTTACTAATGAAGGCAAATATACATGTCCCGGGCAGAGATAGTATTAAGCAGGTTCTGACCAGTTCTGGAGAACTGGTAGCAGATATTTTGGGTAGTTTGGAGAACTGGCAAATCCCACCTCTGACTGGTCCTGCCCCCATCTCTTCTCTGCCTCCTGAGTCCCAACTGATCGGCTGGGGCTTCTTTGGTTGCCTGCACAGGAGAACGGAGCTGGAAAGCAGGTTAGTGGGTTGGGGAGGGAATGGAGATTTTGCAGTATCCTTCCCCTGCCATGCCCACCAAGCAACAATACGCCCGCCAAGCAATGCCCACAGAACCTGTAGTAAAAAAACATTTGAATCCCATCACTGGTCCTGGGATAATGTTGCAGGATCCAAACTGCGTCAGTCCTCGGGACCAGAGATTTAATCTTCCGAGTTTTCAGACTTGTGCTGGAGCCCAATCCTCAGGGAACTTCTCTCTCACCAGAATGTGGTGATTAAAACTCTGGTCCTGGTGACCAACACAGATTGGATCCTGCAATATACTTAACTGTTGGAATTCGTCTATTCTTTTACTACCAAAATCATCCATAGGGGATGGTGGTTTTTCCACCCATTTCCATTAAAGTTTCCTCCATGTACCTGGAGTCATGTTGACCCGTCCACTCCTCCCAGAAATCCAATGACTTCTTCTCTCACTGTCTTCTCTCTTTTTTTTTTCTATCTGTCCCATAAATTAAACCCCATTTTTCCCATGGTACCCTCTCTCCCCAACCTTTCATCTTCCCTGTCATCAAACTCTGCTTAGCTTCTGATCTTCCTTCTGTATATTTATTAAATTTATATGCTGCCCATCTTACTCTGGAACAACTCGGCATGGCTTACAGCATCATAAAAACAAGAATATAAGAACATTAAAATATTTAAAAAAAAACTTCTACCCAGCTGTTTGGGCAGAAAGAAAAAAGAAAGAAAGAAGGAAGGAAGGAAAGAATTACTTATTATTCTGCTTTGATGTCATATGTTCCAAGCTATGCAAGCTGACCAAGGAATCCAAATTGCCAAATCATTAAAGATCACAAAGATATTCCAAACTCATTTCTGGTTACCTTAACACCAGCTTTTCTTACTATATTGAAATACTAAAGTTGCAACTCTCTTCATTCAGTGGCAGGAAAAATTTACAATTGGGTCCATATGTCACATTAAGACGGGGTTTAATGATGCTTTATGGAAGAAGCCACCACTGCTTTTTTTTAAATAAACCCAGATTAAACCTGATATGCCCAGCAAAAAAGCTCAAAAACCATGGTTTATCAATGACAATGACTCAAGTCATCAAAAGTGCTAAAGCAAACAAATCTCATTATTGGCATGATTGCAATGTGAAGTTGGGCAGAGTTGTAAACCCAACTTTTGATGGCCACTAAAATGAGAAAGCTCTCAAGTCCCAGCAGCTGCATCTACTCTTTCCTACCCAATAAACAACTGTGCTCAAGTGAAGTAAGTCCCATCCAACATCTCAAACTATTTTGTGATGTTCTTTCTGCATTTGAAGGGGATGGAAAGACAAGACAAGCGAGTGGAAAAATCCTGGAGAAAAGAAATTGGGGCGGGGGGCGGGAGGGGAGAATGAAGGCTGTCTTTGCTTACACTTCTGCTTTCATTGTGTCATGGCAAACTGTACCCACACAGCATCAAATGTTGCACTTGTGCAACCCACAGCTGAAAGGTTTATGCATTCCCTCAGAAAATACTATTTTTATACATTCCACTGATTCATAATATGATTTCTTTGGGTTTCAGTTTACAAAGTTCTGTATGATCCCACCCATCCTGCTTTCATATGCCCTGGTTGATAGCAGTGTTTTTCAAAGTTGATAACGGCAAGATGGGTGGACTTCAGCTCCCAGAATTCCCCAACCTGTAGGCTGGGAATTGAAGTCCATACATCTGAATGTTATCAAATTGGGGGGGGGGGACCCAATGGAGGACAGACTGAAATTCTTATGAGGATGGGCTCCAACATGAGATCAAAAGTTCAGAAGACTAAACCTCTGGTCCCCGGTGACCGACCCAGATTGGATCCTGAGGTTCTTGTATCACAAGGGACTTCCAAGACCTTCCTTCATCCTTTCAACATGGCTACTGAAAATCAGCAATATGACTTCCTACTATCCCAAATGCCATCACTCTGCTATACAAATAATTCCCCTAACTATTTATAAAGTCTGCACTACTATTACTGTTAATCTTCTCATCACTCCATATCACCCATCCCCTCCCACTAGTAACTGTATGACTATAACTTTGTTGCTTGTATCATTATGATTTATATTCACTGTTTCCTATGATTTGATTGCTTATTGTACCCTATAACTATTAAGTGTTGCACCTGATGATTCTTGACTCTTGATGAATGTATCTCTTCTTTTATGTACACTGAGAGTATTTACACCAAGACAAATTCCTTGTGTGTCCAACCACACTTGGCCAATAAAGAATTCTATTCTATTATTTTCAGAAGAAAAATATACAAAAACAGAAGAATCAGAAAAGACTGAATCCTCTCCCCGCCATCATCACTACCCTGCCCACTGTGGCAACATATTTTGTGGTTTACAGTTTAGCTTGTGACATCTCAGAGAACGTTAACCCAACCAATAAACCATGGCTAAACCAACTGTACCAACTGTGTGTTTCTGCTAGGAAGTGAAATCTACCTGTTGCTGTTTAGTGCAGTGAAGTGTCTGTCTTTTACCAATAATTTCTCCAAGGAGACCCTTCTCCTCTCTTTCTTCTATAAATGCCTGATGTGTCCTATATGTCAGCCCCTATGCTCTCTGGCTCCTTCTTCTGTCACGTCAGGGGATTAAAGTCTAATCCACACATGCAATGAAAACTACCAGTGTCCCCAAATTACAGAACAGACCATTATGGAACAGACCGTGCCACTTCAGGCTCTGTGAGATCACATTCTCCCCCTCCCCTCCTGGAAAAGCAAAAATAAACAGAGCAGGAAACAAAGTCTGGTGATCTCTCTCTCTCTTTCTCTCTTGCTGTCCTAGTCATTAAAAAACAGAACGTTGCAGGGAGTTTTACTATAAGGAAATACCCAAGTAATCTGCTCAGCAGTGGTGCCCTTTCCACCCCTTATTTGATTACCTGTACAGACAATGCTCCACTCTTCCAGCCTCCAGATAATGGAGAGGTGTTATTTATTAGCTTCCTTGCATGCGTGTTTTAAGAAGTGCCTGGCTTTTTATTTTATTTTTACTAAGGAAACACCCCAGAGGGATTTTAACTTCTTTTTTGGTTGTTGTTGTTTAACCCCACCTGTTGATCCCATCAAGAGTTCCCCTTGGGTAGCAATGTAACCAAACACCAGCTCCCATCTATCAACTAGTGGGTTACCACTGGGACTTTCTAACACAGTCAGTTGCCCTTCCCGTGAGAAACAGGAATGACACTCCTGGCCCATGGAAGCTCTACCCTAGTCTACTCAACGCGACTCCGGAATCCACCTGGATTTGCACCCTGCTTCTTTCCAGAGAAAGCAAGTATGTCTACCAGGGCATCAAACACCACAATGAGCAAACAGAACTCTCTCGAAGATGCTTAGGTTGAACAAGTCATCAGCGGCTTCCCAAAAGATTCTTGTCAATTTGAGATGGCAAGGAGCAGCTATCTTGAAAGACCAATTTCTATCTCAGTCCTAAACTCATTTGAAGGTCATATTAAAGCCACAATTTGCTAAACTGTCCTTTGGTAACTAAGGTAGAACTGCCTGGATTCACACACTATCCTAAGCTATACATTATTGTTTGCAAAAAACAAACACTGAGTTTGCATGATAAACTAAGCAAAGTTGCACACTGTTGGGAGTTAAGGGCACTGAAAAGTGCCCAGGACAGTACAGGTTGCCTTTGACTTACAACCTTTTGTTGAGTGACCGTTCAAAGTTACAACGGCACTGAAAAAAAAGTGATTTATGACTGTTTTTCCCATTTATGACCATCGCAGCATCCCCATGGCCATGTGATCAACATTTGGGACACTTGGAAAACTGATTCACATTTATGTGCGACCTTCTGATAGTCAAAGTCAGTGGGGAAGCAAGATTCACTTAACAACCGTGTAACTATCTTAACGGCAGTCACTCACTTCACATTAGTGGCATTAAAGGTCGTAAAATAAGCAAAACTCAAATAAATGTCTCGCTTAGCAATGGAAAATTTTGGCTCAATTATGTCGTAAGTGGAAGACTACCTGTACTGTCCTCAGGGCAAGAGGGCCCAAGGCAAGGATCCCACGTGACTTGAAATGTTCTGCTGAATTAAAAAACAAACAAACCAGATACTATAGCCAGGTGAGGACATGCTGGCTGTGTAACCTATGCATTAATCCATAGCTGGCTGGAGCATAGTTGGCTGGAGAATTCTGGGAGTTGAAGTCCACAAATCTTAAAATTGCCAAGTATGGAGACCTCTGCATTAACCCAATGCTAAAGAAATCACATTCGGGCTTGGTGCAAACCAGATGCTGTGTTTTCAGTCCTCTCAATCTCTCACCACTACTGTTTTTGTATATGATCCAGGAGAGCAAATACACTCTTCATGGTTCCCATAACCAGGGCCCAGTTTCCAGACACACTGTACAATTCCATCATACAATTATGATGGAAGGAGGGATAGTTTGCAAAGATAGAAAAATACAATGAGGCATAATTAATATAATGAATGTTGATGTAAGCCAGATTTCCTTTATTTTTTTTCCTTCTCCTGCCTCTAATTTTTCTTGTTACTATTTCTTCCTTTTTTTCCATAACAGTTTGCCCCAAAAGGGAATAGTGTGATGAGTATGCATATCTATTAATGTTTTAATCTGGGGAAAATTTCTGCCACAAATAATCTTCAAGAGGTTGGAACTGTACAGATAGTCCTCAACTTACAGCAGTTTGTTCAGTGACGTTCAAAGTTAAAACAACAGGAAAAAAAGTGACTTATGACCGTTTTTTGCATTTACCACCCTTGCAGCATCCCTGTGGTCAAGTGATCAAGATTCAGAGGCCTGGCAATTGACTCATATTTATGATGGATGGAATGCCCCGAGGTCATATGATCATCCTTTGCAACTTTCTGAAAGCAAAGTCAATGGAGGAGCCAGATTCTCTTACAGTTGTTGCTAACTTAACAACTGTAGTGATTCACTTAACAACTGTGACAAAAAGGTCGTAAAATGAGGCAAAATTCCCTTAACAACTGTCTTACTTAGCAATAGAAATTTTGGATTCAACTGAGGTTATGAGGACATGAAGATGCAAAATGAGATGCCACCACAAATGACAGCAATGGAATTGGCTCGCATCATCAACCTGCTTCCACCAGAGACTGCCACCAACACAAGCTATCTTGCAAAGGAACCAAGAGAATTTTTGGAACAGTGCAATCTCAAGGAACACCCTTCTGGAGTTTAAGAGTGATTTATGGCTGCTTAATAGAGCACGGTTCTCTTACAGTCCAAATTCTTGAGCAAACTAATTTGATCCTCCCAATCAAGAGTTAAGTACTAACACATTCCACACTCCCTTGTTCCAGGCAAGGTGATAGCTGATTTCAGCAGAGAAATATGGAGAAGGAAAACTAGGTATAAGAAAGAGAATTTAAAAATATTCAGAGAAGTTTATAACTAAAAACACAGAATGGTTGAAATGGGTGATCTACAAGATTGTACTAGTATAAAGATCTGATTCAAAAGACCCTACAAGGATTTTCTTGTTGTTAAAAGTTATAGTGCATTATTGTTCCGGTGCCTTCAGCTGCATTGGGACTTTAATTCCCATAATTCTCAATCAGCCTGATCATTAACTGGGGATTAAAGGAGCAGCTAAAAAGCAAGTTACCTGCAAATTTTGAAGACAAACCACAGTGTGCCCATCTGCTGGGAATTATGACAGTTCTACACCAAACAACTGGAAGACAGTAAGGTGGAAATCTGGAAAGGAGACCTTAATTGTGGCCAGACTCCACTTGCATTCACTAAATTGAACATTGTAAATAATATTGTTAACATTTCCTTAAAACATGTTACAGTTTTAGTCAACTTTGCAAATGTTGTTTTTCTTCTTGAATTTTGTTTACGGTGCCCTGAAAACTGAAAAAGTCTAACTGAAAAGGCAGAAGAATAGAGTGAATCATGTAGACACAAAAATCATCAAAGACAAAATATTTAAAGAGCAAAAAAACCACCCATTAAAAAGCTCCAGATAATAACAATAACGAAATCCAGTATTCCAGGACAACATGAATGACTTTACAAGCCTATTTGGTCACTGTTCAACTCTACCCAAGTTCTCTCATCATACTAAATCATAACACGACATTCCTGGATCTGATGCAGCATGTTGCACTATCCCAAGCAATCGGGTTTACTCAACAAACCACAAGTAAGCTAATCATAACTTAGTGGAACGTTTGAACCCAGGGTCTGAAAATGCTTTCTCAGAAGGTGCAGTAGAGAGCTAATTCCTGTTGTCTGGCTGATGAGTCATCCAAATCGTTCAACAACCCTTTTCTTCCAACAGGTTCTGACCATTTCTGTTGGAAACATCTTTGTAATTTCACATTAACTACAGTAACATCAGCACAAGGAAGGAAAACAAAGGAATACAGAGGAACAAACAGATGGCTATTTTGTGGCTATTGACAGGAAAGCGGATTGCCTCTTATGAAGGTAAGTCCTACTCCACATAATAACACATCAATTAGTCATACTGGACTTACTTCTACAATACAGTAACCCTCATTCCTCTAAGAAGCCAATACAGATAGTCCTTGACTAACCATCATTTGTTTAGAGAATATTTGAAGTTAAAATGGCACTGAAAAAGTGATTTATGATTGATTCTTATACTTACGACCATCACAGCATTCCCACGGTCACATGATCAGACTTAGGGTGTTTGGCAATCAGAATGTATTTACATTAGATTGCACTATCCTGACGTTACTTGATCGCTATTCCCAGCTGGCTTCCAACAAGAAGGTCAATTGAGGAAGCCAAATTTGCTTAACCACGATATGATTCACTTAACAACTGCAGTGGTTTTCTTAACCGCCATGGCACAAAAAAAGTCATAAAATTGACTTAATCTATGCTTTGCTTAAATTAGCAATGGAGAAATATGGCCGTCAGTTGAGGAGTACCTGCGTATAACTAACACACATGGCATAGCCTTTCCTACACCAATCACTTCGTTCTGGGACCATCTTCACCTTATCTAGAGCAGATGTAAAAGACTTGAGATCCCAAGCTATGGTGGATCCAAGGTAGCTTCTTCTGAAGGAGAGTAAAGTCAAAGTAGCCATGACTGCAATCCATAAAGAGTCATAAAGCCCAAAGAATCCAGAAGCCCCCTTTGTAAAAAGAATCAGCAGAGTGGCTTCAAAGCTACTGGGAAATAAAATGATGATAAGCAACCCATGCGTGCATGAAATGATACGACACAGATCACAATATTCTTGGGGCTTTGTGTTCAAGAGTAATGCTGGCAGCCGGTAAGAAGGCTACCCTTTATGTCACATGATTCTAGGCAGAGTGCGCATCAAATCAAAGGTTTTCGACGAAACCCAAATTTAAGTTGCGCTACCGAAATGTCACACATGCAAAGGATTGCTTCATCGTAACCCACCATCCATGGAAATTGTTTGAGCAGACAAAATATAAATATGCAACCCCGTGCATGCAGTGGAAATTTTCTTCCACAAACGGCGTCCACGGAAACAAAACAACTCTTCTGCTACTATTGAACTCCATGCTATGAAATTTGCAACTCTGTAAATGCTGATTATGCAAAATAACCAAGACCCCAAATAAGGACATCTCCAAATCCAGGAATATGCAAGGCATGTAAAGATATCAGCAAAGTTAACCATATCTAGCGGTCATCCCACTTTGGACCTGTGAAACACGTGACCAAGTACAACCCAGCTGATTGACAAATACTTCTGAATCATCAATGTGCCTAACTTTCAGAAAACATTCAGTTTAACAATTCTATTTAACTTCAGCATTTTACTTATTGCACCAACATGAAGAACTTGAAAGTAATTATAAATATTTCCTTTCGCCAACTCTGTCGTCCCCAATACCAGGTTATCAATACATCATACGAGGATTTGCATTCAAGGAACAATACTCAGGATTGGGGGGAGAGAAGAGAAGAGCATTGTGATACCATGATCCTTTAATCCAAAACAATAATCCAGGCTGCAACCTTATTATATAAAAGTTAAAAAAAAACCACAGCTAAATTGTAGATCAGTGTTTCTCAACCTTAAGCAGTTTTAAGAGATATGGACTCCAACTCCCCAAATTCCCCAGAGAGCATGGCTGGCTGGAGAATTCTGGGAGTTGAAGTCCACACCTCTTAAAATTGCCAAGGTTGACAAACACTGTTGTAGATTATGTGTCTCTAAAAGAGCATGTAGCTGTCTAGCTTCATCAGGGCTGGTAGTTCCAGAGACATGCTCTCACAAGAATGACCAAATCCAGAATTCCTTGCATAAGACAAGAGGGGGAAAATTGGTAGGAGGGGGAAAACATCACAAATAATAATCAAAAACAGCAATCCCATCGACAATAGAGCCAATTGTTTTTGAGATGTGAAGACCCAAAACATAAGGACAAGCGTCTAAGGCAGCTACACAAACAGATCCACAAATGCTGCCTTATCTGGGTTTAAGATTGTATAGGACCACACAGGCAGGATGATATTATGCATGCAGAAAAGGGCTTGTATTACACAAATACACCTATAGTTGTATTTGGGCCATGTATTTCTATTACACTTCTGCTTACTTTTCTCAGTCAAAGTTGGACAGCTGCCTCAAGCCATCCACACGGTGAAAAATGCACAATTAGAGACCTAGGTCAAGCCAATGATGCCTTAATCCTGTATGAAGCTCTTTTGCCCAGGGGTCTCCAAAATCACAGAGAACTTTCCCACCAAACCCTGGCCCACCCGGGTTAACAAGTGGCTATGTGGACATTTCTCTCCCCTCCCCTCAGTCTCAGCTGCCAAATTAGGATTGCCCGCGGTTAGACTCACTCCTTCTAAGTGTTCCATACAATCTCCTAGGCTCCTGGGGTGCGCAACAGGTTACAACCAGCAAGCGAGCCTCGGAACGGCTCTGCTCTAGAATCAGACCTCCAGCTTCTGCCTTGCCTTTTACTAAGTCAAGATGTCTCCAGCCAGGCTGACACAGTCCCCGTTGCCCTCGTAGTTTAATGACATTGCAGCCTATGTGTCATTTGACCGATCAACAGGTGAACTGTGTGCTGAAGTTAAAAAGAGAATTGCAACTGAATGTTCCACAGGAAGCAGCGGCAAGCCCCCAGTGGGTTTACTCATTACCAGATGGAAGACAGGCCAGAAGTGTTTTTAGAATAAAATTCCCAAAGCATTTGGCACTTCTCATCCCCACTCCCCAGCCTTTCTACATTCCTTCCTAAAGCATGCAGGCAAGGCAACACGACCTCAGTGTCCTAGCTGCACACAGAGATGGTGCTTCTGATGAGACTTGCAGGACCAATAAACCACTCCCCACCTCCCCCGTACGAAGCAACTCTGCTTGACACCCTTGTTCCCTGACCCCCCCCCCCCACCATATCTGGACCTTCCTCTGGGCTCCAAGATGGCAGCACTAGAGCAGGGGTCTCCAACCTTGGCAACTTTAAGGCCTGTGGACTTCAACTCCCAGAGTTCCTCAGCCAGCTTTGTTGGCTGAAGAACTCTGGGAGTTGAAGTCCACAGGCCTTAAAGTTGCCAAGGTTAGAGACCCCTCCAACTAGAGAGTCTCTGTTTTTACTTGGCTGATGTGCACTATTAATAGATGCTTACCATTCTCTCCCAGATCTTTCCTCAGCAGAAATAAACCACTCCCAGGTCCTCAAAGCCTCCCTCCGAGGCAGGAAAGGCGAGGACTCCAGCCAGCCAGGCCCCTCCAGGCTGCCCATAACCTTCTCCACGTTTCCATCTGCTCAGCTTGCATCTGCCAGACACAAGTTTCCTTGCGTCCCTTGTGCCCTTGATTCAGCCTGCCGCGCCCCCACCCCCTTCCCACAACTCCAGCAGGCCTCTTAAGCTGCAAACTGCAGCCACCACTAGGAAATCCTGCCACAGTTGGGAGAGGGGGCTGCCTGCTCTCACCAACTCCTGCAGTATGGCCGGCCTGCCCACTGCATCAGGCTGGGCAAGAGCATTCTGTCCTGGGGCGCACCATTGTTGAAAGGAGAAAAACTGTTTCTGTGCACAAGAAAAGCCTGGTGATTGAAAAAAAAAACAAAACCCTTTTGAGGAACAGCCTGGCACACAAGCCACAGGGGCACCTAAGAGGGAATCTAAACCTTTCTCTCCCTTCAGCCTGCCCAGGTGCAAGCACACAGCTCAGCGCACTTCAAAAGCTGCCCGATATACTAGTTCAGTCTCGCCCGGCGGTCTGCCTGATAGGAGCTGCTATCTGAGATCCTTGTAACGGGAGATGCCCAGCACCGAGCTAAGGCCCTTAAAACATGTGCTCTGCCAAGAGTTATAGCCCGCCCCTTCCCCAGGAGATGTTTCTGGGCATACCCTGTGAGGAGAGACTCATTAAAGCAAACTGCATATCGATATTAAACCCAGCGTTACATCAGATTCTTTTACACACACACACAAATCCTCGAGAATCTAGCTCTTACCTTCTGGTTCCCATCCATCTCCTAGCAAGAATGCTCTATGGTCCATTCACAAGCCCAGCCAAAGGAGAGTTTCCAAGATCCAGGAGCCAAGCCTTCTTGCTGGCTCTCTCCCCCACCCTCTCTCTCTCTCTCTCTCCCCTCACTGAAACTTTTCCTGCGCAAAAGTGTGTCAACAGATCTTGACAAAGAACAGCTCAGAGGTTTAAGGCAAGTAGCACCCAGAGCACCTCCTCAGCCAAAGTGTTCCTGCTAATTTATTCCTGTACGAGTCTGTAATGTTTTGATTCCTCTTCCTCTTGTCGGCTTGTCAAACCAGATCAGGAGCCAGAGGGGGGTTTGGGGGCAGGGGGAGAGACATCCCAAGAACAAGCATTGGAGAGTGTTTTGTTTTTTAAAACGCATCTAGCATTTCAAAAAGGGGCTTCACGCAGGAACAGCCTAAGATATTTTGTGCCATCACTAAGACGGGAACAATCAGTGTTGCCATCCTATGGCTACTTCGCTAGGGGTAAGTAAGGTTGAGGTCAGATAAGACCAGAGTGTAAACATGCCCAATGAGATAGCTGTAAAAAGGAGCGGAAGCTTCCTTAAGGCCAGAATCTGGGAAACACTGCTTTGCAGGAATGAGAAAGTCACCTGTACTTTCCCTCTTCTATACATAAACTGCCCTGCGAGGTAATCATTCCTCCTTACAACTTAAGCATCACACCTTGTTTTGGGGGAAGCCAACCAAAAGTTGCGCAGAAGGGCTGCGGCTGCTACCTGGAGCATCCTGACTGGCAAGTAAGGCCCACCGGAAACAGGATCAAGCTTGTCTTTGAGTAACCAAACCCAATTTCTTCACACACCCCAAAAGACTTTTAGACACACAGTTTGTCTGAAAAGGCATGGGGGAGAAGGGGCAATTTAGTGCCACCCTCCACTGGTTTTCATAATACGAAACTCCAAGCGACCCACCTTCTAAGGCAACTTTAAGGCTGGTGGACTTCAACTCCCAGAATTCCCCAGCCAACTGGCTGGGGAATTCTGGGAGTTGAAGTCCACCAGGCTTAAAGTTGCCAAGGTTGGAGACCCCTTCTTCTAAGGGATAAAAAACACCTGGGTAGTGTCACTCAACACTTTTTCCAGCAAGGGAAGGGGGGAGGAGAGAAAAATTCCTGGGGTGTCTCCTCTTGCCACCTCTCTTCATTGGCCTGGGGGGGGAGGCTGTCATGCCATAGGCTCCCCCCACCTCCCATTCTTCAGCTTGCCAACAGACACCCCCCCCCCCCCTTCTTCCCAGGACCACAGACCTGTTTTGCAAGCTCCGCTGCTGCTGCTGGCTTCTCCGGCCGCTCGTTTGCAAAGAAGGCTACCTCGAGAGCCCTTTCCTTCTTTCTTCCACCGCCCCCCCCCTCCTCCCCACCTCTCTTTCTCAAGCCACATTCACAATGCCTTGGGGAGGGGAGGGGGGGGGCTGAGAGGAAACTCTATAGAGGAGAGTTCACCCCTTTCCCAAGGAAGGTTCTGCAGGGCGCTTCCGTTCCTAATCGCGCCTCCCCTGCCAACCCCACATGCTGAAATAATAAAGGTTTGTTTGCCTGCAAAAAAAAAAGCCCGCCTGAGCTCGCTTCTCCCCCCCACCCCACCCCGTCCCCCTGCCGCAACTCCTTCCCCTTTCAAAGCATCGCCTCCTCCTCCTCCCCCCACTCCGCCTCTCAACTCTGTACTCCCCCCTCCCCGCCCCCCCCGGTAAACAGATCCGCTTACTCTGTGGCTTCTCCAGCGCGCGCGCACACACGCACACACATTCACACACACAGAGAGAGAGAGATACACACACGCGCGCCCAGCGCCCTTCGGCTCGCGCGTCCCCGAACTGCATGTGCGAAGTCAGATTAATGTTTACACCTAAAGCGATTTCGGGAGCAATTTTAAGAAGCGGCAGCGCCAAGGGGACCGCGGGGAAGAGAGAGAGGGAGGGAGGGAGGGAGGGAGGGAGGGCGGCACGGAGGGAAGGAAAGAAAGTGACGGCTGACAATCCGCATATTGCAAAAAAAAAAAAAAAAGGGTGGTGGTGAATAACTGAAGAGGTGAAAGAGAGAGAGAGAGAGAAAGAGAAAGGCAAGAAATAAAAAGAAATTATCACCTTTTTTTGCGCGCGCGCTTCAACTGTCTTACCTCCAGCTGCCAAGGCTTTGCTTACACTGGTCGAGACAAAAGGCTGGTTCATACGGATTAGTTGTTGGGGTTTTTTTTGGTGTGTGTGTGTGTAAAAAAAAAAACTAAAATAAAAACCAAGCCTTCGCGTCTTTCTCTCCACCCATCATCCCTCTTCCGAATCCCGCTGCTACTTCGCTGCCCACACGCAACCCCTCCGAGCTGAGGAGGAGGACGAGGAGGAGGGGGTGGACTTCTGCTTCCCTCCCCACCCTTCCCGAAAAGGTTAGAGAGGAGAGGAGTACAGAGGGACCCGGAGGGAGAGAGAGAGGAGGGGGGCGAGGCACAGAGCAACTCGGGTGGGAAAAGAAATTGGGTAGCCATCCGACGTCCTGAGGTCGCGGAGGGAGGGGAACCCAGAAAAGAAACGGGAGAGAGCCAAATAACACCCCCCCTCCCAAAACCCTTCTGGGAAGATTTGGCCCGGGGTGGGGTGGGGGGGAGGCAGGTAGGGGGTCGGGGAAAGGAAGAGGGGGCGTTGGAGGGCGGCGCGGGCTAGCTGGCTGGCGAGGGGGCAGCCCGCCGAGTTACTCACCAGCCTGCTGCTGTTGCTGCTGCTGCTGTTCCTGCTGCTGCTGCTGCTGCTGCTGCCCACCGATCCCTTCGGTGGCGGCGGCTGCCTTTCGGGAGAGACTTTTTTCTTCCAGGGGATCAGGAGACTCCTGGCTGCCGGGGAGACTGCCCGACCCTTCGGCGCCACTGCCAACCTTCAGCGACAGCATATTCATCGCCTGCGCGATCACATTATCCTCACGCAACTCTGCTGGACACGGTCCCCTTTTCGCCGCTCGCCGCCGCCGCCTCTTTCCCTCGCCTCCTTTTTCCTTCGCTGGCGCTCTCGGCACGCTCGCTTTCTTCCTTTTTCTTTTGCCTCCTTCCTTCCTTCCTTCCCTCCCTTCCCCAACACACCGCACACAAAAGACGGGAGCCAGGAAGGAGGGGTGGGTAGGAAAATATGCAAGGCGGCGAGAATTGGCTTCCTAGCGCTCGCTCGCTAGCTCGCCGCCCCCCGCGCCTCTGTCTCTCGCGCCGCTGCTGGAAAAGGAAATGAAGAAGAAGAAGCAAGCGAGCGGGCGGGGGGGGGGGGGGTTGGAGAGGAAAAGCAGACCCTTGGCTCGCGCTGCCGCTCAGCTGCTGCTGCTGTGCTGGGCTGGGGGGGTTTTGCTCCTCCGCCCCGCTGGTCGCCGCCGCCGCCGCCTCCTCCTTCTTCCCACCGCCGCTTTGGCTGGCTGGCTGGCTGGCTGGCTCCTGCCTTGCGCCTCTCGCTTGCCGGGCTCGGAGAAAAGGCTGGCTGGGGAGCTTCTTCGCAGCCGCTGTTGCCGCCTTGGCTGCCTCAGACGCTCTCGGCTTACCTTCGCTTGTCAGCAGCCCGAGCAGCATCCGGAACCCCAGGGAGAGACCCGCAAAGCATCTTGGGGGATGTAGTATTTCCTTTTTTTTTTTTTTTTTTTCGGCGAGGAGGTGGGGAGGGGAGGAGAGGAAGAAAGGAGACCGAGCCGACTTTCGGGGCTGGACGGGCGAAGGGAGGTGTGTGGGGGGGTGGGACTGCGCGAATTGGCGGAACCAGCCAGCCGGGCGCGGCGGCGGTAGAAGCGCTTTGGATGCGATGCTTCCCGTCCTCCGGAGTGCGCGCTCGGGAAGCTCCATGGTGGTTCCGGGTTCGCAAGTGGCCGTGTGATGTTGTCACCCTGATTCAAGGGGGTCCCCAAACTTGGCAACTTTAAGACTTGTGGACTTCAACTCCCAGAATTCTATGCTGGTTGGAGAATTCTGGGAGTTGAAGTCCACAAGTCTTAAAGTTGCCAAGTTTGGAGACCTCTGCACTAATGGTTTAAAAAAAAAAGAGGGACAGAGAAAAAGAGAAGCTATAGGATCTCGGAGATCCTTGCGAGGTACAGAAGGCAAACTTAGCTGGAGGTAACTGGGGGGGGAGAGAGGGAAGGTTGGAGGTAACTGGGGGGAGGGAAGATTGCCCTCCTCCTCCCAGCGTTATGGGCCAAACCTTTTCCAGGGTTCGGTTTTAAAGAAATGCTCAGCTGCAACTGCCCTCTCCCCCCTCCACTCCCTTTCTCTCCTGTTCTTGTTCGCCTTCTTTAAACTTTCGGCCCCTCCGAGTTAGCGGCTCTGTGTGTGTGTTTAAAGCTACGAGACTCTCCTGAGATACCCAGCCCTTCACCGAATACTTCGCGCGGGGTGGGGGTGGGGGTGCTTGCTGATCTCGGGGAAGCTTCCCAAAAGAAAAAAAGGAAAAAAATAAATACTATAGAAGAGAAAAATGCCTCTTCTATAAATAAGACGCTACTGTTTATGTGTGAGCAGTGCCCTCTAATGGTGGGAACCGGGACTGCTCCGCTTCGGGGGAAGTCTCCGAGCCTTGAACCCTCGACTTGTTCTGTCGTTCCGCAAGGAGTAGATCTCTCCCATCCAGGACAAGGGTGTGGATGGTGGCCTGGGGCAGGAATGACATCAAGCAATCCAAAGGCTGTGAGCTCAGCCTACTCTTAACCTCAGCTAAGCAGTCTCTGCAGGGAGCTTGTAATCTTCTAAACTAACCTTGGCAGCTTTAAGACTTGTGGAATTCTGGGAGTTGAAGTCCACAAGTCTTAAAGTTGCCAAGGTTGGAGACCCCTGTTCTAAACAAACAGCAGGACACATCTGACCAGAGCTGTCTGAAAACGTCTCCGTGGTCATGTGGCTGGCATGACTAAATGCCGAAGGCACACAGAACGCTGTTACCTTCCCACCAAAGGGGTCCCTATTTTTCTACTTGCATTTTTACATGCTTTTGAACTGCTAGGTTGACAGAAGCTGGGATAAGTAACGGGAGCTCACTCCATTACACGGTGCTAGGGATTCGAACCGCCGAACTTTCAATCAGAAAGTTCAGTGTCTTCGCCACTGCATCTCTTTTTTCCCTGTATAAAACTAAGCAAATAAGATAGGAAAAAGTCCTCTTCCAAATCAATGGTCTCCCAACCAACACTTGAGGAACATGCTTAAAAATGGAGGGAATCTAACATGAAAAATAAGTTTATGTTCATCTTCAGAAGGGATGTAAGCTGCTTCCCTTCTGGGAGCTCCCATCGGCTACCAGTAACATGATTTCTGCCAAATGGGAAAAACCTAGTGGTCAAAATGTCCACTCTTTCATTAAATGGGGATCCATACATCACTACCTACCCAGTTGTTCATTTTCAGTATCTATCATTCAATCATTGATCCATAAATCATTTTATCACAGGTGTTTTCTAACCCAGCAATTGTATAACAAATCTTTCTCATATTTTTAGTTATCTTGGTAACTCTCTAAAGAGCAAAAAGCTGGTTTGTATCCTCACTCACAACCTGCACTGAACTTCCCAAATTTTGCTTTTTATCGACTTCTGTACTCTTTCAACCAGAACTCTGCTAAACAAGTTCCGAGGAACATTTAAGAGACATGTGGTTTTTACGCTCTTGTTACCTGTTTTTTGTTATAGTTACGTATTCTTCTAGTTACCAGATACAGTCTTCACACACACACACATTACACAAAATTCACAACCGTTTCATAATCAAACCACATCCACATTTTAACATTTCTCCAATTAACACCATCTAACCTTATTATTTTTCAGTATTTTCTCTATATTCATTACTTCTTCATCAGCAATTTTTTGTTGGATGCTAATATTTGTAGAAGTATGGAGTTGGAAGGGTCCTTAGAGGTCTTCTAGTCCAATCCCTCCTCAAGCAGGAAATGCTATACGATTTCAGGGGGAGGGGGGAGATTGTCCAATCTCTTTTTTAAAATCTCCAATATTGGGGTAGCCACAACATTGTTTCAAAAAATGTTTCAATTTCACTCTTCAAAAGATTACCATCACTCCTCTAAAATATTCTTCCAGTATTCCCTGACTTAGATTTCCTTCCAAATAATACAATTGCTTTGATTCTTAATTCCCTTCTACAAGAGGTTCCTTGTTTAGCTTTGTTCACCCTGTTCCAAGGCCATTTTTAAAATTTCCATCAAAACTACTCTATACTTTCTTGACTCTTTTAATGGTATAGGGTTTGTTGCCTGAGCAAGGGGCTGGACTAGAAGACCTCCATGGTCCCTTCCAACTCCGTTATTATGTTAATCTATTAATCTTATTTGTTTCGTATCCTTGACTATATTGTTAGCAAGTATTCCTTTCTCTCTCTGTATAGATAGTTTATTGTATTTCTTTCTTATTCCCATTTTTACAGCAATTTTCTACATATACTTCCCTCATCCATAGCTTCTTTCACTTCATCATTTCATACTCGATTACTGTAACTCCATACAGCTCTGTGAAACTCAGTAATTTAATATTTTACTCTGTTTCAAGCAGAGTAATCTCAATTTCCCACCGATTCTGTTTGGGAGATGAATCCACCGTCTTCCCTCTTTTTTTATATATTGCAGCCATTTTGTTTTCAGTCTAAATGTTTTCACTTGTTCCTTCTCTTCTGTGTCACTTTTCTCTCTCAAACCCACTCGTAGTTGTATCAGAAAATGGCAGAAGAGAAATAAAAGAAAGCTAAAAATGCAGAAGCCAACAAAGAAAAAATATGCCAAAAAATAGCTTCCTATCTTCTTTACAGATTGTGTTTCTCAAAACTCCAAAAGCCTTCTATTTCTCAGTCATAACCACTATTTCATCCAAACCAAACAGCAAGATACAAAATACAATTTTCAGTCAGGTAAACCCAATGCTCCTTTTTCCTTTACATCTTGTAACCCCTTATATTTTACTCATGTTTTTTTTCCTTTGCCACACAAATTTAGAGATATCCTTCTGCCACTGTTTAAATGGTGCATCAATTGTCAAAACAGGTATTGATGAAACAAAAACAACATTCTTGGCAAGGCACAGAAATTTTTGCAACAATGACAGTTATAGTTTCTCCCATCTTTAATGCATCTTTGTTAACTTCATTCCACATTTTATCAGAGTTATTTTGAAATACCATAGAATTCATATTTGTCATGGTGATACCCAGATATTTTACTTTCTTCTCAATCTAAAAACCTTTTTTGTTCATCAGTTCTTTGAAGGTATGCTTTCACGTTTTTGTTAACGTCTTCGTTTTCTGTTTATTAATCTTAAAGCCTGCTAATCTATCAAATACTTTTCATTTACCCAGTTTCAATTCCTTTTAAAAGATTTTCCAGAAACAATACCATGTTGTGTTTCAGGCAGACTGCAATATTGTGTTTGTTTATCTGAGGTAAAAAAGATTCAAGGCTCCCATCAGCCCTTTGAGGTAGGCCAGGTCAAGAAACAGACACCTGATGAACTACAAGTAATCCTCAAATTACAATTGCAATTGAACCCAGAATTACCACACCCATCACACCGCTAAAAATCATGGTCATGTAACTACAGGAGGCTAACAATCGCCAAGTGCCAAAAATGTAATTACATGATTGGGGGAGGGGCAGCCTTCAGAATTTTATAAATGGGGTATAACTAGTTCTAGGGAGGTCCATTGTAATTTTGAACAGTTGCTAAGTGATAGTCATTAAGTGAGGACTGCCTGTATTGTTGTTAAAGGGATAAATAATGGTATCTTTTAAAGCCTGACAGATTCTCCCTCTCTCTCTCTCTATAACAAAGAGAATCAGTATGGGGTACTCTTGAGTTTCTTCCTCACTCCTTCTTCCCTTTCGGGGTTAATCTGAAATGACATCAGTGAGCCTTAAATCTCAGTTTAAAGAGTGGTACATTAAAAAACAGTGCGAATTATGAGATTTATAACCAGCCATCTTGTGTGAATGTAGCTATTGTGGCTATTTTGAATTAACATGCTGCATGAACTTGGTCAATTATGGTTTATTAATAAACCATGTTTAAACTGTGACTTTGCATAATATGGGTATGCCTCTACAGTGGCATCCAATGCATTTATTGTGGAATATCCCCCTCCCCCCGCCACATGTTGCCCATTTCAGTGGTGGTATTCAATTTTTTTACTACTGGTTCTGTGGTTGTGGCTTGGTGGACGTGACGTGGCTTGGTGGGCATGGCAGGGGAAGGATATACTGCAAAATCCCCCTTCCCACCCTACTCCAGGGAAAGGATACTGTAAAATCCCCATTCCCTCCCCATTCCTCTATTTATTTATTTATTTATTTAATCAAACTTTTATACCGCTCCCTCTCCCAAAAAGGGACTCGGGGCGGTGTACAGCCTACTAAAAAACATACAATAAATATACAATAAATACAATTAAAAATAGATTAAATAATTTGATCCGGCTGTCTATTCAAAATTCAATTAAAAATTAAAAGCTAATAAAACCCCAATTAAAAATAGTTAAAACCACAAACACAGTTACTGGGCCAGGCCGGCCTGTTTAAAAAATAGGGTTTTCACTGCGCGCCGGAAGGTCAGAATATCCGTCATAGCCCGTATCTCCGGGGGGAGATCATTCCATAGGGAGGGAGCTCCCACAGAGAAAGCCCGAACTCTCGGGGCCGTCAGCCGACAGCGGCCAGGCGGCGGGACCCCAAGTAGGGCAACCCTGTGGGAGCGTACTGGGCGGCGGGAGGTTGACGATGGCAGTAGGCGGTCCCGTAAGTACCCAGGTCCCGAGCCATGGAGCGCTTTAAATACCATCAATACCACCTTGAATCGAATCCGGTAGGCCACAGGAAGCCAGTGCAGCCTGCGGAGAAGCGGTGTAACGTGGGAGCTCCGAGGAGCACCCACAATCACCCGCGCGGCTGCATGCTGGACCAACTGTAACCTCCGGAGACTCTTCAAGGGGAGCCCCATGTAGAGAGCATTGCAATAATCCAGGCGGGAAATAACGAGGGCGGACGTGACTGTGCGACTCTAACCTGCTTTCCAGCTCCATTCCACAGAAGATCCAGCCAATCAGCTGGGACAGCAGACAATAGATGGGGGCAGGGCCAGTCAGAGATTTGCCGGTTCTCCGAACTACCTAAAAAGTCCGCTACTGGTTCTCCAGAACTGGTCAGAACCTGCTGAATACCACTTCTGGCCCATTTCTTCATGGGCTGATGGACACATCTTTTTGTTCCAGTAATCTCTCTGTTCATAGAGCAATGGCATGAACCACTGCTGCTATTTTAATATTTTTATTTGCTGCTTTTCTTCAAAACTTATTGATTTTAATCCGATTTATGGATTTAAGATGTAGTTTTAAACATGTCTTGGGGTGCTCTTTGTTTGAACTTTCTAATTCTCATCTAATTATTGTAAGCCACTCTGAAGAGGACCTTTTTCAAGAATTATGGTTTCAGGAATTATGGTTTCAGAACTATCAGGAACATCACCAGATCCCTGGGAGCAAGCATTAAGGAACACAGCGGGGCTTCTTCCTAAGTAAACACAGTCATATCATCCGGTTACCGTTGCTGACAATCTTCAAGACTTTTCAGAACATTCCTTGTGACCCAGAGAGATGTTACAAAGATGAGAGGCTGTTGGCCTCTACCAGCTGCTGATGTCAGCTTTGAATTCCTCTGCTATTTTTAGCAACTGATCACAATCAATACAAATTGCCACCATCTCCTCTCTTCCTTGGACCTTTCCATGTACAATTAATGCAGCATAACCACACATCTGTGTTTGTGGCATGATCACAAATCCATCACAACCAGGGTTAGATGTTCAGCCAAGACAAAAGGAGCATCAGGTGAGCCTAAATGGCTACCTAGTCCAGCCTTCTTATTCCACAAAAACATAATAACAGGATTCTGGGAGGTCCACAAGTGGTACCTAGATATAAGGAGCATGAAGATCCCATTGGCTTAGAACAGAGCTCTCCAAACTTGGCAACTTTAAGACTGTGGACTTCAACCCCCAGAATTCTCTAGCCAGCATAGCTGGAAGTCCACAAGTCGTAAAGTTGCCAAGTTTGGAGATCCCTGGCTTAGGGAGCAATCCCAAAGCAATATTTGACTTTTGTACAGGGAATGGATTTTTAGGAATGTAAGATGGTGGCAGTAGAACAGGGAATTTGTGATAGTTTGCCCCCCTCCATTATAAACCTCTTTCTCCCAGAATCTTTTAAAGAAGGAGGAGGAGGAAGAGGAAGGGGGGAATGGATTTTCAGCATCCTGCAGGAAGACATTGGATATACCACATCCTAGACTAGTATGGGCCTTCTCTGATTGCAATAGGTTCCAAAAAAAATAATTTCTCAAAAACTCACTGTCAGGATTTTTACACCCTGCTAATCCATCTTCTAGTTTTGACTGAACGTGTTGTGTGAACTCTACTGTGGTGACTTGTGTATTTCTTGGCTTTATGTGTTGTGTGAATCCAATTGTCCTCTATAAAGAAGCATTAACCGAACTATAGCTTAGTGGTTCCCCATCAAGGAGCCAAGGATTCCAGCCCTATTTAAAGGGAAGACCATCTATTCACAGTTTCTCAAATCTGGAAAACGATATGAATCAAAGAGAATGGTGGCTTATCCAGGTTGTCAATCAGCCTTGATTCACATTTCTTTTGGCTTCCTATATATTTATAATTTGGCATGTAACTCTTGCCAGGAATGCCATAAAGAGAAATCCTGGACATATTCCAGAAGCTAAAACTCTTTCTAGAAAATTGGTAGTGATCTGACTGTGCATCCTTTTCCTTGTGTGCAACTTTTCAAGGAAGTCTATTGACCAAGCCATTTATCTCCCAGTGTTGTCATTTAAAATCTATACACATAAGTTACCTTAGTTTATGTGTTGTTGAACCCAACAACTGAAATTTGCAAGCCATAGTTTATACAGGTAGTCCTCGACTTACAACCATTCCTTTAGTGGCCATTCACAGTTACAATAGCACTGAAAAAAGTTATTTAGAACCAGTCTTTGTACAGGCCAGCATCACATGATCAGAATTTGTATATTTGGCAACCGGCATGTATTTGCAAAGGTTGTGGCATCCCAGAATCATATGATCATCACTTGCAACTTTCCCAGCCAGCTTTGGACAAGCAAAGTCAGTGGGCTAGCCAGATTTGTTTAATGACCATTTGATTCACTTAACAACTGTGGTGATTTGTTTAACAGCCAGGGCAAAAAGGTCATAAAATCAGGTAAGACTCACTTTAACAACTGCTTGCTTAACAATGGAAACTCTGGTCCCAATTGTGGTCGTAGGTCAAGGACTAACCACAGATTAGTAAATACTTGGATCTAGTTTATGACTGTAGCAGCCATAGGAAGGTCCTTTATTTATGGGAGAAAATTCAGTAGGAATACAGAATAATTTTGTCATCTATTCCATTATGAGTAGAAGTAAGATCTGTCTTTGGTTAGACTGCACAGTGGCTCAGCTGCTAGCACCAAATGAATCCTGTGGAGATTCGTCTTTTACCAATGGGAAAAAATCCTACCACATACTCAGAAAAATCTGTCTAAAAAACAAGTATATTATAGAAAGTTTTAAACAATCAAGTTTTGTAAAAAGTTTATATGGGGAGGGCTGTTTTATAGAACGATATAGAAAGACTGCATTGAAGAATGAAAGCAGAATAACAGTCCATTCTTGGTCACTCATACCTTGGTCACCTCCAGATTGTATTACTGCAGTATGTTCTACAAGAGGTAGCCCTTGAAAGCTATCCAGAAGCTTCAATTGATCCAGAAGGCAGCTATGTGGGCAGTTTTTGGCGCACTGGCTTCTGGTAACTGTCTGGTGTGATTCAAGGTGCTAATGATTACTTTTTAAAAACTCTGTTAGGAGTGTTCAACCTTGGCGAGTTTAAGATTTGTGGACTTCAATTCCCAGAATTCTCCAGCCTGCAGGGGAGTTGAAGTTCACAAGTCTTAAACTCGCCAAGTTTGGACACTCCTGCTCTACATGGTATAGGACTGGGTTATTTGCTCCAACGATGGAAGTTTTTAAAAAGAGATTGGATAACCATTTGTCTGAAATGGTATAGGGTTTCCTGCCTAAGCTGGGGATTGGACTAGAAGACCTCCAAGGTTTGATTTGGTTCTGTTCTATTCTGTTCTGTTCTATTTTCTACTCTACTCTACTCTACTCTACTCTACTCTACGTCAACTATAAAATGTGTATACAAAATGGACATCCCAAATCGACTCTCTGAGTGGTTCCAAGTGACCATCAAAGTTGATGGGGCTAATGATACTAGAAAGCCGTGGGGAGCCAAAGAGAGAGGGCAGCCAGATCAGAGTCCCTCCCCACCCAGCCGAAGGGGGGGCAACCCCAGGCAACAGTGATCAGTTTCCAGATTCTTATGACAGCAACGACAAGGGCAAAAACGACCCGATGATGAGTGAACCAGTTCCCCCTTTCGTCTTCCCAATACGGCTCACGGCCCACAAAAACAGAAATTCAGGGGACTTTCCAAGCCCTAATAGATTCAGGCTGCACTAGGTGCCTGATCAACCTAAGCATGGTCCTGAAACTGGAGATCAGAGCGAAAAAGCTGACCCATCCGATCCAGTTCAGACAAGTTGATTTAATTGGAGTAACTGCCGGAACCCTGACACTCTACTCTCTACAGTGTGCAGCAGCTGCCAAAAAAGCTGACACAGTTCTAGGCTGCATAAACAGCGGGATAGAATCAAGATCACATGATGTGTTAATACACCTTTATAATGCCTTTGTAAGGCCACACTTGGAATCCTGCATTCAGTTTTGGTCACCACAATGTAAAAAAGATGTTGAGACTCTAGAAAGAGTGCAGAGAAGAGCAACAAAGATGATTAGGGGACTGGAGGCTTAAACATATGAAGAATGGTTGCTGGAATTGGCTATGATTAGTTTAATGAAAAGAAAGACTATGATCGCAGTGTTCCAGTATCTCAGGGCTGCCACAAAGAAGAGGGGGTCAACTTGTTATCCAAAGCATCTGAAGGCAGGACAAGAAGTAATGGGTGGAAACTAATCAAGAGAGAAGCAACCTAGAAATAAAGAGAAATTTCCTGACAGTGAGAACAATCAATCAGTGGAACAACTTTCCTCCAGAAGTGGTGAATGCTCCAATATTGGAAGTTTTGAAGAAGATGTTGGATAACCATTTGTCTGAAGTGGTATAGGGTTTCCTGCCTAGGCAGTGGGTTGGACTAGAAGACCTCCAAGGTCCCTTCCAACTCTTCTATTCTATTCTATTCTATTCTAATGAAATACTTTCTCCCCAAAACATATCCATGTTTACACACTCCAGGTTTGGGTCCTTTCAGCCTTGTCATCTTATGCAACCTAGGAAGAATTCTTTTCTGTGGATCTTCCCACTCTCCGAGATGATCTCCCTTCTGGTGCCCAACAGATCTCAACTCTCCTCACTTCAGGAAAGCCATTACAATGTGACTTTTCCCCCAGGAACTGGTTGAGAGGAAGTTCCTCCCAGGGTAGTTTTGTATGTGCTGGTTTGCCATTTTACATTGGAGGTAGTCCTCAACTTATGACCAAAACTGAGCCCAAAATTTCTGTTGCTAAGCAAGACAGTTGCTAAGTGAGTTTTGCCCCCTTTTATAACCTTTCTTGTACAGTTGTTAAGTGAAACACTGCAGTTGTTCGATTAGCAACATCGTTGTTGGGTGAATCTGGCTTTCCCGCTTGACTCTGCTTGTCAGAAGTCACAAAAGTTGATCATATAACCCTGGGGCACTGCAACCGTCATAAATACATACCAGTTGCCAAGCATCTCCATTTTGAATCACGTGACCACAGGGATGCTACAA
Source organism: Bungarus multicinctus (assembly GCA_023653725.1). Lineage (NCBI taxonomy): Eukaryota > Metazoa > Chordata > Lepidosauria > Squamata > Elapidae > Bungarus > Bungarus multicinctus. Next base: position 16,207,957 of record CM042835.1, on the reverse strand, counting down.
TGGCCATAACCATAAGAAATATTTATTTTATTTAGTGATTGATTTGACATGTCATTCGCTCACAAGATAATAACACAAGAGCACACAACAGATATAAACTCAATGTAAACTGCTCCAAACTTGATTGCAGAAAGTACGACTTCAGCAACAGAGTGGCCAATGCCTGGAATGCACTACCTGACTCTGTTGTTACATCCTCAAACCCCTCACTTCTTTAACCTCAAACTATCCACTATTGACCTCACTCCATTCCTAAGAGATCTGTAAGGGGCGTGCCTACCATCCCTGTCCTATTGTCCCCAATTATTAGTTCCTATTTCTTATATTTAAACTTATGTTTATTCTTATTTCTATTGTATTGTAAGCTTTTGACAAAATAAATAAATAAAATAAATAAAAATAATAGGTATAAATATAAACATAGGTAAGAATACAGGAAATGGGTGCGAATAAATGGGGACAATAGGACAAGGATGGTAGGCACGATGGTGCACTTATGCACGCCTCTTACAGATCTCTTTAAGAATGGGGTGAAGTCAATAGTGAATAGTTTGAGGTTAAAGGAGTGGAGGGTTTGAGGATGTAACAACAGAGTCAGGAAGTGCATTCCAGGCATTGGCCACTCTCTGTTGCTGAAGTTGTACTTTCTGCAATCAAGTTTGGAGTCAAGACTTTTTTCACTACTATTATAACTTTGAATGGTCACAAGAGGACTTATCTGTATTTATTTTTTTATTTATTAGATAGCTTTGGTTTCTTTTCTTCTATGGTATTTGATTTATCTATGTTGAACCCTGTCCAGAGTCAAACTGTTTGTGTTGGGAAGCCTTAACCATCTTGAAACAATTAAACAAATAAAAATAAACTGGCATCCTCTTTTTTTAAAGTGATTTACTTTCTTGTTTTCTTCTTCAGCATGTTTAATCTCTGGTCTTTCAAGCTAAGTGTGAAAACAAGGTGGCAATTGTTTGATCTCCCTTCCTTTCCCCTGCTTCTCTTCCAAAAGTATTAGGCCCCCTCTATGCTTCATATATGAATGGGCACAACACGTGGATATTCACACATGACTGCTCTGTCACATCACATTTGGCATAGAGGTTGCTAGGGTCAAGGAGGGGCGGGAGAGAGAGTGCTAATTGCACCAATGTTGTTTTCATTTTGGTCAAGCCAGCTGGCATGTTGAGTGTGTGAACCGAGTCGAGTCAAAGTTTCTGTTGTTTGTTTGCTTAATGGCTAGGTTCACCTACCCGGTTTTTGGTAACTATGCTTAGCAGCAAACCATGGTTTAGAAGCCACCCTGGCCAAGAGCATGCAAAAACGCTAGACCACAAACAAGCCAAGTCCATTAAGGCAGGGCCTGTTGGGAAAACTTGGGTGTGACCTGAATATTGACCGACCCATTAGTTTAAATCAAGCAATGAAAAGGATTTGTTGGCTGGTCTGTTAGCATTAATTCAGCTGACCGCCTACCTTTCTGTCTAGACTTACCTCCAGATCACATTTCTCCTGAAAATTTGGAACAGGTTTGCAGTATAGGTTGCTAATGGATACGCCCATGCAATTTCTGCCTAGTAAATGACACAAAAGACAAAACAATCAAGTGGCAGAATGCTCTCAGGCCATCGGTGATGATGCTCTCAGCTGCTGAAATGATTATCCGAGTTTTAGCCACTTTCTTGCTTTTTCTTCTGCAAGAATGGGAGTTGGGGGAGGAGGACTGAAGAAAGCAGCAGAAGGACAGGGGAACAGCCATCTCAGCAAAATTCTCTTAAGACACAAGCAATCTTTTCAAAGCCAAAGACCTTCTTCTTTCCTAACCACCGATTGGTTCGTGCGTTGCTGTAAGCCATGGCTTAACTATGGCTGGCTCCCTAAGCCAGTGGTAGGGAACCTTGGCTCTTTTATCACTTATGGACTTCAACTCCAAGAATTCCTGAATGAGCTATAAAAACTTCCCCATCCCTGGCCTACTGGTTTTTCAGTTGTGAGGGAAATCAATTTTTGATTTGAATGGGATTGTTCAATATACAAATGTCCTAATTTTTGACTTGAATGATCAATATTCTTTATATGTCCTACATTTGTATATTAAACAGTCCCGTTCAAGTCAAAAATTGATTTCCCTCACAACTGAAAAACCACTAGGCCAAGGATGGGGAAACGTTTATGGCTCACTCAGGAATTCTGGGAGTTGAAGTCCATCAGTGATAAAAGAGCCAAGGTTCCCTACCGCTTCCCTAAGCTATAGTCGGCTGGGTTCACACAAAGAGCTAAGTCCAAGCCAAGCAAACTGCATGCTGACCTGGTACGCCACGGGAACTGTCTATTTTCGGCAGGATGAAGTATTTGTCGGGATGAAAACTCTCAGGTTCCCGCCTCCCACCAGCTTGGCAATCCTCAGTTCTGTTCCATTGCCAGATGCCTCCTGCACACTCAGACTTACTATGCTTTCTTTGCCTGTGTTCTTACGGTGTACTAAGCCAAGATTCCCTTAAGTGTAAAATACAGGTGGCTGGGTTAACATAATACGCTAAAACAGTGTTTCTCAACCTCAGCAATGTTAAGATGGGGAGACTTCAATTCCCAGAATTGAATTGAAGTGGCCGGCTGACCAGCTGGCCGGCTGGGGAATTCTGGGAGTTGAAGTCCACCTATCTTCAAGCTGCCAGGTCTAGAGTTCAGAATCAAGCAGCACGTTGGACTCAGTCAGAAGTGGTATTCAGCAGGTTCTGACCAGTTCTGGAGAACCGGTAGTGGAAATTTTGAGTAGTTCGGAGAACCGGCAAAACCTCCTCTGACTGGAGATTTTACAGTATCCTTCCCCTGCCACACCCACCAAGCCACACCCACAGAACCGGTAATAAAAAAATTTGAATCCCACCACTGGACTCAGTTAAACGGAGTATCCTATTTAGTGTTTGGCGTGTCTCTTTTTTTTGGGGGGGGGGGGGGGGAATGTGTCTGGGGAGGAAGGTTTATTTGCATGCTGTACCTGAATTGCTACAAGGGGGAGGTGAGAGCAGGTGTCAGGAAGCATTATGCTACTCCAGAGCCCATTAGTTCTGGTGCTGCGCCTCAGATCTTTTTGCGTCAGCATCAGGAACGCCAGCTGTGCAGGGACAGGTCAAGGTGCTAATAGCGAAACCACTGGACTCTCTGTTCTAGCAGCTGTTTCCTCCCAACCCTTTCCGACCTCAAAGCTATCCCTTGACTGGGGGAAAGGGAGCTGTGGGCCTGCTTTGTATAATCTTAGTTTGCTGATAAGCAATAATAGTCGAATACGGTACTGTGCAATATACCGCTGTTTACAAGCCACCGTGGCTGGATTCATCACACAAAGGACAGAAGTATTGTCTTCTACATTTTTCCCGTTTTTATGCAATAATGATATTAAAGATGAAGGCATCAGACAAAGCTGTATGAAACATTCTATTGTAGAGGTAGCTAAAGCAGTTCTAAAGGGTTGCGGATCTGTCCCTTGAAATCCACTAGATTCCCTGCCTCACTTGACTCTTCAAATGCACACACATGGAGTTGGCACTCTGTAAAGCAAAATGCCGAAACCTATCTTCACCTTTATTTCCATGCAGAGGTGGGATTCTACAGGTTCGCATCTATTCGCTAGAACCGGTTGTTAACATTCTAAGCAGTTTGGAGAACCAGTGGTTAGAAGAAATTACTGGCCTAATCCTGTAAGGAAGGAAGGAAGGAAACATTCTGGTGTTGCTTACCAAAACTGCCTCTCCGTTAACCCTTATTACATTCTTGGCAGGACTAGACTTCCTGGCTCAGGAACTTCTCTGGAGTTTTTTTTCCCTCCTTTGCTGGTACTTTGCTTGTGTGGAGTGACCATTCAAAGTTACAATGGCACTGAAAAAAGTGACTCGATGTGAGTGATACTGAGTTGGCTACGCCCAGCCAATAACATGACCACCAAGCTATGCCCACCAACTAAGCCACACCCACAGAACCGGTTGTTAAAAAATTGGAATCCCACCCCTGTTTCAATGTATTGCTTCTGGCCCCTAATTAATTCCAGAAATATTCTTGGAAGATTATTATTACCATTATTTGTTCAATGTCTCCACATCCTTCCCTACTCAGAGTGGCTATAAATAATATGCCCGTGGTAAGAATAGCCTACATTCCCCAAACAGCTTCAAACCCAAAGCACAAGAAATCAAGAGTCCATCTTTGTCAACTTCTGGAAGATCAAGGGAGCCAAGCTAACCGCTCCAGCAGTGTTTCTCAACTCAACAACTTTACGGCGTGTGGCCTTCAACTCCCAGAATTCCTTAAGACAGCTCACTGGCTATGGAATTCTGGGAGTTGAAGTCCACACATCTTAAAAGTTGCCAAGTTTGAGAAGCACTGCTGTAGGAAAAGGCTGTTTCTGATTGATGAGATTCTGTTTGATGACTCCATTCCCCCATCGGTTCATGAGAATGGAGCTCACCATGAATCCCTCCTGGAGGACCTGTTCAAAGGGGTTACCGCCATGTGAAAATGTTTCAAGTAGCAATCTAATGTTATCTTTAGAAGTGGTGGTCTACCTGCCCAGCAACAAAGACAAAAATAAACCCAAATGAGAAGGTCGGGGGTTAAAAGGGGTGAAGGGAACAGCCTTATGAGAGCTATGCTCCTCTGTTGTGAGTTTAAACATGGCAGTCCCTCTTAAATTGCAGAGGTGTTCAACTTTTGGAAAAGAATTTAATTGAGGCTCTTAAGAGCAGATCACAGACTCAACAGCCTAACACTCGATAGTTTAATTCGATTAAAATGACAGCTTCGCATGAATTTTGTAGCTTTCCTAAAGAGCTCCAGGAATATTTAGAAATAAGAATAAAACCAAAGGGGTATTTTGAAAAAGGACACTTAAAAATGGAAAAATAATTACCGAAGTATATAATTAATCTTCAAATAGCACGAGTAAAAGATACCAAGCAGAATGCACTGAGTTGTTTTCCTGATATAAAAAAGAAATACAATTTTTTTTGTGCTTAACGTCAACATCTCCAACTATATGTACAGCTTATAACTGTTAAAAGGAAAGAGGCAACCCAGGAATCTTAATATTCAATGGGATTTTTTTTCCCATTACCAGCTCCCTGGCTTCTTCACAGATCTGAAGTTCCTCGGTTTAGGATCTTGAAACATAACCTATCTTTCCAGAGTTTTCAGGACTCCTGGCAACTGCTTCTTTTGCCTTTCTTATCTTGGCACCCTGAGGGCTGGAAACTTGCTCTTTGAATTTGCTAATCCTGCATTCAGTGTCCGTATATCAACCTGCCTCTCCATTTCCTAGCAGTAGCTGCCCTGTCCTGTGCATTTTTCTCTTTTCCCTGGTTTTTTTTTTACTCCCCATTTCTTGGAGCCAGAGCTAGCCATCGTTGGATAAATCATCTGTCTGTTCTGAATACAGTTGTTCTCCTGTCGCCTGGCTGGCTGGTTGGGGAGGCAGAAATATAACCAGACCTCCCGGCAAGCAAGCAACCTCCTCGGAGGCTTAATAAACAAGTCACGCTAAAGTACCGCACAGGTTCAAGCCCCTTGTTCCACAGCATCTTCTTCTTGCCCCTTGGAAGCCGGGCGTCCATGTCAGACACGCTTGTTGCATTAACAATGCATGCAGTTGGCTCATTCCCAGCATGCCCTTCTTCGGGCCCTTCTACCTAAACCTTGCTGCAAATCCCAGGAGGGAAGGGGAGGCCCCCAATCGCACCTGTGCTCTTCTCTCTTCCAGCCTTTGGGACAAAACCAGCCTTCTTCCAATGCAGGTCGCCTTCCAAGCAGGATGATTGACAGGTCCCAAGCCTTCTCCCCAGCCGTCCCCCCCACTGGAACGGATTTGCGGGTGCTGCCAATATCTGTCTCCACCTTTGCCCCTCTCTGACTCTCTGACTTTGTTTTCCCCTCTAGGCTTTTGTGTGTTTTACAAGTGCTCTCTGGAATAATTTTTTCTGAGGAGTGAAGGAAGGAAGGGAGGGAGGGAGGGAAGGAAGGAAGGAAGGAAGGAAGGAAGGAAGGAAGGAAGGAAGGAAGGAAGGAAGGAAGAATGGAAAGAAAGAAAGAAAAAGAATAGAAAGAATAGAAAGAAAGAAAGAAAGAAAGAAAGAAAGAAAGAAAGAAAGAAAGAAAGAAAGAAAGAAAGAAAGAAAGAAAGAAAGAAAGAAAGAAAGAAAGAAAGAGAAAGGCAATAAGGGAAGTTTTTGAGTTTATAAGCAGGCACTAACACAAAAATGCATACTACCGGTACTACTCACTGTCTTTTATAGACTGGGTCCAATATATCATGCTAAGCCAAGGTTTGCCCAACTTTGCTTAACTGCACAAGTCACAACTGATTTACACCCCTTATAGTCATAAACTATGATTTACAAACCATAGTATGGGGGAGTTTATGCATCCAACCTAGCCAATGCTAAACAAATCATGTTGTGGTTTAAAGCAGTGTTTCTCAAACTTGGCAACTTTAAGAGGGGCAGACCAACCCCTGGAATTTCTCAAGCAGCATCCTGCCTGGGGAATTTGCAGGGTTAAAGTCCACACATTTTCCAAGTTGCCAAAGTTGAGAAACACTGGTTTAGAGGAATGTGTGAATCCAGGCAAAGGTTCTGGATGGTGGGTGAATCAGCCTGAGATCGAAAAAGCAAACTAAATAGATAGTGCCCAAGTTGCGGCCATACAAATTGCAAGAGGACATTCATCTCACATGGAAAATGGGGCAGGGGGAGAGGGAGGGCAGGGAGAGAATCTTAACAATATATTTTAAAGAATTATGGGTTCAGATTTATTTCTGCTCCCTGCTGCAAATTTATTTTTGCTTTTAACTAGTTCCAAAAACGGAAACACACACATCAAAGTGTTTTAAGAAATTCTAGGTAGATGGGGAGTGGGGGCTGTGTTTACATGGAACACAGTCTTAATGTTGCCTGAACAAGCACCCCAGCACTGCCATTCTTACAACATGCTGTGGTTTGATTGGTTTTCGCTTAGTGTATTGTGTGAATGCAGCCACCAAGGGAGTTGTAAACCATGTTTACAGCTTAGAAAGCCAACCTACTGTTCTTTATTCCATAAACCATGGCTTAAGACTTGGAAAGCCAGAAACAGCATTGTACCATCATTCCAATATGGGAAAAATTAAACTCAGTTGCTTCTACACAAAATTGGAATGGAGTTATAAAGAAAACCCTATCAGAATTTCAAGGAGAACTCTGAAGTACAAATTGACAGGAAATACCGTGTCTATTTATAACATGCATGAACTGTGCCATGGTCCAGGCAATTTTAGGATACATGTTTCACACTGCCAGCCTCAATACTTAACAATTCATCACTCAAAACCAGTATCTCACAAGTACCACTTAAATAGTACCACTTAAATAAATACCTGCTTAAATAGTTCTTTAAACAATAATTCAAAGAACTTCAAAGGAAAACTAAATATCAGCACCTCTGTCCTTTCTGCAACCTTCCCTTCCCCTTTTGGGGATTGTACATCATGGCACATTTACCCCTGATTAACTGAAACACGGTTTACCCAAAGAACCCTGTTTTTGCCCAACATACCAAAACCTAAACTGTCTTGCAGATTTGGTTGAAATAATACACTTGGCTAAAAGACGTCTTGGCTGTGTCCTATCAATCCAACCCTGAAAACAGGCTGCTTTGTCTTCAACAGTCAACAGTGCCATCTTTGAGGTCTCTAAGGGTTGCAAATGGAGTATGTTAGAGGCTTCGTTTTACCCATGAACCACAGGTTGCTCATCCCTGCCAAAGAGCCTTGTGTGACCATTTGTGTGTTCAGACACCTTCCAACTGAGCTTTCTTGTGCAAATAGAGCCAGGAAAAGATCAGCAGAAAAATAGTTTTCCCAGCCCTGAAAATGTTCTCTCAGCTCTGGAGTGGACCCTTGACTAGGAACACCTGCAGTGTGCGACAACAGAACCATATCTATAAATTCTGGGCAATGCAAGCAGGATGATCTTATGCAAGATTTATCTAATCTATCTATTAATCTATCAATGTCTATCTATCCACCCATCCATCTCTCCATATCTGTCTGTCTCTATCTCTATCTATCATCTATCTATCTATCTATCTATCTATCTATCTATCTATCTATCTATCTATCTATCGTCTATCTATCCACCCACGCATCTATCCATATCTGTCTGTCTCTATCTCTATCTCTATCTATCTATCATCTATCTATCTATCATCTATCTATCCATCCATCCATCCATCCATCCATCCATCCATCTATCTATCTATCTATCTATCTATCTATCTATCTATCTATCCATCTATCTCATTCATCCTTCCATCCATCCAAAAAGATTAGCTTTCAAGGCATAAAGAGGCCTTTGTAAACAATGCTACAATAAGCAGATGCTGTCTTCTAGGCCTCCATGTGTTGCAATCAATGCTCAGCCCTGTCCTTGTTCAGGGGCACAACTCATGCTTTCTACCCTCTGTATGAAGTTGCAAGCAAGCACAGCATTGAGATAGTGACCAAGCTTTCCTACAGCAGTGATCCCCAACCTTTGCAGATCAGCGCAGAGGGGAGGAGGATGGGGGAAGGGTTATGTGCAAGTGGTAGGCGACCTTGCACACACCCGTAGTCCATTTACCTGAGAGGCAGGCACATACACCCACTACTCACTTAAGTAGAGGTATGCATTCGCATGCTAACCTGCCACTTCTGCAACCCAGTTTCAAATGGGCCAAGGCTATGGCCCAAGGGATGGGAATCCCTGTTCTAGATAAACTTCTAATTGCACTATTCCAAAATAGTAACCATTTCTCAAGAAGAACTGCAGATGTATGAAACTGTTCTCTTCTTTACTAACTATGGCTTGCTAAAAAACTATTCTGTCCCCCCTACACGTTAGTCTGTGTGCAGGTCGACATGCCACTAAACCCACCTATCCTCCCATAAAACAGACTGTGTGCGTAGATCTGAATGCTTTATTGAAAGAACAGGATATGGTGAAACTGGGGTAAACAGAGATGCATACAATGAGAACCAAATACAAGATAGGCAGACACCATAGATGGCTTAATGTACACATTAAAGAACATTAGAATATAAATTTAAAAAAAATAAAGAACATTAGAATAGCAATGATTTGATTGACAAGTCATTCTAAATCTAAACCAAAACTACAGTGCATTAGAACTGATAAAGTTTAATAACTAGCATTTTCTCATACTTATGGTCTTGGTTTATGACCCATTTGCCTAAAAGGCTAGCTATTGCTCAGGGAATACTACTAGTGTAAACAGAGATATTATCTTTGTCATTTCTATGCATCACTGGGTTATCAGCATCCTAACATAAAAACTCAACCAATTGAGCATAGTGCAGTTATAAAGTCCTGATTACCAACATACAGAATGCAGAATATCAGAATTGGAAGGAACCTTGCAGCTCTTCTAATGCTGGGGTCTCCAACCTTGACAACTTTAAGATTTGTGGACTTCAATTCCCAGAATTCTGAAAGTTGAAGTCCACGAGTCTTAAAGTTGCCAAGGTTGGAGACCCCTGTTCTAGTCCAACCTCTGCTCAAGCAGGAGATGCTATACCATTCTAGACAAATGGCTGTCCAACATCTTCTTAAAAACCTCCATGATGGAGCATCCACAGCTTCTGGAGGCAAGCCATTCCACTGATTAATTACTGAGAGGAACATCTCCTTAATTCTAGGTTGGATCTCTCAAGCTTCCATCCATTACTTCCATGTCTTGCCTTCAGAGAATAAGTTATCCCTCTCTTCTTTGTGGCAGCCCCTCGGATATTGGAACATTGCTCTCATGTCACCCCTAGTCCTTGTCTTTGTTAGACTAGACATATCCAGTTCCTGCAACCACTTCTCATATTTTGAAAACAAGCCACTGGGATTCAAAGAAAACTGTCAGGGAGCTGCTCCATTCTATGGTCAATCGCCAAACATCCATTTCCAAAGCCAAATTTAGGAAGTTCTTTCTAGATACTGCTTGTATACAGTAATTCCTCCCCGCTCCCCCCTTAAACATGTAGACACATCTACTAACAGAGCAATGGACTTGTATTTATCCTCTCAGATTGTAGGATAAATAGAGCCTGCATGGAATTTAACCTAAAGACCTTTCTGGAGAATGATACTTTGCAGCATGCTGAGTTCCTTTCCAAAATTTGTTTGAAGTTCAGATCATTAATCTGAAAATGTAAACTTTAGAATGGGAATGGAGTCTTCTCACACCCAAGTACCCACAGAAAGCACTCTAAGCTAGAAGCTGGTAGTGGTAGGTCTAAAAGACAGTCCCATCAACTACTGATGAGTTTGACAATAACACTGCTTGGAGGATGGCTTTAACACACCTTTTAAGTGAGGGGTAGGTTGGAGAGGAAAGATATAGACACCTTGATATCCTGTTTCCCTGAAAATAAGACCTAGCATGTTTTATTCATGCACCTAATAGAAGCCCTACCCATAAAGTAAGCCCTACTTAAGAGACTGCGCCACCAACCGGCTACCCATTCCATCTGGTTGCTCACGGTACCGTGACCATGAGGCAAGGTGGGGTGGTGATGGGCCTTACCTCAGGGCCCCCACAGCCAGGCCATCTATGCCCCAACACCTGCCTCACGGGGGGGCGGCACCAGCAGCCACGTGCAGCAGGAGCCCAAGTGGCCAGCAACCCATTTCTGCAATGGAGCAGAAGGCCAAGTGATGTGCTAGTGCCACGAGGCGAGGCGAGGCAGGTGTCAGGGCGTGGATGGCCTGGCTGAGAGAGCCCTGAGGTAAGCCAGTGCAGGGCACATGGGGTTTGACACTGCAGTGACACTGGTGCACCACGTGGCCACCTGCTCCACCGTGAGCAAGCAGAAGAAGTGGGCCTCTCATACATGGGGGAAAAAATAAGACATCCCCCAAAATAAGCCCTAGTGCTTATTTTTTGGGCCTAGAAGACTCGGTATTATTTTGGGGAAACACAAGTAAAAGGAACCTAGAAAGATTTAAGTTATGGACTTCTCAGCTCACAATGTCAGCCACTATGGGACTCAGGTGGTCAGGACAGCTTTCTCCACTTCTAACATTTGATGGTCACCCAATGGGTTGAAGGCAGGCATGCAACAGTTCTTCGCCTCCATGCTTCTAGGGACAACCAAAGGAAGCCTTTCTCCCCCGCTGGAAAAATAAACGCTTCTTCTGCTGCCTTGGGTGTACAGGGGGGGTGCAACCACTTGGGTGCCGAGTCTTTTGCACCCCCTTTTCCCCTGGCTTGGTTAAAGCTCCACAGCATCACAGCAGAAGACAAAAACATGCCTTGGGAAAGCTACATCAATGCCAGGCAGATCTGGGGATGGGAAGCATTAATTAGAAGGCAGTCAGGAGGAGAGTGATTTCAAGCTATTGGCGGGAGGGGAGGGAGAAAGAGCTTGCCGTGTGACGGCTCTGCTGCAAAGGGAGTTGGAAGCATTCTAATTGGGGCTGTGTCGAGCCAGCCACTTGCAGACGGGAGGCTGTCCTAGAGTGCCTTTCTCTCTCTCTCTCTTTCCTCTCCCTCCCTCTCTCTGCGTTGCCCAGGGCTCGCCTGGGATTCTGTGCACAGCACCGGCACAGAGTTTTTCAAGGCGGCAGAGAGAAAAGTTCAAAGGAGGGCAGATGGAGAGCGCCAAGGTGGGAGAACGTGACAGGAGAACATACTGTGGGGTGGAAGCAGGGGGGTGGGGGGGCTGCACACACTGGATCAATGCGCCTCTTAAAACAAAGGAGGGTGGATCCAGCCCTGGGCGAAAAAGAGAGCACGGGGCTGCAGTCCACTCACTAAAATGCCAGAGTAGGCATGGGATAGTCTAGAATGGTTTTTCTCTACAGGGAACAAAACTCATTCTGTTAACTTCTCTCCTTCCAGGCCGGGCATCATCATCATCATCATCATCATCATCATCAATCATCTTGTTGTTGTTGTTGTTGTTATTATTTAATCTTTAGTGAGATTCACAGCCTTTGGGGTTGGTTGATAGCACAACAGCTCGAGTCCTAACCAAGGACCTAGGAACTGTTCAGGTAGCGTCGGAGGATATAAGCTGTTCCAAGTAGGGTGGTTTTTTGTAGAATCATGGTATTCAAATCTAATAAATTCAGGATTTCCAAATAGCGAGGTAGCCCTTTAGGTATTGCTCCAAGGGATCCAATTACAATTGGGATAACACATGATTTCTTTTTCCAAAGTTGCTCAACTTCAATTTATAAGTCCTGATACTTTGTGATTTTTTCTTGCTGCGTGTCTACAATTTGTGCATCACCAGGTATTGCAATGTCAATGAACCAACACTTTTTCTTTTCAACTATTGTTATGTCAGGTGTGTTGTGGGCCAAATGCCTGTCCATCTGAATTCTGAAGTCTATTATTATTATTATTATTATTATTATTATTATTATTATTATTATTATTATTATTATTATTATTATTATTATTATTACTGTTGTTGTTGTTGTTGTTATTATTATTATTATTGTTATTATTATTATTATTATTATACACACAGTCAGCCAGATTGGGTTTGGCATTTTTGTCTACTTACCGAGTCCTTTCCAAAGACCTGGAATAGGCAAATCTGGACATTTGATGGTGTTACAGATATTGCCGCAGAATGGAAACTATTCTAAGTAAAGCTGCCTTCTGCAATTGACCAATGGCAAATTTGTCAATGCCTATGGTGTTCAAGGGGTGCTTCAGTTGTTTTGGGACTGAGACACCCAAGGCGCCTATTACTATTGATACTACCCTTGCATCATCATCATCATCATCAACATCATCATCATCATGTGACAGAAAAGATTTTCCCCTTTGTGGCTGATCAGCAGATGTACAAATCCAACAAAATGCATCCATTCCTCCCAAACTATACAAGCTATAGATATATTCCCTCTGTCTTAGGTAGCTGTTTTGGCCAATTGCCTGCCATAACATTCCCCCAGCTCACTACAGATAGTCCTTCACTTACAACAGTTCATTTAGTGACCGAAGTTACAATGGTGCTGAAAAAAGTAACTTACGGCCCTTTTTCACACTTACGGCCATTGCAACATCTCAATTGCACTGTCCCAGGGCTACCTGATAACCTTTTGCAACTTTCAGATGAGCCAAGTTAACAGGGAAGCCAGATTCACCGAGCAACCAACTTACTAATTTGACAACTGCAGTGATCCGCTTAACGTACGCGGCAAGAAAAGTCGTAAAATGGGGCAACACTCACTTAACACATTTCTCGCTTAGCAACACACATCTTGGGCTCCATTGTGATCGAAGACGACCTATTATCTTCAGCAATCACTTTGCTGCCTGAGGAATTCTGGGAATTGCAGTCCCCATGTCTGGAGGACTCCCGGGAGAGGCTGCTTTTGCAGGAACAACCGCTCTTCCATGGACACAAAGGGTGTCCCAAGTTGAGTTCCCAGCATATCCAGGAAGAGCTGGGACCAAATTCAGAGACCTGTTGCCCGTAGTTGTGCATGGGAAGGCGCAGCTTCTTTGCCGGACCTCTGCAAGCGAAGGCAGAGGAATGTTTGAATTTGGACAACTGCTCAGACTCCTTTTGGGGTGCTTATTTTCACCGAAATCTGTCAGGAAACCATCCACCCTCCCTTGCCTTAAATGGGCGGTGATGTTGACACACACACAGCCTACAGTAGATGCCAACTGGAGCTTTGGAGACTCTGTGACTCTACCGCAGTCTGTTTCCACCCCTGGCCTTGCTCCGTTTCCCTTTCCCTCCCCAACCTGTCTTTGTTCTCCCACAGAGGTGTGCCCTGTAGAAATGCCATTTCCTCAGCAACCAAGCTGTGATGGTAACATTTGAGCCTCAGAGAGAGGTAGGGCAACAATCCACCAGGGAGACTTAAGGTAGAGAGAGAGAGAGAGAGAGACCAGATTCATGAGCATTAGAGCACAGCATCTTTCCTGTCTTCTCTTCTTGCCCCTAGAGATCCCTTCCAAAGTATAAACAGAAAGACATGCACAGTTGTGGCGTGGGGTGTGTGGGGGGGTGGGGTGGGGGGGGGAGAGAGCAGGAGCAATCCCCGGGGAACAGAGGATGCTGGGAGAAAAACAAAACAGCAGCCATATTCCCTGCAGTGTCCTTCTGGAAAGCAGATAAGTGCCTTTTGATTTCACAGTCACACCACCCCAGTCACTGGGCTGGTGATTAACATAAAATCAATCCACCCCCTTCTCTCTCTCTCTCTCTCTTCTTCTTTTTTTCCAAAGCAGCCAAGCAGCCTCTGACTGAGAGATGGGATGCAGTGAGCCTGTGCCACCTGATTAAAGAAAGCTTCCTCTTTAATCACCTCCTGCCACTGTGAGGGCTTTTTTGAGTGGGCTAAAAGCAGGTCGTGCGCCAGGAGGTGACAGCAGCAACAGCAGCAGCAGCAGCAGCAGGTCAGGGAGATAGCGCTTCTGCTAACGGGAAGCAGAAAGCGGGAAGCTAGAAACTGGAAGCCTCAGAGGGAAGCTACTAGAACGGGGGAAGCAACTGGAAGGAGGGAAGCTAGAACGGGGCATCTGGAAGCCTCAGCAGAACAGGAACAACTGAAGGAGGGAAGCTAGAACGGGGCATCTGGAGGCCTCAGCAGAACAGGAAGCAACTGGAAGGAGGGAGCTAGAACGGGGCATCTGGAAGCCTCAGCAGAACAGGAAGCAACAGGGAAGCTAGAACGGGGCATCTGGGCAGAACAGGAAGTGAAGGAGGGAAGCTAGAACGGGGCATCTGGAAGCCTCAGCAGAACAGGAAGCAGCTAGAGGAAGCAACTGAAGGAGGAAGCTAGAACGGGGCATCTGGCCTCAGCAGAACAGGAAGCAACTGGAAGGGGGAAGCTAGAACGGGGCTCAGCAGAACGAAGTGGAAGGAGGGAAGCTAGAAACTGGAACAGCCAGAACAGGAAGCAACTGGAAGGAGGGAAGCTAGAACGGGGCATCTGGAAGCCTCAGCAGAACAGGAAGCAACTGGAAGGAGGGAAGCTAGAACGGGGCATCTGGAGGCCTCAGCAGAACAAGGAAGCAACTGGAAGGAGAAGCTAGAACGGGCATCTGGAAGCCTCAGCAGAACAGGAAGCAACTGAAGGAGGGAAGCTAGAACGGGGCATCTGGAAGCCTCAGCAGAACATGAAGCAACTGGAAGGAGGGAAGCTAGAAGGCATCTGGAAGCCTCAGCAGAACAGGAAGCAACTGGAAGGAGGGAAGCTAGAACGGGGCATCTGGAGCCTCAGCAGAACAAGGAAGCAACTGAAGGAGGGAAGCTAGAACGGGGCATCTGTAAGCCTCAGCAGAACAGGAAGCAACTGGAAGGAGGGAAGCTAGACGGGGCATCTGGAAGGCCTCAGCAGAACAGGAAGCAACTGGAAGGAGGGAAGCTAGAACGGGGCATCTGGAGGCCTCAGCAGAACAAGGAAGCAACTGGAAGGAGGGAAGCTAGAACGGGGCATCTGGAAGCCTCAGCAGAACAGGAAGCAACTGGAAGGAGGGAAGCTAGAACGGGGCATCTGGAAGCCTCAGCAGAACAGGAAGCAACTGGAAGGAGGGAAGCTAGAACGGGGCATCTGGAGGCCTCAGCAGAACAGGAAGCAACTGGAAGGAGGGAAGCTAGAACGGGGCATCTGGAAGCCTCAGCAGAACAGGAAGCAACTGGAAGGAGGGAAGCTAGAACGGGGCATCTGGAGGCCTCAGCAGAACAGGAAGCAACTGGAAGGAGGGAAGCTAGAACGGGGCATCTGGAGGCCTCAGCAGAACAAGGAAGCAACTGGAAGGAGGGAAGCTAGAACGGGGCATCTGGAGGCCTCAGCAGAACAAGGAAGCAACTGGAAGGTGGGAAGCTAGAACGGGGCATCTGGAAACCTCAGCAGAACAGGAAGCAACTGGAAGGAGGGAAGCTAGAACGGGGCATCTGGAGGCCTCAGCAGAACAAGGAAGCAACTGGAAGGAGGGAAGCTAGAACGGGGCATCTGGAAGCCTCAGCAGAACAGGAAGCAACTGGAAGGAGGGAAGCTAGAACGGGGCATCTGGAAGCCTCAGCAGAACAAGGAAGCAACTGGAAGGAGGGAAGCTAGAACGGGGCATCTGGAGGCCTCAGCAGAACAGGAAGCAACTGGAAGGAGGGAAGCTAGAACGGGGCATCTGAAGGCCTCAGCAGAACAGGAAGCAACTGGAAGGAGGGAAGCTAGAACGGGGCATCTGGAAGCCTCAGCAGAACAGGAAGCAACTGGAAGGAGGGAAGCTAGAACGGGGCATCTGGAGGCCTCAGCAGAACAGGAAGGAACTGGAAGGAGGGAAGCTAGAACGGGGCATCTGGAAGCCTCAGCAGAACAAGGAAGCAACTGGAAGGAGGGAAGCTAGAACGGGGCATCTGGAGGCCTCAGCAGAACAGGAAACAACTGGAAGGAGGGAAGCTAGAACGGGGCATCTGGAGGCCTCAGCAGAACAAGGAAGCAACTGGAAGGAGGGAAGCTAGAACGGGGCATCTGGAAACCAAGGCAGAACGGAAAACAATGGGAAGGGAACAAACCAGAACATCTGGAGACCGCAGCAGATCAGGAATGAACTGGAAGGTGAGAAGCTAGAACAGGGCATCTGCAGGCCACAGCAGAACAGGAAGTAACTAGAAGGCAGGCAACCAGAGCAGGGTATCTAGAGACAATAGCAAAACAAGAAGCAATTGGAAGGTAAGGAAACCAGAATGGGGTTATCTGGAAACTGCAGGAGAACAAGGAACAATTGGCAAGTAGGAAACCAGAGCAGGGCATCTAGGGAGAGCAGCAGACAGCAAGCAGCTGGAAGGCAGCAAACTTGAGCAGGGCATCTGAAGACAGCAGCAGAACTGAAAGGAGCTTCTGGTGAAACAACCTATTATAAGGCCAATTATTCTTTTTTTTTTTCCCTCCTTGGTCAAAAGGCTCCATGCACCCTCTACTTCTCTACATGCCCATGGATAAATCTGTAGGTTATGAAAGATCAGGTCTACATGTGAAAGTCTAATTGAACTGATTCATTGCTAGTCATGGCTATGCACAGGACTATGCTCAACTAATGGTGAGCACCTGCATGGAGTTACATAAGGATCAATGGCATTCAGGAGAGGTTGGACTTAGTTCATTTGTGGTTATGTAGAAATTCTAGGCTGATCCCTCTTTTAATTCCCACCCCCAGGTTATGCTACTTATCCTATAGTAGGTACAGACCAACCTAAAGGCAATTTTTCCACCCATTTCCCTCCAGCGTCTTTTGGGGAGGGATTTAAATGGCTAGTTCCAATTGAGCAGTTAGAAAAGTGATACTGTGACCCTACTTCTTCCAGGCTTGTCATTAGGGCCATAAGTCAAAGCATATTTCCCCTTCATATCTAGGGTTTGAGGAAAGGCTGTCGAAGAAGCACTGACTCTAAGCAACACTGGGAGTAGTCTAAGTTGTCGCTGGACCTGGGTGCAGAACTTGAAGAGTCTGAAAACAAGAGAACTAGATTAAACTATTTTTTTTCTTCAAATACTGTGAATTCCCTAAATGAGAAAATTCCTCCGATAATGCTCTTGAATTGGCTTTCAGGACTCTCCAATTCCTTATATATGTCCAGTCATATATTAGAGCAGGGGTGTCAAACTCAAGGCCCACAGGGCCACTCTGGAAATAGGGAGGCACCAGCCTGCAACGCCTCTGCCAGCAAAAATGGCCCTCCCAAGCTCCATTTTTGCTGGCAGAGGGGGTTGCAGGAGGCCATCACAGCTGGAAACAGAGCTCGGGAGCCTGTTTTCGCTGGCAGTGGGCTCAGGCCGCCACAGGAGCCCCTGACACGAGTGACACCAAGCTGGCCACACCTACCCTAGCCCCCCCCCCAAAGACAAGCACAATCCTGATGCGGCCCTCAATGAAATGGAGTTTGACCCCTCCTATATTAGAGTGAACAGTAGTTCTCTTTTATGCACTAACATCCTCTGAGACTACTAGCAAACCTATTAGTGGGTTGGTACTACTAGCAAAGTACTGGGCTAAACACAGAGTGGGATTCAAATTTTTTAACAACTGGTTCTGCGGGCGTGGCTTAGTTGGTAGGTGAGGCTTGGTAATCATGTTATTGGCTGGGCGTGGCCAACTCACATCGAGGCACGCATCTCCTCACCTGGCCTCTCATGATTGTGGGGATGCTGCAACAGTCGTAAGTGTGAAAAACAGTCATAAGTCACTTTGTTCAGTGCCATTGTAACTTTGAATGGTCACTCCACACAAGCAAAGTATCAGCAAAGGAGGGGAAAAAACTCCAGAGACATTCCAGAGACAGGAAGTCTAGTCCTGCCAAGAATGTAATAAGGGTTAACGAAGAGTCAGTTTCTGTAAGCAACCCCAGAATGTTTCCTTCCTTACAGGATTAGGCCAGTAATTTCTTCTAACCACCGGTTCTCCGAACTGCTTAGAATGTTAACAACCAGTTCTAGCGAATAGGTGCGAACTGGTAGAATCCCACCCACCCCTGGCTAAACAGAGGACAGTCTAGCAAACGGCCTGCCCAAGGGGAAGAGCTAAACCACTGCCCAAACAAGCCAGTCAAAAGTCACATCCCTTCCCCAGTGTCTTTTAGGAGATCCAGAGAAATTTGGACACCAAGCCAGTTCTCCCACCAAGCATCTGCTTGCTCTTCCATCTTTGCTTCATGTCGCGGGTTTCTGTTGGGTCATCACATAGATTCCTTCCAAAGCAAGCTTCCCATTCTCCATCATGGAAAACAGGACAGCTATTCTTCAAAGTCTCCTCCCCTTCAGCAGTCTTTGGCACAGCCGGGTCTCCCCTCAGCCTCTTCCATGTGTTCTTCCCTCTATTCAGCAAGAAACCACCAGCTGCAATTAAAGCATGTGAGATGCTTCAAACGGCAGCAGCTCCGAGCTGCTCCTGGATGGGTGCCTGACGTTCCCATCCCTCTTCCATAAGGCTGGACGAGAGCAAAAGACCCGAAGCATCTTCCAGGGTTTTTTCAGACTCGAGAGGGCGAAAGCTGGATAGAGAAGTTTTCGGGAAAGGAGACTCAGGGAAACAACATACAGGGAGGAGAGAGTAACTGATAAGAGGATGCAGAGAGGCATGAAGAGAGGTGGATGGCTGGACTCGCATCACAGACACAACCCTAAAATCACCCTAAGGGAAAAGTAAAGGTTCCCCTCGCATATATGTGCTAGTCGTTTCTGGCTCTAGGGGGCGGTGCTCATCTCCGTTACAAGGCCGAAGAGCCAGCGCTGTCCAAAGACGTCTCCATGGTCATGTGGCCGGCATGACTAAACATTGAAGGCACACGGAACGCTGTTCCCTTCCCACCAAAGGGGTCCCTATTTTTCTCCTTGCATTTTTTACATGCTTTCGAACTGCTAGGTTGGCAGAAGCTGGGATAAGTAACGGGAGCTCACTCCGCTATGAAGTTCTAGGGATTCGAACTGCCAAACTGCTAGGGAAAAAATCATCCTATCCAGGAAAAAATGGGTGTGTCAAATTGATTGAGCTAGGATACAACTGTGATAAGTAAATAAATAAAGGAAGGTTTACATCGCATGCCATGTGTGCAAATAAATAAAACCTATTTTAGCGTAATGTGATGGCCTCATTCACACACAGACTGTTAATAGCACTAACACTTAGATTTATATACCTTTTCATAGTGCTTTACAGCCCTCTATAAGCAGTTTTACAGAGTCAGCCTATTGCCTCCAACAATCTGGGTCCTCATTTTAAATTGACATGGGAAGGATGGAAGGCTAAATTAACCTTGAGCTGGTCAGGATCAAACTATTGGCAGTCAGCAGAATTAGCCTGCAATACTGCATTCTAATCACTACGCCAACATGGTTAAGACAGCATGTTCTCACAACATGCTGAAACACAAGCTATTCAACCATATATATTAGCCAGATCCAGCAGATTGGATGAACCCAGTTGCTACAAAACTTAATTTTCAAGTGCGTTGAAACATTATCAGAGACGATCCAGTTATTATTAGCTTGTTTGTTGGTCAGTCTTTTTGTGATTTGGTTCACACACTTCTTGCTAGACACTGTTTGCTTACTCACAGTTTATTGAATAAACCACCAGTGGCAGTGGTTCATACATATTAAACCATAAAACTTGACTTAAAATTCTTGATTATTGTTGCAAAAGCAACTAGACAATATAATCAGTATGATGCAGCATATTGTCAACTACATTTAAATAGGGTTGACATAATGCTAAACTGGGTTTTATTGAATCACTCACATTAGTTGTGTTTCCATATCACATTAAACCATATCGTTCCTGTTTTAGTTTGATGCATTGTGCTAATCCCATTGCTAACACATGACTTAACATGTTACATGCACTCACAATTTATTTAGCAAATCATGGTTCAAAATCATGGTTAAATGCGGAGGTGTCAAACTCAATTTCATTGAGGGCCGCATGAGGGATGTGATTGACCTTGGGGGGCCGGATGGGTGTAGCTGACTGGATGGGTGTGGCCGACTGGGTGGGTGGGGCTGACTGGGTAGGCGGGGCCAGTTTGATGGCATTCCCCAAACTGCTGCCATGTTTCCTCTTCGCATTGGGTAGACTGGGCCAGTTCCTTACATTTTCCAGGATGGCCCCATGGGCCAGATCCGACCACAACTTGAGTTTGACACCCCTGGTTTAATGGAATGCATCAGTCGGGATGGGGAACCCGGTGGGTTTATGGGATATTTACAGAAGGCAGATGCTAATAGCCATCTGGTCTTCTTCACTCCTCAGCCACGACAGAAAACAAATTCCATAACAAAAACAAGCAAGCTTTTGAAGCTGCTTCACAGACCAACCCAACACCCCCACTCCATATTATGACTGTCCTCCTCCAGCCACTGGATGTCAAAGAAGACCACAGAAGTCAAGCAAAGAGCTTCCATGAGCAAACAACAACATTACTTCACAAACCGAATCTCACTGAGACCAGCCAGTGCTGCTTCATGTGAAGCCAACAATGAAGAAAAGTCATATAATCTTTCATCACCTCGTTGTTGTTGGGGTTGTTTTTAGATTAAGAACAACCAATGCTTTCAGTTTGAATCAAGAATGGACAACCTCTCCAGGTGATGGTAATCTGTAGTTCCTACATGCCTTTCCAGGCATGGCCCATAGTCCCGAAGGACCACAGGTTGACCATGCTTGAGTCATGGGGTTGGTTCCCAGATTTTGGAAATAAGGAGAGATTTTCTGACAGTGAGAGCAATCAACCAGCTTGCTTTCAGAAGTTGTGGGAGCTTCATCACTAGAAGCTTTCAAGAAGAGACTGGACTGCCATCTGTCAGAAATGGTGTAGGGTCTCCTGCTTGGGTGGGGGGTTGGACTAGATGACCTACAAGGCCCCTTCCAACTCCATTAATTTGTCTTTGCTTGGAGGTGTTTTAAGTTTCTAACCTGAGTGACCAGATCTAACTCATTACCTGAATACAGGTAATCCTCGACTTAGCAACCAAAACTGAGCCCAAAATTTCCGTTGCTATGTGAGACATCGGTTAGGAGGCGTGGTGGTTAGAATGCAACATTGCAGGCTAACTCTGCCAACTGCCAGCAGTTCGATCCTCACCGGCTCAAGGTTGACTCAGCCTTCCATCCTTCCAAGGTGGGTAAAACAAGGACTGGGGAGGTGGTAGCAATAGGCTGACTCTGTAAATCGCTTAAGAGGGAGTGTAAAGCACTGTGAATTGGTACCTAATTCTAAGCGCTATTGCTCTGTGAATTTTGCCCCATTTTTGGACCTTCCTTGCTATGGTTGTTAGGTGAACCACTGCAGCTCTTAAATTAGTAATATGCCTTCCCCATTGATTTTGCTTATCAGAAGGTTGCAAAGGGGGATCATGTGCCAAGCATCTGCATTTTGATTACATGCCTATTGGGATGCTGCAACAGTTGTAAGTTGAAAAATGGTCATAAGTCACTTTTTCAATGCTGTTGTAAGTTCGAATGGTCACTAAATGAACGGTTGTAAGTTGAGGACTACCTGTATTGACTCTTCCTTCCAGCCCTTGTAGGCACATGGCTTTGATTAGAATAGGAAGACTCCAATATTCCAGCTGCTAGCTAGTTTAAAAACTGCTGAGTTTATTTATGCACAACTACAACTTGTATACAAATTGGCCTCTAAAGAGATAAAAAGATTGATTTTTAAAAAATCTTTGCCCTCATTTAAAAAGGCTATTAGAATAAAACAGAAAGCAATATATCTAAGGCCTGAGTATATTGTTTTTGATGAATCAATTAAGTTAAAGCAGAATTTAATGCAGAAAAATGGATCTAAAATAAAAGAAGGGGAGGCACCATACTATCATTATAATTATGAAAATGACAGCTGCACCATGATGAACTTTGCTTATTATTAGAAACTTTCTAAATGTAGAGATAAGGTTTTCCAAGCAGATGTGACAGGATTACAATTTCCAAAATCCCCAGCCAACATCGGCTCCTGAGCAGTTCACGTTTACATAGTGGCCAAGCCATATCTAATGCCAAGCCATAATTTGTTTCCTGAATAAGTTACTTTTAGTTGGATTTCAATGCAACACACTACCATAAGCCATCATCTAGAGTTTACAAGCTACAGTGGCTGTTAACCATCTACTGGCTTAGCAAAATGTGGGAATTTAGTCACAACCGGAATGTTTTGCCCAAATAGTGGCCATGGAGAGAATTATGGTACATAAACAAGGCAGTTTATGTACATAAAGAACTTTTAAATAAAATAAATAGTTCCTGAATCATTAATGAATGCTCCAGAGGCATCAAGCTTAGCTTTTCTTTTCTTCTTCTTCTAGGTTCTTTATGTACTATCTTTGAAGTTTAAATATTCTGTTTTTATTTGATTAGCTTGTTTACCTTATGGCTTAATGCCTTCCACCAATCCAACCTGCATGAGTGTGAAAACAAATATATAAGATGGCAATTTAGAATCCAAAGCCTTTCTCTCTTTCTCTCTCTCTCTCTCTCCTTCTCTCCCTCTGTCTCTCTCTCTCTCCCCGTCTCTCCTTTTCACTTTCTCCCCACTCTCCCTTTCTCTCTTCCCCTCTCTCCTTCCCTCTCCTCTCCCTTCCTCCCTCTCCCCACTCCCTCCTTCCCTGTCTGTCTCTCTCCTCCTTCCTCTCCCCTCTCACACTTCCTCCTTCCTTCCTACCTCTCTTTCTCTCTCACTCCCTCCCTTTCCCTCCCTCTCCTTTTCCTCCCTCCCTGTCTCTCTCCTTCTCCCCCTCCCTCTTCCTCTCCCCCCCTCTCCCTCCCTCCCTCTGTCTCTGTCCTTCTCCCTCTGTCTCCTCCCTCTTTCTCCTTCCCTCCCTCTCTGATTTGGGATACCTTCAAAATACTGTTGATTCCTGTTGCCTGCCTGAATGATTCTCTGCAGTTTTCTTGGCCATGTTTTTCAGAAGCAGTTCACCATCACCTCCTTCCTCGGTCTGAGAGAGGGATTGGATCCTGGTTACTAATCTGGCTTTGTGTTTCAGGTGAGATTAAAATTCCTGGTCAACCAGTTTCTATCCTGGAACCTTAACCCCTATACCACATTGGGCTCTCATTGGGGCCTCTAGTAGATCCCCAATCAGATGATACTAAATGCTGCTACTTCCCATCCATCATATGTAGTCCTTGACTTACAATCACAACATTTCTGTTGCCGCGATAGCTGTTAAGTGAGTTTTGCCCCATTTTATGACTTTTCTACTCAGGTTTGTTGAGTGAATTATTAAATTACTGAAGTTGTTAAGTTAGTAACACAGCTGTTAGGAGAATCTGAATTGTCCATGTACTTTGCTTCTCAGAAGATCGCCAAAGGCGATAAAATAACCCCAGGACCGTCATAAATATGAACCAGTTCCCAAGTGGCTGAATTTTGATCACTTGACCATGGGGATGCCGCAATGGCCATACGTGTAAAAAACAGTCGTAATTCCCTTTTTTCAGGGCTGCTGTAACTTGAATGGTCAAGAAACTAAGTTGAGAACTACCTGTAACATATGCAATCCTCCCCTTATGCCTGCTCAACCTGGTCACTAGCCCCAGAGCTATTCCTCTTCCATGGAGTTAAATTTATTTTACTCCCGGTTCTGTGGGTGTGTCTTAGTGGGTGTGGCAGGGGAAGATTACTGCAAAATCCCCCTTCCCTCCCCACCCACTAATCTGCTTTTCAGTTCTGTTCTCCTGAGCAGGGCAACCAAAGAAGACCCAGCCGATCAGCTGGGACTTGGGAGGCAGAGAAGAGATGGGGGCAGGGCCAATCAGAGGTGGTCTTTGCTGGTTCTCCAAACTACTCAAAATGTCTGCTACAGGTTCTCCAGAACTGATCAGAACCAGCTGAATAACCACCTCTGGCTCTTCCCCTTCTTGGGAATTCAAGGGCAGGTGGCTCAGGGCTTCTCTGGTCTGCAGGAGGAGGAAATCAACGGCCATCAGGTCAGCCAACCCAAACCACAGAACTGGGACATAGATTTCAGAACA
Source organism: Bungarus multicinctus (assembly GCA_023653725.1). NCBI lineage: Eukaryota > Metazoa > Chordata > Lepidosauria > Squamata > Elapidae > Bungarus > Bungarus multicinctus. The sequence continues at coordinate 16,183,447 of CM042835.1, read as the reverse complement.
CGGCTAGTTATGTGAGGCAGGGCCTTTCGATTTGCTTGCTTGCAACGCTTCTTCCATTTTTAACCTTAAGCTTCAATCTCGCAACTCTCGGTGGCTACAATGCCGCCCAAAACCCAACACAGAATTAAAATCGCATCCAATCCTAACCCTAAGCAAACAAGGAGCCTTATTTATAAGCAGAGCTGCAGGTAAGGTGAAAGGTGTGTGCGTATATACAGACACATATACACATATCTTTCACCTTACCTGCAGCTCTGCTTATAAATAAGGCTACCAAGGGGAGGGCAGTCTCATCTATGTGGGGAGCCATACCATGGCACCACCCCCTTCTAGCTTTCGTTTCTCTGGCATCCAGCAAGTATGGGACATATAGAATAGAATCATTTAGAATAACCGTTGGAAGGGACCTTGGAGGTCTTCTAGTCCAACCCTCTGCTCAGGTAACCCTGTTACCATTGCAGACAAATGACTGTCCAATCTCTTCTTAAAAACTTTCAGTGTGGGAGCATTCACAACTTATGGAGGAAAGTTGTTCCACTGATTAATTGTTCTGTCAGGAAATTTCTTCAATAATATATTTTATATATTGTCTTCTACTTACAGCCGTAAGTTTAATGGCCATTGGAAGTTAAAACGATGGGAGGGGGGAGGAGAAGGGACTTACAATCCCATCCTGGCACTTATGAATGTTGCAGCATCCCCACAGCCACATGATCAAAATTCAGACGCTTGGCAACTGGCATGTATTTATGATGTTTACGTTGTCCTGGGATCACATGATCACCCTTTATGACTTCCCAGCTAGCTTCCAGCAGTGGGGGAAGCCAGATTCATTTAATGACCACATGATTTATTTAACAACTGCAGCAGAAGGGTTGTAAAATTGAGTGTGACTCACTTAATGACTACAGTATTGACGGATTCTTTATATTCTTTCCTGCAACACCATCAAGAAGCAGGACCTGGATAGCTCCTAAAACTGATGCACAGTAGAACCATTTCAACTGCAGTGGTGCCAGGTTCCATTCCCAGTTGTAGAAGGATGACCTTGATGGAGATATTCAGGAACTGAAACATTTTTCTAAGTTCACAAGAAGATAAATACTGCACTTGGAAGTGACTCAGAGGGAGGAGGGGAGGAAGAGGAGGAGGAGGATTAAAGGGTCCCTGGTGCTTTCTGAGCTTCGTTGTTTTCTTGCAGAACTTTCATTACCTAAACTAGGTAACATCATCAGTGCTAGAAGGGAATGCAGTTTGTGGAGAGGAAGAGGAGGATTATTGAAGGGTCCTTGGTGCTCTCTGAGCTTGGTTTTTTTCTGACGGAAGTTTCATTACCCAATTAGGTAACACCATCAGTGCTAGAAGGGAATGCAGTTTGAAGAGGAGGAGGATCAGCCCAATCAAACTTGCAAGTTTCTTTTTATTTATAGCCAGCCTCAATAAAAGTAGTTTCAGGTTTCCTGTGGAGTTAATCTCCTGGTCTGGTCTGGTCTGGTCTATGGAGTGGGGCTGACCTCAGTAGAAGGTCCGAACTCCATAGAGTAAACTCCAGAATGAATGCCTGAGAAGTTCCAATAAGGACGAGGCTAATCACATCTTGCTTCAGGGGGTCAATATCTCTTTAATCTGCCTGGGGAGAAATTCACTTCCTGCCTCTCTGCAGAAACTTCTCCTTTTAGCCTTGCTCCTATTCCATGCAGAGGAAACTGGGGGGGGAGGGGGGAGGATATGTGGGACCCCCTACCCCCACCCATCTGGAAGGCACAAGAGACACCTCCCTTCATTTGGGCATTCAAGGGGACTGGATTGTTACCTCCCAACACAATGAAGTCTCATTGTCTGCAGGGCTGGATGAGAAGAAAAAAGACACTAACTGGAATGGGGCAGCTGCAGCTTATGAGTAGCTGGGACTCCAGGAAACATCTTTCTCTGCTTCAGAAGTAGGCATTCTCCCTCTTTTTTTAAAGTGTCAGGGACCCCCCCCTTTTTTCTGGGGCTGCAGCGCCAGAGTTTTGGATTTTTGGACTGTGTTTCCCAAAGTCCATGAATTCTATCTTCTGCCTTTTGCTCCCTCCTCTCTCTTTTTGCTCTCTTTTGTCCCCCACCCCACCCCACCGCCCATGGATGGGGAGGCGGAAATCACACGTGCATTGATCACCCGTCCCAGTTCCAAGGCTAACAAAAGCAGAGACTCGGAGGGAAGGCCGCCTCTGGCCCCCGGGCCACTCCCTTTGCAACCTCCCCATCTTTCCACCCCTCCACTCCCAGGCTCAGCCCTACCAGATGTGGAGAATTATTAGCTCCAGGCTCTCCCTGCAAATTCATTTCATCTGGTGGGCAGGTGCTGCTCCCTGCTTGCCACGGCCTCCTCGGCCAATTCTGCAATGCACCAGTTCGGTGGCGGGAGGGGAGGGGAGGGGGGGGGAAGAGAAAGAAAGAAGCTGCTCCCCGGATCTCTGGTTTGCTTGCCTCTTTGCACTTGGCTGTCACACCCTCCGCTTCCCTGCTGTCTTTCTGAGCAGGCAGCCTTCTCTCTCTCTCTCTGCCTCTCTCCTCCCCCCTCCCCCCGACTCTCCTCCAGCCCTCCTAGCCCCTTGACCCTCCTACGCTTCTTGCATAGCCAGCTGTCCTTGCTGGCTGGGTCAGCATAAAAACAACTCCCTGGCAAGCTCAGCGTCGCAGGGGAGACTGCGCCAAATGGCCTCCACAGATGGCTCCGAGCAGGATTTGGAGCACACTGGCAACGAGAGAGCAGCAGGAGAGACAGGCCATGTTTCATCGCCTGATTCTGCAACAGGCAGCCCGATCTTGGCCACGGCCACTTTCAGTAAACAGAGGGCAGGGGCCGCCGAGCAAAGGCAGCGTAATGTGCACCAGCTGGACGGGGAAAGGGCAGTTGCCAAAGTCTCTTGCTTAGCTGCATTTTTCTCACTGCAAGGAAGGTTGACATCCGGGGTGCCCCACTTCCTGCAAGCTGTTTTCGGTGCCTATTTCTGAGGAAGAGGAATCGGTGGCTTTGTAAATGGGGCGGGCGGGGGGGGGGGAGAGAAGAGCAGAAGAGGATTCAACTCGGGTGAACTCCGATCAAGCTCACCAGACCGGCCTTAGAGAAAGCAGATTCTTTTGCTTAATCTGTTTTTCTTCTTGCAGACATTTCGTTAGCCAAATGCAGAGAACATATCATCAAGAGTGCGACAGTCCTAACCTGGGCAAGTTGTCTGAAAAAACAAAAAACAAAATAACTCCCGATAAAATCAACTTTCTTAAGTTTTTTGGAACCCTTGGTGCTCTCTGAAGTTGGATGTTTGCTTGCAGACATTTCATTACCCAGCCAGGTAACATCATCGGTGCTTTTGGACAGAAGAAAGAAGTGCTGAGTATCTCACTTCCATCTGAACCTACTTTTGCAAGCCAAGGTTTTGGGTGAATGAATTTATGAGGAACAGACAGTTTTGCTATCTTTTTTTAATATAAATATAAGCATTCAAGAACCTTAATTGTGACGTTCAACCCATAGTACAGAAGCCTCACCGATCAACACACAATCCAGTTTAGATTGGGCTAAAAGTCCAATCAGTACCCAGCCACTGTCTTTTTACGTATTGGGTGAACCAGGTTATCCTGTAAAAACCGCACAATGGCTTAGTCAGAGGGCAGAGCATGTAAAGGAACATACAACTGACCGTAGAGATGGTATGTGAGAGCCGTTAAGGGGGAAAGAAGGAACGTGCCATTAAGGGGAAGGGTCTTACAGAAAAGACCACTCCTGAGATAAAGAGAAACATGAGTAAGAAACTCAGAACTCCATCCTATTCAGAATGGGGCAGAGAGAAACTGGCATTGGCCCTCAAGATTCTGTTAAGTCTACCATTCCAGAATGGGACAACTTGCCATGGCTAACTCACTGCAGGACAATTATAACAATTCTATTTAATAATTTAAAATAAATAAAAAAATATTTTAATTTTTGCCATTCACATTTCATTCTGTCCCTCCTTTTGCATCCTTTCTTTAATGTTTTTATTCCACTATTTCTTTGTTATTAGAATAAGTCTTGTCCCGCAGTGAGTTATCCTGCAGTGAGTTGGCTATGATGAGTTGTCCTGCAGCAAGTTGACCATTGCAAGTTGGCCGTGGCAAGTTGGCCATGATAAGTTGGCCCTAGCAAGTTGGCCATGGCGAGTTGGCTGTAGCAAGTTGGCCATGGCGAGTTGGCCATGAAAGTTGACCATGATGATGTGGCCATGACAAGCTGGCCATGATAAGTTGCCCATGGAGAACTGTCCTAGACCCCTATCATTCTACCATAAAGAATATGCCCGGAATCGTGTCTGTTTCTTGACCTAACCTACCTCATGCAAAACTTTTCACTTAACAACATCATGGGATTTGCTTACAACAGCAACCCAAAATGCCAGAACTACCATCGTTAAGAGACATGATCGTTTGATCTCATTTATGGCCATGTTGTTTAACAATGGAAATTCCAGCCAGCCCCAATTACCATTATTAACTGTGGACTACTTGTACATAATTACAGTTAAAAAACCCTAAAACCCATATAAGATTCCTGGTGCCAGGAGCTCTACAGCCCTCTGATCTCTTCAGAGCAGCCAGGTTTTTATAAGGTTTTGGAAGGCCGTCAGAGTAGAAGCTACCTTGATTTGGGGAGGGAACAAACTATTGAATAAATGCCCAATTGAACTATCTGACCAATGTTAGAAAAAACACACCAAGCAGATTGATTTTCAATATGTAGAATGTTATTGTCTAATAGTAATTTCAAGGTGATTCTTGATAAGAATTCATTTTTGGCCGTGGCTATTAAACTAAGAATGCAACTTGTGAGTTAATTTGGGACGGATAAATTATTATTCTTAATGTTATTAGCAGTTTTTTTAATTGTTAAATGTTTTGTGGCTATATCGCTCGATGCAATTAGACTGTTAATATTTCTATTTTGCTTGTTTTACATATGGCCATTGTGACCAATTGCTTATTAATAATATAAATTTCATGGGTGTATGGCTCAAGGAGGCTGCAGCCTGATTTCCTGCCTGGAACTACTAGTAAATATATAGGTTCAACACACTGCTGACCCACATATTCCACTGAATATTGTAGCTGAAGTCTGGGGCTACAATCCCTCAGCCCATCTGGACAACAAGGGAAACAGCAGTCTTAACAGAACCATAAGTGTCATAAGCACTCTTTTTAAAGATATAATCTAACTCAGTGTTGACAACTTTATGTATGGACTTCAACTCCCAGAATTTCCCAGCCAGTATGTTAAAGTCCAGACTTCTTAAAATGGCCAAGGTTGAAACTCTGAGCTACCTAGTTAGGTATACAACCACAGATACTCATCTTGGCTTTTAATCAGTGGTGGAATTCAAATTTTTAACAACCGGTTCTGTGGGCGTGGCTTGGTGGTCCTGTGACTGGGTGGACATGGCTTGGTGGTCACGTTATTGGCTGGGTGTGGCCAACTCAATATCACTCACATCGAGGCACGCATCTCCTCACCTGGCCTCTCATGACTGTGGGGATGCTGCAACAGTCGTAAGTGTGAAAAACGTTCATAAGTCACTTTTTTCAGTGCCATTGTAACTTTGAATGGTCACTCCACATAAGCAAAGTACCAGCAAAGGAGGGGGAAAAAATTCCAGAGAAGTTCCTGAGACAGGAAGTCTAGTCCTGCCAAGAATGTAATAGGGGTTAACGGAGAGGTAGTTTCTGTAAGCAACACCAGAATGTTTCCTTCCTGCCTTCCTTACAGGATTAGGCCAGTAATTTCTTCTAACAACCGGTTCTCCGAACTGCTTAGAATGTTAACAACCGGTTCTAGCAAATAGGTGCGAACTGGTAGAATCCCACCCCTGCTTTCTTTCCCTGTAACACAGGGAAAGAATCCCACCCCTACTCTCTTTCCCTGTAACACAGGACTCTTCAAACTTGACAGCTTTAAGTCTTGTGGACTTCAACTCCCAGGATTCCTCCTCCAGTCATGTTTGCTCAGGAATTCTGGGAGTTGAAATCCACAAACCATAAACTTGCCAAGTTCGAAGACCCTTGCTGTAACAGAATAACAGAACTGGAATGGGAAGTCTTTTAGGCCAAACACCTGCTCAAGCAGGAAACCCTATACCCGTGATGGTGAACCTATGGCACGCGTGCTGGAAGTGGCATGCAGAGCCATCTCGGCTAGTACACGAGCCGTTGCCCCAGTTCCACTGCCCATGCACGCGCACCTCCCACCAGCCAGCTGATTGCCAGGTATCTGCCATGCATGCACGGGGGGGGGGGTGTGGATGCAGGAGACATGCACGCATGCGCAGGGGGTGGAGGACTGCAGGGGATCACATGCGCATGTGCAGAGGTGCAGGGGGATCCCACACGTGCATTGCATTATGGGTGCAGGCATGCATGTGTACGCATGTACGTGCATTTTTGGCACACAATGACGAAAAGGTTAGACATCACTGCCCTATAGGTCCTTGACAGAGTTTGGATCATCAACAAGGTCTTGACTCTTCAGCTTGTATTTTTTTTTCTGATTTTTTTTGCCAATATGCAAGACAGAGCATTTATTTGTTGAGATTAGAAGTTGCCATTTGTTTGACCATTCTGACACATAGTCGAGGTCTTTTTGAAGGGCAGCAGCATTGTTGGTGGTGTTGAATAGCTTTACATCATCAGCAAAAAGAACGCAGTTGCTCTTAATATGATCACAGAGGGCATTTATGTAGAGTATGAAGGAAGTTGGTCCTAGAACACTGTCTTGGGGGACATCACTGTTGACAGGTACAGAATTTGATAGGATGCTCCCAATTTTGACCATTTTTTGTCTGTTTGACAGGAATGTTTCTATCCAGTTATGCAGGTGTCCAGAGATACCGTAAGATTTTAGTTTTAGGAGTAGTTTGTCGTGTACCACTGAATCAAAGGCTTTACAGAAGTCTATGTAGATTCCGTCTATTGTTTTGCCCTGATCGAGTTGTGTAGTCCATATGTTTTTGCAGTGTAAGAGTTGCAGATTACATCAGACAATCTGACATCAGAAATGAATTCAGTGTACTGATAAATAGCCATCCCTTTCAAGCTTTTATTTTTAATTTTTTAAATTACAGACTGCATCTGACTGGGCCCACCAAGCTAGTTTGATTGTAACTTCTTGCTGAAGCCTAAATTGACCAGCCCATTAATTAAACAAGCCATATTCTGGTTTAATACCCTGTATGAACTCAGACTGTGCCTTGGCTAAGATGACTCGAAGGATTGAGCAAATGGACAAATCAAATATTTTAAAAGGCACGCAGATCTCTAAAGGACTGTAGGCAGTGAACTGATGTTCTGTAAAAGTAGGCAATATCAGGGAAAGAAGAGCAATGAATGAAACAAAGAGATAAAAGGCGAGCATAACAGAGAAGAGGGGGCTCACCCCTCCCACTTTCAGCTCTGATCCTGCCCGCCGGTTTCCCCTGAAGACTTGGATAGATTCTTCCCAAGGGGAAATCAATACACTCAACTCAATAGCATTACATTATTTAGAATGGCTCTGTTCTCATGCTATGCTTAATGAGGTCAGGTAAAGATGTAGCCAATCCATCCATACTACACGTGAAGCCCCTTCGCAGTAAGCCATGTTTGTACAACAGGGGTTGCATACATGATCCAAAAGGAATCCATTGAGTTCAGCCCATTGTGCCAACTAGAAAATAGGTCCATCCAATTACCAGGATAAGCCTGAAGTGTGAATGCCACCTCCAAACTACAAATCAGTGGTGGGGTTCAAAGAATTTTACTTCCGGTTCTGTGGGCGTGGCTTGGTGAGCCACCCACATTGTCCGCGGGAACACAAGGCTTGCGTCCCTTGCATTGTGAACAACAGGAGGTAGTGAGGGCAGGGGGAAAAGGGCGGGGGGGGGGACTTGCCCCACGTGCCTCGCCTGGCCACTGGGCTGCTTCTTTCTGCTTCTTTCTTCTTCTGCTTCTGGCTGCACACAAGGAAAGCAGCAAAAGTCTTTCTTTCTGTCCCCCAAACTCTGCCAGAAATGAGTCTTTGGAACCCTGCAAGGCATCCTGCTTCAAGAGGCTGTGCTAGTGCAACAAGTCTCACAAAGACTCATTTCTGGTGGAGTTTGGGGGAGAGAAAGAAAGACTTCTGCTGCTTCTGCTGCTTTCCTTGCATGAAGCCAAAAGTCTCTCTCTCTCCCACTCCCCCCAGAGAGAACGGAGCTGGAGACAGTATCCTGTGATCCCAAGTAAAGAATAATCGATTGGTAGGAAAATGGGTTGGGGAATTTTCCTGCAGACTTTTTTTTTATTTTCCCAGGGTCTCTGGTCCGTGGGATTTAAAATTATGAGTTTGGTGGTCCCCGAGGTCCAAAAGGTTGTGACCCCTGTTCTAGTCTATCCCCTTCTTGAGCAGACCTTATACCATTTCAAACATGTTTTGCAGTCCAGCCTACATTTTCTACTTTTAATCACAGCCCATCCTTTTTAACTTCTAAGCACAAAGTCATCCAACTGTTGCCAAGGCTGAGATAAATATGATTTACTCATTAGGAAATGTTTACTCATGAGGACTAATGGCTACTCAAGGTGTATCCAAGATGAGCAAACTTTAGCTAAATTGTAGAAGCTCCTTCCTTGATAGTTATACTCAGCATCCATTTTTAACTTTGGGGTGGAGTCCAAGAGCTTATTTCTTCTAATTCCATCTTTTTTTCCTCACTTCCATTAGTTAGATGTTGTTTTTAACAGGATTTATTCAATTTTAGCTTAATGCCTGCTTCTTTTTAAAACAAAACTATTAGCCATCTTGGGCGTTCTCCAGAACAGAACAGCAGGATATAAATTAAGGCGTTCAATAACTTTCAGAATAAAAAGACCACATCTTACCAGAGATGTGACAGTGGTGTATTGCTCCATCAATTTTTACTTCCATGGCAGGTAAAATATTCCAGATTCATGTGAACATGTAATAAAATCATTTTGTGACATTTGCACCATATTATAACGCGTGCGATGTCACTATTTTCATTTATTTGTAGCCCACTTCTATTATTTTTAACAAATAGCTCAAGGTGCTGAACATATCTAATACACCTTCCACTATGGCTTCTCATGGACTCCTGTGGCCAGATTTAATCTTTACAAGTGACCACTTACTTCAGATATGAAGCTCTCCTGCTGTTCCTGAATAGCATCCATTTCGGCCACATGACCACGATGCTCTTTGGAAGAGATGCATAAGCTATTTTCTCTTCTGACCAAGGCTTCCTGAGACCGTAATTAAGCACACGCTTTGTTAAAACAACTCTTGTTTTATTTCAATGCTGGGTATGTTCATTCCTAGCCTGTAATGAGTCCCAAACAGTCCCTCAAGATAAGCACCCACCTTTCTCTCCTTTGAATTGCTGCCAACAACTAGAGTGCCAAATGGACTATAAAAAACCAACCGAAGTACAAAGTCCACACAGACCTTCAAGGATTAATCTGAACAGAGCGAACGACTTTGCTTCCTGCAAAGTTTTCTCTTACCTTTGCCTGTCCTTTATACCTTATGGGAGGGGCAATCACCTCCAAGCCTTACTCCCGAGTCGCCCCTTTTTTCTCAGCTGCTCTTGCCTTCTAGCAGCTCTGTGCATACACGCACTGGGAACAGGCTCCCCTGGGTCCTCGGCCTCGCTGCTGCCAGACTCCAAAGGCTCCAGAGGCACCACCCCACTCCCAGGTGGTCCTGGCTCCATCTCTGCATCGGACGCAGGACCCTCATCCAAGTTCCTCTCCAGACTCCCGGACTGGTCCCAGTTCTTCCCCACTGTCTGATTCCGCTGCCGTCTGCGCAGGCTGCCGGCAAACTACAACATTTTCAAAGGAATGTTTTCTCAGAATAACTGTCCCAAAGTGCTTTTTGTTTTCCCAGGTGGCAACTGGACTTCCTTGTTTTTGTTTCTTTAAAGACGTTTCGCTTCTCATTTATTATTGAGGGTATACTCAGAAGTGAAACGTCTCCTAGGAAAAAAGGAAGTCCAGTTGCCTCCTGAAAAAAGAAAGAGCCACTGGGACAACCATTTATTTATTTATTATTTATTTATTTATTTATTTATTTAGTCAAACAATTATTAGATAACAGGTATAAGTATAAACATGGTCATAAATACATGAAATGGATATGAATAAGAAAAAAAGAAACAATAGGACAGGGACGGTAGGCACGTTTTGGTGCGCTTATGCACGCCCCCTACAGGCCTCTTAGGAAAGGGGTGAAGTCAATAGGAGATAGTATAATGTTGAAGATTTTAGGGTTTGGGGAAGAAACCAGTCAGGTAGAGTATTCCAGACATTGACTACTCTGTTGCTGAAGTCGTATTTCCTGCAATCAAGTTTGGTGCGGTTTATCTTTAGTTTGTATCTATTTTGTGCTCTTGTATTCCTTTGGTTGAAGCTGAAGTATTGATAGGTAGGACATTGCAATATATAATTTTATGTACTATACTTAGATCAAACTGAAGGCGGCATAGTTCTAGGTTGTCTAGGTCTAAAATTTCAAGTCTGGTGGCATAAGGTATTCTGCTATGAGTAGAGGAGTGGAGGACTCTTCTCGTAAAATATTTCTGGACTTTCTCAATTGTATTAATATCAGATATGTAATGCAGATTCCAGACTGATGAGCTGTATTCAAGTATTCATCTAGCAAATGTTTTATATGCTCTAGTTAGTAGAGTGATATTACCAGAGAAAAAGCTACACAGAATTAGGTTAACAACTCTTAATGCCTTTTTGGCTATGTAGTTACAGTGGGCTCTAGCGCTTAGATCATTTGAGATGAGTACTCCAAGGTCCTTGGCAAAGTTTGTGTCATCAACAAGGTCTTGACTATTCAGCTTGTATTTTATTTTTTGATTTTTTTTTGCCAATATGAAAGACAGAGCATTTACTTGTTGAGATCTGTAGTTGCCACTTGTTTGACCATTCTGACACATAGTCGAGGTCTTTTTGAAGGGTAGCAGCATTGTCAGTGGTGTTGAATAGCTTTACATCATCAGCGAAAAGAATGCAGTTGCTCTTAATATAATCACAGAGGTCATTAATATAGAGTATGAAGAGAGTTGCTCCTAGAACACTGCCTTGGGGGACACCACTGTTGACAGGTACAGGATTTGATAGGATGCTCCCAATTTTGACCATTTGTTGTCTGTTTGACAGGAATGCTTCTATCCAGTTATGCAGGTATCCAGAGTTACCATAAGACCTTAGTTTTAGGAATAGTTTGTCATGTACCACTGAATCAAAGGCTTTACAGAAGTCTATGTAGATTCCGTCTATTGTTTTGCCCTGATCGAGTTGTGTAGTCCATATGTTTTTATAGTGCAAGAGTTGCAGATGACAGGACAGTTTCCTTCTGAAATGAAACTCTTTGTTAGAGAATAGGTTGTTTGTCTCTAAGTGGAGGATAATGGATTGGTTAATTAATTAACCATGATCTTGATGACTGAGAATTTCTAGACTCACAACGACTGATTTAATGTTTCCCTTGGCTCTATAAATCTGCAAGGGACACACAAGGATGACCAAGCCATGGTTTTATCATTGTTTATCAAATGAATTGGTAAAACATAAACCATGGTTAATCAACAGCAATGGCTGGGCTCCCGAACTACATTGAGCCCAAACCAAGCACCAGAGATGTCTCCAGAAGAATAAAGGAAATTAAGATGGCAGCTAGAAGATAATTGAAGTCATGTCCATTTTTATGTCCATTGGAAATGCTATCCATGTGTACCGATAGTCCCCGACTTATGACCCCAATTGAGTCTGAAATTTCCTTGGCTAAGCAAGACAGTTAAGTCAGCGTTACCCCATTATACGACCTTTCTTGCCACAGGTGTTAAAGAGAATCACTGCAGTCGTTAAGTGAATCATTTAGTCATTAAGCAAATCTGGCTTCCCCCATTGACTGTTTGTGGGAACTCACCTGGGAAGGTTACAAATGGAGATCACATGACCGCAGTGCAATTGTTATAAATACCTGCCAGTCGCTGGAATTTTGATCATGTGACCATGGACTCTGAAGTGTGAATGCTGATCATCATTCACCTTTTTTCAGCGTCGTAACTTTGAACAGTCACTAAATCAGAGGTCTCCAAACTTGGCAACTTTAAGACTTGTGGACTTCAACTCCCAGAATTCTATATTGGCTGGAGAATTCTGGGAATTGAAGTCTACAAGTCTTAAAAGTTGCCAAGTTTGGGGACCCCTGCACTAAATGAATGGATGTAAATGAAGGATTATCTGGAATAGATTGGGATTTTAATCATGTTGTAGCTCTCTTCTTGATTTTTCCCCACACACTTCCCCAATCAAAGAAACCAAACTGGCCTAGGATTATATTCCATTCACCTTGGCTCTGCTTTTACTACTCTGAAAACAGACTTGTTCCGCTTGACAAAGATCCATACCCAGCCTCTCTTGTTACAAAGTTTTATTTCTCTTTATGTACAGTATTTTTTTAAAAAAACCAACATTATATATAGCATAGAAAGGGGCAGCTCCTAGGCATCTGAACAACAATTTTTAAAAAAATCTCTGGACAGGGCATGTAAACTTGCTTTATTTAACCAAATGCTTTGCAGATTTGTGTGTGCTCAATATCCATAGATTTCTCTTCCAAGCAATGGCACTTGAACAACCCATTTGAAGTTGGGCCGGGTTGCTTCAAAACATTGTCTATTATAAACCAACAGTGGTTACCCCCAAAGATTCTGCCCCTCCCTTTCTCATCCTGGGCTTGTCTGCCCTCATCTCTCGGGTCTGCTGGCATGGAATTTGTCTACCTGTCCTATCAATGAATCCATCTTTTTCCAAAGGGTTTTTAAAAAACAGGGTATGTGTGTGGAATGTAAATTACTACATTTCCAGGACAGGAAGCTTAACATGATAACTCCCCAGAAGTGCAGGAGCTTAGATAGTACAGATGTCTCAAGAACCACAAAGGACTCTACAAAGAAAATCATGGTCCTTAAGCAAAGAGAATATGGTTAGTGGGATGGACTTTGCTTGCTTCACTGGAAGGACCCCACTGAATGGAAGCCCATGGCAAGGAAAGGATACGGACCTCCAACTCATTTACTTGCTTCCTCATTGTCAGTGAACTCATCTTTCCCTCTGCCAAACTACATCATTTCAGTTCCCAGAACCCTACGTTGATTTAATCGTAAATCTCAAGGTTGAGAAAAGGTTGGAGAAACCCAAATAAGTTGCTTATATTCTAATGGCATTGCTCTTCAGCATCATGGGCAGCAGATGGCACCCTTGGGCAGCTGCCAACCTTCTCTTGGTCTAAAGCAGCCTTGGCAACTTTAAGACCTGTGAACTTCAACTCCCAGCATTGCTGGCTGGGGAATTCTGGGAGCTGAAGTCCACAAGTCTTAAAAGTTGCTGATGTATGGTGAGGTTGGACATCCCTCGTCCGGAAAGCCCCATGGTGGACCTCTCATCACAAACTGCTTGTCATTTGCTTAGCAATTTTTTTTTTTTTTGCTTCTTGTTATCTTGCTGAGGTGCTAAGGAATAGCCCCTGCTGCCTGTGTTCCCTCTGCTTTTTCTCTGACCCCTGTCCATCTCTAATAAGCCACATAGTGACGATCCGTTCAGAACCATGATTGAAATAAGCAGTGAAGATTATTTCTCAGTAAATCTGCATAGCTTTACTATCAGCCCAGTGCAATGTGATAGTTCAGTTGTTTCAGCAATTTCCAGTGTCTTGGCTGTATTTCAAATTACAGCGAGAGATGGAAATGAAAGGAAACTCATTTTTTTCACCCCCTGGTTCTATGGCAGTCTTCATGGTAGCTGTTCTTAGACATCTACAACACTTATCTTCTATATTTCTACTGAAACACTTCTTAAGACAATTTGGAAAACCAGATGGTGGCTCTCCAGATGTTCCTGGACTCCAGCTTTCAGTGGTCCCAACTAACAGGGATCAAGGATGATGGAATTTTAATCCAACCCAACCTGGCAGGCCACAACTCCGATATTCTTTGATTGGTATTGAAATCACAGCTTCCCTCCCAAAATTATGGATAGGGTCCTGTGAATGACCTGTGGCAGATTCGTCAACATGCCTGCCAGGGTTCAAGGTTAGAGGATTCTTGTGCAGAGGGAGAAAAAGGTTGTGGATGAATAATTGGGATATGGATACCAGGGAAGGCAGCCGTTTCCTCCAAATTTGCTAGGGCTGTTAATTGCTGGCTAGGAATTTTGGACACTGCAGTCCCAGCACATCTGGTAAGGAACATCTGGAACGGCTTCCAGTTGACAAGCAAAAATCATTAATTTTCAAGGGATGGTGCACAAGCCCCCATCTGGTAAGGCGCGTCATCTTATTGTCAGAAGGCACCATGTGGCTATGGAACAGACACTTCACAGTTCCACAGTAATCAGCTCAGACACTCTCTCCTTCTGTAAACAGGTTCCTAAGCCATTTTGGCACACACCTTTCCTTTATGTTGTCCTAGACAACCCTATCTGCTTCCCTTACGCCCCAGCGAATTAGGGCTGTGTCCTGACCCATCTCCTTTTCTTGAAGTGCAGCCCCCCGCATATCATTTCAGAGCCAAGATGACCCTCTCGAGAAAAAGGCTGACATTGATTGATCAACCTAGTATCATGGATTCTTCCCACATTCATTCTCCTATTATAGTTGTTAACTCAAAGCTTTCAGACATGATATCCAGATAGTACCAAGTCACGAATTCGGAGCATGAGGGCCAATGAGGAAGGAAAAGAAAAATTGGGCCCATTGTCCATTATGGCCACGTCGCAGGATGTTGTAGGGAAGGAAAGAAATCCAGATCTTGCAGGACTTAAAAACGTGCTTATCAAACCCAGATTTTTTGGCCAACGGCATAAGGACAGTTGGGAGTTCCACAACAACTGAAACCCATATATGATGCCATGAGACTACAACACTCAGAATTCCCAGCCAGCATAGCCCTTGCAAGCTGGTGAATTCTGAGAGATGCAGTCACAATATATCTGGAGAACACTGGCCGCAAGGTGGCTAGATAACTTCATTGTGCAAATTTGTTTATGCTGTGGCCCTGTAGCCCTCCTGTCTTTATCCTTATAGAATGCATCAGGGTTAGGGAAAGGGTGCATTCAAACATTTGGGGCTACAACTCCCTCCAGTCCCTCGTTGTGGGCTGGAACCAGTAGGGCGGAAGTACAAAGCCTCTTCAGAGAATCCCAGGGGAACTTTCAAGGGCCAAAGATTCTCCAGTTATCACAGAAGTAACTTAATTAAGAGAGGATGGACTATTAAAACAAACAAAACCTCTCCTCTGGCCATCTACACCCTCACTCCTCCTCATCATCTCCATCTTTTTTAAAAAAAAAAATCTCCAAAAACTGGCCTGGCATCTGTTTGGGATGAGTCAGAATTTAAAACACAAAACCACAATGATAAAAAAGCAATGTCACTCCTCCCCCCCAAGGAATAAAATTAAAATGAAAAAGAAAGGAGTCTAAGCCCAGTTCTACAAGGTGGGACCCTCAGTTCCTGGCCCTGGATAGGGAAGAGATTTCCACTGTGTGTCCCAGTTTCCCACCACACTTGAGGGAGGTCCCCATGGGGGGAGGGGAGTTCTCCATGGTCACCACCCATCAGTTACAGTTGGTTGTCTCCTGGCTGATACTGAGGCTCTGTAGCGGTGAAGTAGTCTTCTAGAAATGATTGGAGGTATTCGAAAGTGGGGCGCTCCTCAGGTTCCTTCCTCCAGCACTGCACCATCAGGTCGTGCAGTGATGGGGGGCAGTTCCCAGGGCAGGGCATGCGGTAACCCCGTTCCACTTGTTCCAACACCTCCCGGTTGTTCATGCCTGCACAAGAAGAACATGACAAGGTCAAGACTTAATGGTGGGATGGCCCTATTGTGAGTCTCTAGGAACCAAGGGAGAGCTAGTTTGGGATGGTGGTTAAAGCAGCAGCCTAGAAACCAGGAGACCATGAGCGCTAGTTCCATCTTAGGTATGAAGACAGCTTTGGGCTAATCATTCCCGCTCTAAGCCCTAAGAGGTGATCAAGGGTAACTCACTTTTGAAATTGTCACCAAGACTGAATCAAAGGCCCAGAAACACATAGACTGGCCTACGAAATTAAAATCAAGGAAAGGATCTGTCATGCCCCTGTCGGAGTGCGAGGAGGAAGACGAACGGCTGACAAGGGAGCTGGAGTGTGGCTTCGTTGGCTGTGGAGGAAACCAGGGAAGGGCAAAGTCTGGCTGGGCAGAAAAGGGAAGAGGTAGAACAAGGGAGAGGGAGTTCAGAGGAAGACCCAGGCCCACCCCCTCTTTATTCTAGGGCACGCAGGGAGGAATGGAGAAGAGAGCAATGTGTGGATTGCATGGCTTATGGGGGAGGAAAGGGCCCTGATTCCCTTCATTAGCCACAGCTGGGAAGAGAGTTTAAAAGAAATGCATGCTGAATGCGGCAGCTGTTGGGAGCAAACGTGAATTTATCTTGTGTTGACTTTGCTTATCTGTGTTCCCAGCATCTTCCCAACCGTGTTGAGTTAGTGCCATGCCTTCATGTCTGGAATTTTTGCTTCTGCCCTGTCAGACTAATTACCTCATTTTGCGTTGATTGGACTTATAGTTACAGTTTTTGTTGACCACGTTTTGGACTTGATTCTCTGCAGCCAAAGACTATTCCTGGGAGAGTTTTTCTCTAGCCAGATGGTAACCAGGACATTGGGGGCAAAGTTGGAGCTAATAAAGGGATTCCTACTGATTATCTGACTGTGTTGCCTTTGTGCCATGCATCACAGGCACAAATCCTGGTCATCACAGGACCAGTGTGCACAAATTCACAGGCACTGCAAACAGATTAAATATCACAGGGACATAATTTGGTAAGTCAAGTCACATCAAAAAAACAGGATCAGGATCAGAGCAGGGTTGGCACAACACACAAGCATGCAAAATATGTGATCCCCAGAAAATATGTGGTCTCCAGACCCCAACAGTATAGGGGTCTAAAATTTGGCCTTTGGGAGGGATTTTCCCAGAGTTCATGAAGTTCTGAGAGGCAAAAAATATGTGCTTTCAAGAGCCACTTTATCTCTTTTTTAGGCTCCCAACCACTTTTCCACACAAATCAGGTCAACTCTGAATCTGGGCCCCAATGACTTTAGGAATACACTCCTCAATCAGCTGCATGAATTCTGGGGTGGCCTTCAAGGCTGCAGAAATTGCTCGGTCATCGGCTGAACCAGGAGCTGAGTCATCAGTGTTTATCAAATAAAGCACGGCAGATTAGACTCAGATAATACCTCATACAAGAAGCTAAAAGCTGGTAAAATTGCAGCAACTGCAATCACTGGATGTTGAACTCAACTCAACCCAACCCAGCCCCAACCCAATGATGTTATGGTTTAACAGATTATGCAAATCAAAGGGCAATTCTATTTGAAAAGAAGATTTCTGGCATCAGTGAATATTGCAACAATTCATCTCTAGGCTAAAGGAAGCCTTTGCCACTTCACCTGGGTATGGTACTCGGCCCTTGGTCACAAGCTCTGTCAGGAGGATGCCGAAGGACCACACGTCTGACTTGATGGTGAACTTGCCATAGAGAGCGGCTTCTGGAGCTGTCCACTTAATGGGAAATTTGGCACCTGTTGGCAAGGAGACGGAATTAAGTGGTTAAGATCGTACAGAAGGAGATGCCACCTGGGTGAGAAAGACTCCTACTTTCTCCACGGTGGGAGAAACATCACCAGTTAATTTAAAATGGACTTCTTAGCACAGATGATGCCAGTCTCCCCACCCAGGGGTGGGATTCTACCGGTTTGGATCGGTTCGGGCGAACTGGATGTTAAAATTTACATCTGGTTCACCGAACTGATAGTTGAGCCGACCGGCTGGCCTCGCCCCTCCTGCCCCTCCCAGGAGTCTCCATGTGGCCCGTTTTGGATGCAGGTTAAGTGCAAGGTCCATGCGGAGCTCTGGGAGGGTGAAAAATGGGCCAAACCAGAAGTCCAGAAACAGGCTATTTCCGGCTTCCAGAGGCTCTCTGGATCCCAGGGGAGGCCATTTTTGCCCTCCTAGAGGCCTGAGGGAAGCCTCTGGATGGTGGGGAAGGTGAAAAATGGCCACACCAGAAGTTCTGGTAGGCCACGCCCATCCAGCAACCAGATAGCGAACCAGTTGCTGGATGGGCGTCCCCATCCTTCAAGAAACAGAGTCAGTGAAGAGAAAGTGTTCTTAATTTATGTTGTCATTCTCAGGCAGCAATCTAGACAATCAAGGAACCAGTCCCTCTGATCAGGAAGGCTTGGAAGGGGAAAGGCTAAGGTGGCAGCACAAACACGCCAACCCCTGTTTTTGCTTCTGAATGTGAACTTCCTGTACAAACAATTCAGAAAATAACTTTTCTGCCAAGTTAACAGCCCTTGTGAGAGAAAAATCATTAAGAAATTCATCTGTAATTGGAAGCTCTCTTTTTTTGTTTTTGTTTTTTTGTAGAAGATGGAGAAAAATCAATTTTTGCCATACGGATTTGATGATTAAAATTTAAAAGAATTTTTTTTTTTAATTTTCTTTTTTCTTTTTTGGGGAAAAAAAATATAAAGTGTCCATTTTTCCCTAAAAAGAAAAGAGGAAATTAATAAATTTAAGAGTCAGAAAGTAATAATTCTCTATATCATTGGAAGAAGTCGGAATTCTTTTTTATTCTTTTTACGTGTTTGTGTGTTTCTTGTCCTTTTAAAATACTTTCCCACACGTCTATCCCTACTCTCTTTTTACTCTATCGTTTCTTTGGATTGCTAATTTATGTTGTTTTTTTATAGGTATGTTTTGTAAAATGGAATAAAATTATTTAAAACGGGGAGAGGCGAAGGCAAATAACCTCTTGCTTTCTTTCTCCTGTTTTTGGTATTAGGATGGAGGAAGCTGTTATTTTGTGAAGATTGTCCAGTTTGCACCCGGACGTGATTTTATACAACAGCCATCTGGGCTCTGAGAATCCAGTTTCACGTAGCTGACGTTGGGCTCTAGGCTGGAGATCAGCCACATCTTTCCAGATCTTAATGATCTTTGTGGTATGGTCCATTTTGGAAATATATTACTGATTTTCCAATTCTAGATTCACTACTCCTACTGCAAACTTCAGGCTGCTTCTAGAATATTTTATCCAGTTCTGAGGCACCACATTGCAGGAAGGATATAGATATGTTTTAGCAAGGGCTTCCGAAGGTCATTTGGTTGCCGGGGGAGCATTGTACAGAGGCCATTGCTCAGTGAAATTGTTTGCCTTTGTAAGAGAAGGACAGGAACAGCCGGGAGGCAGAGTCAAGAGAGTGATCAGCCTAGAATTGTTATGTTCTCACAGTCTAAGCCCAACCTCTCTTGAATTCCACTGACTCTTATCTAGTGCAAATTTAATGCTGGCCATTCGTTGACTAGATCCTTGTGTACAGGAGTGAGCCATGAATAAGATTAACTGGAGCTTAACGCGTAGTCTTGCTTCTTTGTGCCTGACAGCCTTGCACAAAGAAATCCTCAGTTCCAGTGTGGCACCTCCTGCTAAAACAGCACCGAGAAAAGCTCTCTCTTCCCAAGAGCGGAGACAGCATCTGCCAATCAATGGTTAATTGCACAAATAGCTTTGCCCGCTTAAAGGTGACTCTTTCTCCTGCTCCAGGGTGCCCCTGAGAGTTTTACCTTGGCGAGCTGTGTATTCATTGTCTTCAATGAGGCGGGCCAGGCCGAAGTCAGCAATTTTGCACACAAGGTTGTCGCCCACAAGGATGTTGGCAGCACGCAGATCCCGGTGGATGTAATTCATTCGCTCAATGTAAGCCATTCCAGCTGCAATCTAGATTGTGTGCAGAAGCAGAAAGGCAGGGATGAGATCACACGGGAGACTTAATCGTTGCCAGCTCCTCCTGTTCTCAATAGATCCTGGGCAGCTTTCTCTCCCCTCCCCCCCCCCGTTTCCAACGGAATCAGAAAACGATGCTCCCTGTTTTCAGACCGACTGGCCCCTGAGACTGCCTCCTCCTGCCCATTGGGTTACCTGTGCTGCCATGTCCACCAGTTGGGGCAACTGTAAGAAACGGCCATCCCCGTCTTTCAAAAAATCTAGCAAGCTACCTGTAGAAGAGAAGAGGTGGGGAGATCAGCAGAGCCACTTCTCGGCGGGATCCTTGTAGTACTGTGTTAACCTGAAAATAAGCCCTATCTTGAAAATAAGTCCTACCGTGCTTTTTTGCACGCGCCATGTAAGCCTTGTCCCCAAAATAAGCCCTACTCAAGCACTTGTGGCTACCTGCCCATTCCATTGGGTTGCTTGTGGTGCTGTGGCCATGAGGTGAGGTGGGGAGGTGGCGCTGCCCCACGTGCCCCACAAGGCCCCTGCATGCAGGCCATCCACGCCCCAACTCCTGTCTTGCCTCGGGTGGCTGCAACGCAGCAGGAGCCCAAGCGACGCACTGGTGCTACACCAACGAGGCAGGTGCCAGGGCATCAATGGCCTGGCTGCAGGGGCCCTGAGGTAAGCCTGTATGGGGCATGCGGGGCAGCTCCACTCCCCTACCTCGCCTTGTGGCTGGGGCACTAACACATCACTCGCCCTCCTGCTCCATTGCAGCCACACAAGGAAGCAGATGATGTGGGCCGGCAGACGCACAGAGGTCTTGCTGGGTGGGGCTGCTAGAGCCCCTGCCACAAGGTGAGGCATCTATGTCATCCATGGCCTGGCTGCAGGGATCCTAAGGTAAGCCAATGCAGGGTCTGTGGGACAGCTCCACCCTCCTACCTCACAGCAATGGCACTAGCATGCTATGTGGCCTCCTCCCTCGCCATGAGCAAGCAGAAGAAGTGGGCCTCCCATATATTCTTAAAGTACAGGGTGAAAAAATAAGACATCCCCTGAAAATAAGCCCCTAGTGTTTATTTTGGAGCCCAAAAGAAAATAAGACCGGGTCTTATTTTTGGGAAAACAGATACAATACACTTGCAGCCGTGGTCTATTGGCTGCTTGTTCCTGTCTGTTCTTTTTAAAACAAATTATTTGCGAAGGACATGGGATCTGTGCATCTGAGACAAAACAATGGAAATCCATTCCCCAGCTCTCCCAACCTTCTACTCTAAATGTGTCAGGACTACAGTTCCCATCAGGCCCTGCTCCAGAAGTTTAGTAACATTGGATGGTACCAGGTGAAGCTTGCCAAAATGGCTGGTGTGATAAACATGGGAGGCCACAAAACCTGAAATTCAACAGCTGGATCTGCTCTTCAGCACCCTGAATTTGCCCTTCCTCTGCCTGGGATGGAAATCTTATCCCTAGGCTACTTTGGGAAAGGGAGGCAGAAGGAAGGAGGCCAAGTGCATGCATAAGCATGAAAGTGGAGCACAAACTGTTTTTATGATCCCAGAATTTTCATGGGACCGATGTTGAAAGAAGGACGCTGCGTGTTCCTTTGCAGGATGCCAGGTTCCCATTCAATTTTAACAAAAAGAAATTCAGTATTTTAAGGCACCTGATAGAAGATGAAAGGGATACCTGTAAGCAACCTGAGGCTCATAGATACCATGCTGCCTATGCCATATCGCTTTCCCTTTCTTGAGACAGGTACATACCGGTCTCTCTTGGATAGGCTGATCTCAGAGGAGAAAGTGGTTCATGGCTCTTCCTGTGCTTCTGCTGTCTCCATCACTCATCGATAACACAATATTCCTAACAGGTGCTCTTCCATCCAGGTTAGTGGGTGGGTTCTAGATCTGCTTGATGTCAGTGGATCTACACATGGCCTTTATTCTGAGTCAAGTGTCTGAACCCTGGGCATCTTTCTGATCCTAACCCCACGAGCTCAGGTATCAGTTTCATAGCCCTGGGTGGATATTCAATTTGGAGGCAATTCAGTCCTTTATCTTGAATCGCGTCTCCCTAAATTTATTTATCCGATCTAAATATAGTATATAAAATCATACATTGCAATGTCCTACCTGCAAATGAATACGTCAGCTTCAACCATAACAGTACAAGAGCAAACAATAGATACAAACTCAAGTTTAACTGCACCAAACTTGATGGCAAGAAATACGACTTCAGCAACAGAGTGGTCAATGTCTGGAATACTCTTCCTGACTGTGGTTTCTTCCCCAAAAACTTTAACCTTAGACTGTCTACTATTGACCTCACCCCTTTCCTAAGAGGCCTGTAGGGGGCGTGCATAAGCGCTTCAACGTGCCTACCGTCCCTGTTCTATTGTTTCTTTTTATTTTTCTTATAAGTATCTATCTCATGTATTCAAAACTATGTTTATTCTTATACCTATATCTTGTAAGCGATTGACAAATCAAATCAAATCAAATCAAATCAATAAATAGACTCTCATGTGGACAACTCTCATCGCTGAATGTGCCCAAGCCTTTTCAACGTCTGAGAAGAAGGTGCTTGACTTGGATGATTTGAAGTGCACAAATTCAATGGTTCAATTGAATCAACAGCTCCTACTTCACCCAATCCACAAGGTCCTGCTGGTTGGTCCCTTGGCCACCCACCCATCTGGGGGGGGGGGGGGGGGAAAGTCGTCGGAGGCAGCTTATCTAACCTTGGCTCATGAACTCAGTAACAATGTAAATGGGCTCTTCTGATACCACAGCATACAGTTGCACCAGTTTGTCATGCCGTAAGCGCTTCATGATCTGGGCTTCCTCCAGGAAAGCTTCTGGAGACATGGTTCCAGGTTTCAGCGTCTTCACCGCAACTTTGGTGGTGCCATTCCAAGTGCCTGCAACCAGCAAGGACCAGGGGTCAGGGTCAACGAGGATAGAGACAGTAGGGTCCCAGACCCCAAGGCCTCCCTCACCCCAATGTTATGGAGATGGACAGGGCTGAAAGAAGTCCAGGTTCAGCATCCTCCAACCCAGGGCCCTTCAGATGCATTGGGATGCCAATCCCTAGAACAGGGGTCCCCAAACTTGGCAACTTTTAAGACTTGTGGACTTCAACTTGAAGTTGACTTCAACTTGAGTTGGAGTCCATAAGTCTTAAAGTCGCCAAGTTTGGAGATCTCTGTCCTAGAATCTCTAGCCAGCGGGTCTAAGCTGAGTCTTGGAATTCCTACCAATCATCTGAGGAGCACAGAGTTAGGGACAGCTGACCCGAACAACTGAAATGAGATGAACGACAACAAAAATGAGATGAGGCAGAAAAGATGATGGGACGGAGTGCCTCCACACCGAGGACTTCAATTCAAAAGAAGTCATTTCCCACAGCTGACGTTTTCCTGGCTATGTGGTGGCCTAGTGGTGAAGACACTTGCCTCCCACTAGATTGAGAGTTCAATCCTAAGTAGCAGCAGAGGTTTCTCTCCTGGAGTGCGAAAGAAAAAAAAAATCTGCTGTGAACTCCTCCTGGTGTCAGGAAGGGCATCCACCAGTAAATGCTCAGCTTCATATCCAGTTGTCCTGACTATAGGTAGTCCTTGAGTTATAACCACAACTGAGCCCCAAATTTCTGTTGCTAAGTGAAACACTTGTTAAGTAAATTTGCTGCATTTTACTACTTTTCTTGCCATAGTTGTTAAGTGAATCATTCCATTAGTTAAGTTATTAACACAGTTGTTAAGTGAATCTGGCGTCCCCCATTGATTTTGCTTGTCAAGAAGGTTGCAAAAGGTGATCATGTGACCCTGGGACTGCAACCGTCATATATGCTACTTGCCAAGCATTTTAATTTTGATCACATGGCCATAAAGATGCCGCATAGATCGTAACTGTAAAAATGGTCGTAAGTTACTTTCTTCAGTGCCGAGGACTCTCTATATACTCTGAATTCAAGGATTACAGGTTTGTACGAAGGGAGTTTATGTGCATCCTTCTTAAGGTTCGAGTTTCCAAATTGGTCTTCTTCTAGCAGGAGCTACTCCTTCTTAACAGATGCAACAATTGTGCAGTTGTACAGGCAATTTAACAACCATTCATTTAGCAACTGTTCGAAGTTGCAGTGGCGTTGGAAAAAAAGTGACTCAGGACCAGTTCTTGCACTGATGATTTTCACAACATCATCGTGGTCATGTGATCCAAATTAGGGTGCTTGGCAACAAGCATATATTTACGATGTTAATAGCAATAGCACTTAGACTTATATGTTGCTTCACAGTGTTTTACACCCTTCTCTAAACAGTTTACAGAGTTAGCATATTTGTCCCCAACAATCTGGGTCCTCACCTCAGAAGGATGGAAGGCTGAGTCAACCTTGAGCCTGGTGAGATTCGAACTGCCAAATTGCAGGCAACCATCAGTCAGCAGATGTGGCCTGCAGTACTGCACTCTAACCACTGTGCCACCATGGCTCATTAAAGCATCTTGGAGTGATATAATCACAATTTGGGACTTTCCCAGATGGCTTCTGACAAGCCAAGTCAATGGGAAAAGCCAGATTAGTTTAACAACTGCAGTTATTCACTTAACAACCAAGGCAAAAAAGGCCGTAACTCACTTAACAACTGCCTTGCTTAGCAACAGAAATTCTGATCCCATTTGTGGTCGTAAGTCCAGGATTACCTGTATGTAGGATACCTCATGTTAACCAACTGTGGACTAATAACTCATTCTCTAACTGTGGATCTTAGTAGACCTGAATCCTTATTATTAGGGGAGGAAATGTAAAAGTAGCGGGGGAAATAGAAATGTATATCATGGAAATTGGCATAGCTGATTGGCTGGTATCTGGATTAGGAAATTCTGCCCTGCAGTATTTTCTATAGGTCTTGCACTTTCAGTCTATGGGAAATAGACATAGAATAACAGAGTTGGAAGGCACCTTGGAGGTCATCTAGTCCAACCCCTTGCTTGAACAGGAAATGAATATATGCCAACTCTAATGGGAGAAAGATATGCTAATTAAGTCCGATGATGGCCACATGCTCTGGAAAAAGGATGTGGCTGTGTTAAAAGAGTTTCAGATGGGGGTTACACTCCTGCAAGCTCTAATATAGGGGGTCCCCAATCCTCGGTCCATAGACTAGCACTGGACCACAGCACGACAGAGACCGGGCTGCGCAAACAAGCGAAGCCCCATCCATGGGATGCAGGCAATACATGAAACCACACCCACTCTGGTGCGTGGAAAAACTTCTCTCCACGGAACCAGTCCCTGGTGCCTGAACGGTTACGGGCTGCTGCTCTAAAGCACCTTCTTGGAACTGAATCCAATGTGCTACACAGCCCTAGTGTGTTCCCCTACATGAAACAGAGAGGTAAGATTTATATTCTGATGCCGTAGTGGGATTATTATTTTTTTTTACTACTGGTTCTATGGGCGTGGCTTGGTGGGTGTGGCAGGGGAAGGATACTACAAAACCCCATTCCCTCCCCATCCCACTAACCTGCTTTCCAGCTCCTTTCTCCTGTGCAGGGTAATGAAAGGAGACCCAGCCAATCAGCTGGGACTCGGGAGGCAGAGAACAGTCAGAGGTGGTATTTGCCAGTTCTCCGAACTACTCAAAATTTCTGCTCCGGTTCTCCAGAACTGGTCAGAACCTGCTAAATACCACCTCTCTTTTGATAGGTCTAATCTAGGGGTCTCCAACCTTAGCAACTTTAAGACTTCAACTCCCCGAATTCCTCAGGAATTCGGGGAGTTGAAGTCCACAAGACTTAAAGTTGCTAAGGTTGGAGACCCAATGATCTTCAAGCATAGTCTGAACCTAAAAGGAGCCCTTCTCAACCTCGTCCAGGTGTGCCCTCTAAATAAACAAAACCAAACCCTGACCTTACCCATCCACACATCTCCGAAACAGCCCATGCCAAGCTTCTTGTCGAAGTGGATGGACTCGCGCCCGATCTCCCAGGCATCTTTAGACAGCCCCATAGTCTGGGGCCTCAGGGTGGGGCAGACTTTGGTTAGGAGGTAGCAGAGACCGTCATTGAATTCTGTAAGGGGGGGGTGGAATGAGGGAGGGTGGACAGGTGGGATGGAGTGAGATGGGAATGCAGAATGATGAACAGAGCATGCACCCGGGAGAGGAGGCTGGACTTTGGAGCGGAGGATGAGAAGGAGCAAGAACACAGGCAGCAATATTGCTTTCGACCACCAGGTGGCGCCCTTGGCTTACTTTTAAAGCATCGAGGACCACACCGCATTCCTGCATCTTCACTGCAAAATGTTGAGCAGAGAATTTGGGACATGGAACTAAGGTCTGCACTACTGTATCCTTTTGGATTCAACTACTGAAGTCAATTGCAGGCTATTTTCCAAATCCTGTTCAGAATCCGGATCTAACATGGTAGCATAAGGTATTTGAGGCAAAATGTCTTCTGGTCACAGACCAGTCACTGCTTTAACTTAAGATCCCCGGGCACCGTCTGGATCACTTCCACATGGTTTTCCAAGACTTTTAAGGAGACTTCAGACCAAACCCCTATCGAATTCTACATTCTCTTCTTACCAGAGAAGCCATCCAGATGCCACAGGTTAAGGAACCCACAAGGAGCAGCACATGGTTATAATAATGCTCTCTCCTCTGGTAATCAGTGACATGTGCTCTCTTTCGCTTAGAAAGAGACTCAGGATCCGTAAACACCGTCCAGCTCTTTCCATTGTGGATTTATCTTAACTCTCTTTGAAAGGCTGCCAAGTTGGCAGGCATCCTTACCTCTTGTGGCAGCGAGTTCCCTTGTTTAACTACCTATTGTTTGGAGGACTTCCTGTCATTCATCCTGCAGCTTTTCCCCAGTCCATCTGCCCAATGATTTTGCCACAGTGAAAGAAACACAGCCATCGCGGGAGGAAGACTGAAGGAGCTGGACTTTCTCCATCCTTGCCCACCCTCCTCCTGAGTGCCAGGTACCTGCCCGGCTCCTTCTCTTCCTCCTCTCTTCCACCCAGCCTCCCGATGGCTGGTCGTACCCATCCACACTTCCCCGAATTGCCCATTGCCCAGTTTCTTGATCAGCTGCAACGATTCGCGAGGAATCTCCCAGACATCTTTGGTTTTGACGGACAGGTCTGCCAGTTTGGGCATCCCCTTAGGGCACGGCACGGCCAGGCGGCAGCACAATCCTGCAGCTCTCTCTTGCAAAAGAAGACCCCAAAACCGAAGGGGGAGGGGGCCAAAAAGCAAGAGACGCATCACGGAAGCAGGGAGGCAAAAGAGAGAGAAACAAAGGCTGGTAAGATGAGGACGAACTGGAAAGGAAGAAGAGGAAAAGACTGTTCCACTCAGCCCGCAGCCCAGAGAGAGCAATCAGTCCTTGCAGAAGGCGGCAGGGGACTGGAGCCTCACTACACACCTGTTGAAGGGCGGATAAAACAGCTGCAGTTATTAGGTTTCTCATTTCCACCACCCCCTTCCCAGTTCTAGGAAAGTCATAGCAAAAGCAATCAGCACTTATATACTTATAGCACTTATATACCATTTCAGAGTGCTCTATAGCCCTCTAATATGCAGACTCAGCATATTACCCCCAATATTTC
The DNA here is from genome assembly GCA_023653725.1 of Bungarus multicinctus. NCBI lineage: Eukaryota > Metazoa > Chordata > Lepidosauria > Squamata > Elapidae > Bungarus > Bungarus multicinctus. Next base: position 16,155,946 of record CM042835.1, on the reverse strand, counting down.
AGGTCCTCATTTTATCGATCTTGGAAGGATAGAAAGCTTGAGCCAGTCAGGATCAAACTCCTGGGAGTGGGCAGAGTTTGCCTGCAGTACTGCATTCTAACCACTGCGCTGCCATGGCTCGGATAAAATTGTGGAATAGGAAGGACCCTTAAAAATTACCAAGTGCAACCAGATGGACAGTGCAGGACTCACCACCGCATCTCGGATAGACACTCTCCAGAAAGATTATTTTGCTTGAAAACTTTTTTGTGGGAAATGAGTGATGGAGCCATAATTGAGAGTTGAGGAAAGTTGTGGTTTGCTAACCATTCTAATCAAAGCGGCTAGCAGAGCCACTTTTGTGCTAAACCCTCTTTTGGAGAAGGGATCAAAAATCTGTTGCTATTTCATTGCACAACAGAAACTCTGGTGAATGTCTCAATTATCCTCACTTTGGCTAAATACTAAATGCTGACGACTGGTTTTTAGTTGAGCTTGCTATCTCGTCTGGCACCTTTTCATTCTACTTGCCGATAATTATTCCCCATCTTCACTTCCCCTTTGGAAAGGAAAATAGGAGAGAAATCAAAAAACAGGGAGTTTTCAATGCAGTGCCAAAACGGGGAGTTTGACCTTTGCAAGTCTCTGCATGCAAAATTCAGGAGCAGATGTCACAGCTGGTAGCCTTGGATATTTTGGAAGAGACATCCATCAGATACGGTTTTGACCCTCTTCGTTTTTATTTGAGAGCCGTGATTTGTTACAGGTAATCCTTGACTTAGGGTGGCAGTTGGGGCTGGAATTTCCACCTCTAAGCAATGCAAGTATGGATGCATTGCTTAGCAACAGCAATTCCTCCAGTCAAACTTGTTGTCATTAACTGAATTCCCTTGGTGTTAGGCAAGGCAATTTCCTGCTGGCTGCCTGCAATCAAAGTCAGTGGGGAAGCCAGCAGGAAGTTGAAATCCCAGGCCAGCAGGCAGATAAGTGGAGGATGGAGGAAGGGATCTATGAGAATGCAAGGGGGTTGGGGAGTGTGTCTGAGGGTGGAGGGGGGTGCATGAGTGACTGGCGTATCATAAGCATAGAGAGCTGAAGGAAGTTGTGCAACGGGGAAAGATTTACCCCAGCATTTTGCAATCTTCTCTATCAGTTTCTCCACAGACTTTCTGGGGAAGCCAGCAGTGAAGGCTGTAAAACGGCAAACATATGATTATGGGATGCTTGGCAACCAGTCATAAGTGTGAATTGGTTGCCAAGCATCCAGTGTCAACTTATAAAATACTTCTGTGGTCTTTTAGAGTTGCCAACATAAAGGGAGGGGAAAGCAGTGGGAAGCTTGGATTCCATAAATAGTTTTCAAAGATAGTAACTAGGTGACTGAAGTTTCTGCCGTGCAAAATTCTAACTGGAGAGCATGATTGATGACTCTTGGCTTTGGATGTGTCCCATTGGAGAATATGAATTATGATACACCCAGGGGGTGGAGGGAAAACCAGGGTCAAGGGTGACAATGAATGATGTGTCTCAGAGTCAGCTACAGCCAGGCAGGGCCGCATCTTTTAACTCCCAATAAATCCTTTTGGAGTTTGGCTAAAGACTCATGATTTAAATGAGGTTAAGTGTTGGAATCCTGACATCCAGATCATGATCATGTGACCATAAGGACGCTGGGACAGCCAGAACTCTGAGAACTGTCTGCAACCACCATTCATTCAGCAACCGTTATAACTTGGAACAGTCACAGATCAAATGGTTGTTAAGTCAAGGACTACCTGTGTTTGTTTACTATACATGAAACCCTGGCTAAATCCAGGGTCACGACTACAACAGAAAAGATGGTTGGAACCTTATCCTTCCCTGAATCCATTTTTAAAAAACATTCACCCTACTGTCTATGAAGATTCTCGGTTATCCAGGCCTGATTGTCCCAAAGGTGCTTTTTTTCAGAGGCAACAGTACTTTCTTGTATTTTCTTTTGAAGATGTTTCGCTTCTTATCCAATAAGCTTCTTTAATTTTGATTGGATGGTGGAGAATGGAAGAATTGATATTCCTTGCAGACAGCTGGTCATTTGCATTCTTGCATCTTGCATTCTCACGACTTGCTAAAAGGATGCAAATGACCAGCTGTCTGCAAGGAGTATAAATCCTTCCATTCTCCACTATCCAGTCAGAGCTGAAGAAGCTTCTTGGGTGAGAAGTGAAATATCTTCAAAGAAAAACCAGAAAGTCCAGTTGCCTCCTGAAAAAAGCACCTTTGAGATTCACTCTACTGGAATTGGGTCCTGATGGCTGCACAAGGCCTGAATCTTTGGCTTAGCCAAAACAGCCTTGTTGGTTGAAGAACATTCTTAGGCATAAACCCTGAGCCACTATTTAGCATAGGATGTTGTGCGACTTCAGTCTGCTAAATTTGTCCTTGAACCACGATAGAGCAGCCCTAACAATCTTGAAGGTGTAGACAAAGGGCTTCTGAAAACACAAGTCCTAACGTTTTTTTAAAATTAAATAACCTTCCACAACCAGCCTCAAAGTATCCCAAGGAGAAGCCCCAAAATGCAGGAATTGGCACCCGATCCTCCATCATTCTCCTGCCAATCTCTTGCTGTAAAGAGCCATAGAGATAGCCTTGGAAAAAATATTCAGAAGTTGTTACAAAAAAGAATTCCTTGAGATTAGGAAGATGCTCAGGTTGACTTTCCTGGATCATTAGAGCTGTGTTTCTCAACCCTGGTGGTTTCAAGGTATGTGCACTTCAACTCCCAGAATTCCCTAGTCAGCAAGGTTGAGAAACATTGCGTTTTAGAGTACAAGGAGGAGGAGAGGAAAAACATAATTAGACTTGCAAGGATCTGTTATTATTGCCTGTCGATAAAGCTTAGTTCTAGTCCTTTTGTGGAGTCTGCCTCCTAATGTGGACAACCTTAAGAGGCTGACATGTTAATCTTTCCCATACCAATTTTTAACACCTACCCCTCTCTTGCATCCATCACTCTTTACCTCTGTAATGCTGCACCAGATGTTGCACAGTTTCAAACTGTGTCCGGGTGGTGATGTAATAGCCACCGCTGTCCAGTTTCCGGATCTTGTAATGCTTGATGTGGTCTCCCTTCATCTCATCCCAATCCCGGATAGACAATGAGTAGGCACCTAGGAAAAGGAGATGGGAAGCAGAAACGGGTTGTGTGGAGGCAATGTGACTTTGGCATTACGTATTACTGAGCTCCAATTCTCAGGAGCTTCAGCCAGAAAGGCCAACCGCATGGCATGCTGGGGATTATAGTTTGATCTCACTGGGATGGGTCAATGGTCAACATCTTCCTTGCCTCCCCAAATGAGGACCTCAGTTAATAGAATGTAGATGGTGATATACCAAAAGAGACTCTTGGAAGTCATTTGTGTGCCCTTCGGTCTGATATAGGCTTATAATTAGAATAGAATAACAGAGTTGGAAGGGACCTTGGAGGTCTTCTAGTCCAACCCCCTGCCTAGGCAGGAAACCCTACACCACATCAGACAAATAGTTATCCAACATCTTTTTTAACACTTCCAATGTTGGACATTCACAACTTCTGGAGGCAAGTTGTTAACCCAATTAACCTAAGAAAGTTGTTTCATTTGTCAGCTCTGAAGCTGACCTGACCGAAGCCATTTTGAAGCTTCAGTATTGTCACACTGGAGCTGAGGGATAGGGAGGGGGGAATAGAGATAGCTGGGGTTTTGTAGCCAAAACAAAATACTTCCTCCTGGGAACCAAGGACATTCTCACACCTGGTCAGAAAGGAGTGACGTTACCAGACAACCGGACGGCACCTCGATTGGACCGTGTGCCTGATAGTTTGGGGAAGGGGAAAAACTTTTACTTTTAATTAGGTGAAAACCTTCAAAGTTGGTTTTCACCAGAATTGTGCCAATATAATAAAACTATTCTTTGAGAAACCTACCTGCCTTGGAGTTTTGCTTGCTATGGGATTATTACTTGGAAACTCTGACACCATTTTTGTTTAATCTGTAGAAGTGGTGGGATCTCCAGCTAGATGGAGGGAAGCGTTAAGAGGGGCCCAAGCTTAGAGTCCTTGCATTGTGCAAAGTGACACACAGGGTCCTTGAAGCCTTACCTAACCTTCCCAAGGGAATGCAGTCAGTCTGGTGAGATTCTTGTAACACAGTGACTAATCACAAAGTTTCGGCTTGAGACTATTAACAGGTGGTTTTGGTTGCTTATGCCTGACAATAAAACTCTAACAGGTTTGCAGTCTGACTACCTTAAAGAATATCTCCATCCTTAATATTCTTCCCTGAAATCTCCACTCAATATCTGGAGCCCTACTTCAATTTGCAACTGGTAGCAAGGCAGGGACGCATTGGAAATAAAACATTTTTCACAGTGGCTCAGAGTTTGCAAAATGCCTTTCCAATTAAGCTCCAAGTATTTCGCCATATACCATTTATTTAATTAGAGGAAAGGGAGGTCTCATTGTTTTTGTTTACCCTTGCATAAGTGTGCATGCCCCAATCCTGATCACGACCGCCTGGCTTACAATTTTCCCCAACACCAGAACCCCACAGAAAGTCTCAAAGCCCCCCTCCATCTCCCCCACCAATAGATTTTCTCTCTTTCCAAATCTTTCTTTCCACTGGGTGGTCCTGCCTGGAACTACGATCTCACACATTTCCCCTGGTAGAAACAGACCCTGAGCCTGTAGCAATTAGAATTTCAGCCCTACAACAAAGCGACTCACCAAAGTCTAGGCCAGGGGTCACCACACTTAGCAACTTTAAGACTTGTGGACTTCAACTTCTGGGAGTTGAAGTCCACAAGTCTTAAAGTTTCCTAGTTTGGAGACCTCTGGTCTGGTCTATGCTTTGAGTTTCAGAGGTATTTTATAGCATCCCCTTACGCGGTTGGTCTCATCATTTGTCGTACTGGTTTTATGTTTAGATCAATGTTTCTCAAGTCCAGCAGCTTCAAGATGGATGGACTTCAACTCCCAGAATTCCCCAGCCAGCACAGACATAGAGCTAAGTGTGAGAACACCACCCTTCATCTATATGTTCTGACCCAGCTCCCCAAACACGACAAACCCTCTGAAGTTAACTCAAAGATTCCTTTATTAGGAGCCCCAGCAAAAAGTTCCTCTCTCGCCGCAGGCTAACAAGTCTGTCCAGCAGGGAGATGAATAGTTGTCTGCCATATCTATTCATCTCCTCCCCCTGCCTTTTATCCCCAGAGCTAGGGTGGGGCTTTGCTAGCAGCGGTGGCTCTTCCGTCCCAAGGACCGGCCCATAGATTTCCACTGCTCTCCTCTCCTCTGCCTTCTGCTCATCTGCGTGTCAGGCACTAGACCCAGCTGTTCCTCCTCTTCCTCATCAGCCACCTCCAGACTTGGGGCTGTTGACTCTCCATCTGAGGGCTCATGGACAGCCCAGGCTCCGCCCCTGTCTCTATCTCTGACAGCGTCATTCCCTCTTCCCCCTTGCCTTGGAACTCTGAGGGTCAGCATCAGTGCATTGATCCTGACTCTTGACTCCCACGCCTCCTCATCTGATTTGGTTGCTGCAGGGGCAGGTGGCCGACAGGCCACAACACTATATTAACTGACATTCTCATCTTCTTTGATGTTTCTAAAGCAATTTTTTAAAATTATTGAATTTAATGAGACCAGGTAGGGAAAAAAATGCAAGAGAATACTTTTTTCTTCAGGCACTAGATGGGACTCTTGCAGACCAGAAGGCAGCAACTAAGCTAGGAAGGCAAAATCTGGCAGCACCACAGATGGTTCTGTCTCCCAATGGCTTGCCACAGGACAAGGGAAACAGGGTGACACCTCAGTGGTACCTTTGGTGGTTTCACTCTCGCGGATGAGAAAGGTTCCCCGGGGGTTGCCATGGCACAGCAGCTGCCTCTCAGCATCCTTCCGGCCAATCTTCCCAAAGTACCACCTGGGAAGAAAGAAGGGAGGTTCTGGATAAGCATTTCTCAGCTTTTAAGACACGTTGACCAACTCCCAGAATTCCCCAGTACATCTGCATGCAGTACATCTGCGAGATTTCACTTAAATGCCCCTCCAACCCACTTCCTTCCCCCTGTACTTACTCTTCTGCTTGGATCGAGTCCACAGGAGCCACATAATTGCTGGGGATGTAGCCAGTGGTTCCCGTGGTCAGGGAGCGTGCCTCCCACCAGTCACCCTCTCTGTAGCAAAAAAGAGGGTGGAAACACGACGTCAGTGAGCCCCTGCTTGGAGTTTCACCAGCAAAAGGGCACAAATTCCAGAAAGCAGCTCACTCAAAAGGAACGAAAAGCTCCTGTTGAAGAATGAATAGACCTTTTACTGCACTATTGTCAGTCAAGAGTGGGATTCAAACCTTTTTCCAACTGGTTCTGTGGGCATAGCTTGGTGTGCGTGGCAGGGGAAGGGTACTGCAAAATCCCCCTTCCCTCCCCACCCCACTAACCTGCTTTCCAGCTCCGTTCTCCTGTGCAGGGCAACCAAAGGAGACCCAGCCGATCAGCTGGGACTTGGGAGGCAGAGAATAGATGGTGGCGGGGCCAGTCAGAGGTGGGATTTGCTGATTCTCCAAACTACTCAAAATTTTCACTACTGGTTCTCCAGAACCGGTGAATATTATCTCTGGTGTGGACCATATCAGGCTAATTGGCCAAAAACCCTTGTGGTGTCTGCCTTCTTTTCAGACCTGCAGTGTGGCCTGAATCAACAGTGAAATATGTACAAGCTAGAGGAACAGAGATTTCCCTGCAACTCACACGCTATTGCTTGAGTTGCACATGGACATACCTGTACACACACACGCACGTATCAAGCTAAACTCAGACTATAATTATCCCAGGTGTGCAGTTCCACAAACAGAAGCTAAAGAAAGCCAGGCTTCTTCCCCTCCTGGCTAAGACCGAGAGTGCCTCTTTCTTTCTTTATATTCCACCACGAAGAAACTGAAAGCAATGTCATTTGCTTGGTAGTCGCCATCCTGACAGTCAATGCCGTTCAGCTTCAGGAAGGAAGAGGCCCCGTGTTCCCATCCTGTCGGAACCCAAGACTCACGTGTTGTTGATGATATGGAATTTCTCTCCTTTGATGAATGTCAGGTCGTCTTCTGTTCTGGCTTCGTAATCATACAAGGCAATAAAAAGGGTCACCCCGCCACCTGCAAAGAGAGAAAGAAGCTTGAGGAGGACAAACTCAGCCTTGGACGCATTGCCACTGAGGGCAGTGGTGGGCAACCTTTTTTTTCAACTGAGCCAAATCTCGCCAAAACCACGATTGAAATTTATTTTGAGAGCCACATTTTTAAAACCGAAAATACATAGGATGGTACACTGTTTTTGATGACATGCTGCTGATTTGGGAGGCGCAGTCTTCTTCTGAGGGCGGCAGACAGAGAGAGGATGCTACCTCGCCGCCGCGGCGCTACACAAAGTCACCCCCCTTTATACCACATGACGCCGGCCCCGGGACTGCACACAGGGCGCGCACTGACAGAGGCTAGCTGCAGAGTCCTGACTCCTGGGGCGGCTGCCCGAGAGGAGGGAGGGGAGCGGAGCGGGCGCCCAGCACACAGAAGAGCCGCATTAAAGTGTGTAAAGAGCCGCATGTGGCTCGCGAGCCGCGGCTTGCCGACCACTGACTGAGGGCATCCTGAGTCCGTAGAAGACCCTCAATACCCCACTTTCTTGAATGGTTGGACAAAAATGGTGAAAAGTCATGACAGGAGTGGGCTTCAAAAATTTTAGCAAAGGGTTCGTTGTCCGGTTGCTGGGTGGGTGTGGCCATGGTGGGTGTTGCCTAGTCGGCCTCCTGCATCACGATTGGGAGGGGTGTTTTTGCCCTCCTCAGGCTCCAGAGGCTCTCTGGGAGCTGGAAACGGGCCCATTTCCAGACTTCCTGAACTTCCGGAAGGCCCGTTTTTCTGCCTACCTGAGCCTCCACACACACCTTGCACTTACCTGCATCCAAAACAGGCTGCGTGGGGACTCCTGGGAGGGGCAGGGTGGGGTCAGCCAGGAGTGGGATTTGGGGGTTCTCCAAACTGCACAGAATCTTAGCTAGGGGCTCTCCTGAACCCCTGCGAACCCCCAGCAGCCCACCCCATAGTCATGGTGTCTTCTATTGGCTTGAAAATGTTCTCCTCTCCCTAGATGGCCATCTGTGGTTCTTCCTCTCAAATTTGTCTGGGACAATGGCTACTTCTGCTGACAACCTGTTGCCAGCATTTCGGCAGTTCGAATCTCGCCAGGCTCAAGGTTGACTCAGCTTTCCATCTTTCCCAGGTCAGTAAAATAAGGACCCAGACTGGTGTGTGTATGTGTGTGTGTGAAATGCTGGGATTATAAAGTGCCTAGTACTGTAACACACTATGAAGCAATATGTAAGTCTAAGCACTATTGCTACCCCAAGACCCAGGTTCTCTTCTCGTCTTAGATCCAGAAGCCTCTGCTGATTTGACTCTGGACCTGTGGCTCTTTCTCAGCCTGGAGTAGGAGGACGAAAGCCAAACCAAGCCACACTTGGACAAAGTGGTACAGATAGTCCTTGAGTTACAACCACAATTGAACCCAAAATTTATGTTGCTAAGTGAAACATTTGTTAAGTGGGTGTGCCCCATTTTGTGGTTTTTCTTGCCGCAGCTGTTAAGCGAATCATTGCATTTGTCAAGTTGGAGAGGGCTGTACAGCACCGTGAAGCGGTATATAAGCCTCAGTGCTACTACTGTTATTGTTGTTAAGGGAATCCGGCTTCCCCACTGAATTTGTGTCAGTGCTCCGACAATCCACCCCCATTCAAATCATGAGTCTCTAGCCGCATCTCTCTGAGTTTAAAAAAATTCATTTATTAGGAGTGAACAATGCCGGCATAACCTGGGTGCAGCTGCCTCTGAGACACATCATTCATTTCCTCTTTGACCCTGGCCTTCCCCCACCCCCTGGATGTATCTTCTCCAATGGGACACAGCCATAGTCAAGAGTCATCAATCATGCTCTCCAGTAATAATCTTGCGCGCCAGAAGCTTCAGCCGCCTAACTATGAAAATATGTAAGGTATCCTGCACTCCCTTTCTGCTGTCAACTCTAACAGACCAGAGAAATATTTTTGAGTTGACAATTTGCTTGTCAGAAGGTCACAAAAGAGCATCACGTGACCCCAGGACACTGCAATGGTCATGAAAGTGAACCAGTCATTAAGCATCTGAGTGTAAATCATGTAACTATGGGGATGCTGCAACGGTCATAAGCATGAATGTGCCATTGTAACTTTGAACGGTCGCTAAATGAACCATTGTAAGTCGAGGACTACCTGAATATCACAGCCCATAACCTTTAGTAACAATAGATGATAGGTTTTGCAAGTCTCATTATCTTTTAATGGTTGGCTTTTCTTTCTGGTGTTTGGGTCACTTTTTTCAAACTGCCCTTATCATTTTTACTTTAGGACACCCAGTGTCATTAAAAGTTGGCCAGATTTATAAATGCATAAAATAAAATAAAAAATAAACAAAGAGGTCATCATCAAACAATAAACTGATTCAGACTAACAATAAATAATCATTTTGAAAAGATAGACTTACTTATCAGACACCATCCTGAAGCACTAAATCAGAGGTCTCCAAACTTGTATATTTTGTAAATATTTGTATATTTCGTGTATATTCATAGATATTGCACTCTCAAATTGCAAATGGAAACGTGGGTACTCTATTTTTTTTTAATCTTTATTTTTAAGTCCTTTGGTTTTATTGTATTGCAAACAGTTGCTGGAGTGCATCCACAGTTTCGTTGAGCTTGTACAATGACAATAAAGTTATTCTATTCTATTCTATTCTTGGCAACTTTTAAGACTTGTGGACTTCAACTCCCAGCAAAGCTGGCTGAGGAATTCTGGGATTGAAGTCCACAAGTCTTAAAAGTTGCCAAGTTTGAGGACCCCTGCACTAAACCAATTGAAAAAGAGAGAGAGAAAGGAAAATCTGAACCCAACCATCCTTTCCTTAGCCGGTACGAAGACTGACCTGTGATCCCCATTCCTGGCATGTGAATGGAGGGTGCTGGGTAGAGCCCTGAGACCCCAGGACCAGCTGGAGTCAAAGGCCCTGGGGTCCCTGGGAAGTTGTTGAAATCTGGGATCCGTGTGAAGTTGGGAGGGTTCTGATGGGAGGAGTTGGGATCGTAGCAGGAGTTGGGCGATGAGTTAATGGCTCCATCGCTGCTCTTGGTCTGAGTTTGGTTCGCCTTCTTTTTCTTGCATTGTACACAACCCATCACTGGGCAGCAGCTGCCAGAAGTGGAGAGAGAGAGGGAGGGAGGGAAGGAGGGAGGGAAGGAGAGAGAGAGGGAGAGAGAGAGAGAAACCTGGTTTGTTTAACCATTGTTTACTGAATAACCTCCCCAACTAATTTGATTCATACAACAGGTGGCACCTTATACTAAAGTTTGCGAATAGCAATGGATAGTTCTCCATATCATACTACGGTAGGCTTAACCCAAATAAATTATATCCTGGCTTAATCAGAGTCCGTGTTCACTCCTTATACTATGCCATAGCTTGTTACAATACTGTTTGTTTAAACCATTTTTTAAAATGAATCCACTAATATTAGGTTTTGCTGTTACTCCCTTAGCGTCAAGTATGGATGATATACCATTTTTTGCAAATGCAGCAGCCGGCATGTTTGAATCTGCAACGGGTTAAGCTTCCCCCCCCCCCCCCAAACTTTAATAAAATAAACAAAAACAAATAGAAGTAACAGTAGTTCTTTGGGTGCACCCAAAATTGAACTGCAACGACCAATACCGTGCATTAAATTTAAACAGGTAGCCCTCTACTTACAACTTCAATGGGGACCAGAATTTCTTTGCTACCAAGATGGTTGTTAAGCGAGTCATGTCGAATATTATGGCCTCTTTTGTCATGGCTTTTAAGCAAATCACTGCAGTTACTAAGTGAATCACATAGTCGTTAAGCAAATCTGTCTTCTCCCATTGACTGGGGGAAGATCACAAATGGCAATCACATGGCCCAGGAAGGTGGAACCATCACAAACACATGCCAGTTACCAAGCACCCAAATATTGATCACTGCAATCATGAGGATGCTGTGAGAGTCAGTCATAAATAACGTTTTTCAGTGCCATTGTAATTTTGAAGAGTCACTAAACAAATAGTTGTATACAATACACACATACCTGTATATCTGTATACAATACACACATATAATTTGCTTAGTAAAGAATAACTGAAGAGGCATGAAAAATCATGGAGAAGGGGATAGAAAATTGCTTCTTCCCTTCTGAAAAAGGAGATGGTTTCTGTTTGTAAGATCCCTGGCCTAATTGATAAGAGTATTGATAGAGTAAGGTTGCTATTTGTCCATCAGAAAAAGGCAGGAATAATGAACGGAACAGAATTGGGATCTTAGAGGTCTTCTAGTCCAACCCCTTGCTCAGGCAGGAAACCATATACCATTTCAGACAAATGGTTGTCCAATTTCTTCTTAAAAACTTCCAGTGCTGAAGCATTCACAACTTCTGGAGGCAAGTTGTTCCATTGGTTAATTGTTCTGTCAGGAAATTTCTCCTTAGTTCCAGGTTGCTTCTCTTCTTGATTAGTTTCCACCCATGTCCTGCCCTCAGGTGCTTTGGAGAATAGCTTGACTCCCTCTCCTTTGTGGCAGCCCCTGAGATATTGGAACACTGCTATCATGTCACCTCTAGTCATTCTTTCATCAGGCTAGACATACCCAATTTTAGCAACCTTTCTTCATATGTTTTAGCCTCCAGTCCCCTAATCATCTTTGTTGCTCTTCTCTGCATTCTAGATGATACCTCAACATCTTTTTTTACATCGTGGTGACCAAAACTGGATGCAGGATTCCAGGTGTGGCCTTGCCAAGGCATTATAAAGTGGTATTAACACATCACGTGATCTTGATTCTATCCCTCTGTTTATGCAGCCTAGAACTGTGTTGGCTGCTATAGCCCATTGATGATGGTGACCACAGAGTTGAGAAGACAACGATGCAATTCAATACAAGGTTCAAAGGAGGAGCAAGGAAAAACACACTTCTGGCTTTGTTTTTCTCAAGTGCTGCCGAATTCAGTTGGGTTTTCCCTCCATCCTATTCCTTTTTTCTGCTCTTTGTTGGTTGCATGGCAACCTAATTGGCACATCAGTCCAAAAAGAAGGCACCCAAAAAGTTATGGATCACAAACAATATTTAAAAAGATTCAGAATGACCCAGGAAGGTCAGGGATACCCGCTGGGCCCACCTGGGAGCCGGCAGTGCACCACCAGACCACTTCCAAACAAAGTAAGGAGCCGATCCTTTTCAAAATGAAAATGTTCCATCAAAACAGGAAAAGTCATAAAACATTTAGGCCTACAGTCAAAATTTGCTGAATAACACACCTGACCCAGTTTCCCAACAAGCAAAGTCAATTGGGGAAGCCAGATTCACTTAACAACCATATGATTCATTTAGCGACCATGGCAACATGGCCACAAAATTGGATCCAGTCACATGACCTCTTGCTTAATGACCATATGACTTAGCAACTGACCAGCCCCAATTGTGGTCATAAATCAAGGCCGGCCTGTAATTATTTTTTCTGAAATTACTGATTCCTACTTCTCATTCGAAAAATGATACATTTTAAAGGCTGTGTGCAAAGCTCTGGCAGCTGCAATAAATCTTAATCTATCTTAGTTTAAGATTTACTGCAGTTGCCAGTAACCTATCCTAGTCCCACTGGTGGTATTCAGCAGGTTCTGACCAATTCTGGAGAACCGATAGCGGAAATTCTGAGTAGTTCGGAGAACCGGCAAATCCCACCTCTGACTGGCCCCGCCTCCATCTATTCTCCGCCTCCTGAGTCCCAGCTGATTTGCTGGGTCTTCTTTTGTTGCCCTGCACAGGAGAATGGAGCTGGAAAGCAGGTTAATGGGGTGGGGAGGGAATGGTGATTTTGCAATATCCTTCCCCTGCCACGCCCACCAAGCCACACCACGCCCACCAAGCCACGCCCACAGAACCAGTGGTAAAAAATTTTTGAATCCCACCACTGCCTAGTCCTGGCTTAGTCCTGGGTTTCCAAGACAGTCCTTTTCAGAGTGTGACTGATGACACTTCCACATATATTTCTGTAAAAAAGTTGCATCGTGTAAAGCCAACTTCTACAAGGTTTTGGCAGAGGAAAACCACAGGAAATGAGTCTGCAGGGAAACTGGGCTTCCCTCATTTATCTGCAGGCATTCGTGGAGATTCCAAAAAGGGATGTAAAGGTTCAGGAATAAGAGAGAACTACTAGAAATGTTTGGGGAGTTTCCAGGATCAAGCCAACTCCCTTGGTAGCTGAGCTTTCAATTGAAGAGATATCCTGGAGAAAATTATGACCCAACATTTTTTGAAGGTTGAGGAAAGAGAATCTTGCCAGCTGGACAATATTCCCTATAATCCAAGGAAATAAAATGAGATGCCTTCCGATCTCTCTTGGAACTGGCCATCTGGAGCAGGGGTCTCCAACCTTGGCAACTTTAAGACTTCAACTCCCAGGGATTGGGGACCTCTGTCGTAGAGAATGATCAGATAAATGGAGGAGGAGCCCGCAACTGAGTAACAGGTAGAGGAAGAAACATAGAAGGGATCTTCCCTAACTAATCAGAAGGTAAAACTATACAGAGGGAGATTTGTACTTTCAGATTTGCAAGAGAGATGTTGGTAAACCAAACAGGGAAAAAAAGACCACAAGATGAACTCAATCTACTTTCAGTCTCAATCTCTGGGAGTTGAGACCACAAGTCTTAAAGTTGCCAAGGTTGGAGACCCCTGATCTGGAGTATCGACGAAGGAATAAAAAGGGAAGGACCAGAGAAGCCAGGACCAATTCTCCCTACAAATCAAAGCAATACAAAACCCCAAGCACATCTGGATTGTCCTAAGGTATTATCCTTACCTTTCTCTAAACCCAAGGCATAAAGGTCAAACCATATTGGAAAGGGGAATTTATTCTGGTTTTGCATTAATTTGGGGATTTCGGACTGTGGCAGGAATGTTTTCCTGCCTTCAGAAGGTAGAGGGGACAAAAGCAAGAACAGAATTGTCCAGAGAGTTCCTGCGGCTAAGTTGAGGATTATAAGCATGAAGCAGTGAAGACTCCAGGAAAAATAAGCACAGAGCTGAAGATATATCCTAATTCAGAATGACAGGGACACCAAAGGCACCTGCCCACAGCAGCCCTTCGTTAGTAATGGAAGAGCAATAAGGGGCATCTAGAAATGTAGGCAGACAATAACTTGGTCAAACACACACACGGTAGATTCTCATGAATTGATCTCATAGATCAAAAGCACAGAAAAGGGGCACAGCCTTGCAAATTCAGCCTATTGCTACTTTGCAGGTTTGCAGTAGCCTCTACATACAATGTGTTTTTTGTGGCAGTGAGAGATTCTAATGCAGACCCCACCATCTCTCTTTCCTTCGCCCCTCAATAAGCTTCCACCACTTCTATCCAGATGAAATAGGAATGAAATCAAGTGTAATGTAACAAGCAAAGTGATAGGAAAAGAAGAATGTGCATTCATGGGTTTCCCAAAGAGGAAAATTTGCCATGCGTTTCCCACAACACAGGTTGGGAAGAATTCTCAAGACTGTAAAAAAGGAGATTTGAGGACGCAGATTTTCCTAAATGAAGTATCTCACTATCCTGGAGAAACAGATGGAAGCAATATCTGACAGCAATATTTTTTCAGAGTTTCTTAAATTATCTTCCTCCAGATAATCTGGATGATTCATTTCATCTTTAAATCTCTTAATTCTAACTCTCCAGAGATGAAGGACACCCATCTGTGCTTCCATTTTCCCTGTCAGCCCTATAAAGTAGCCCAGATCAAGAAACCAATGCCATATTGGCCAAAAACTACTTTTATTGTAACAATTTAGGTACAGAATCTTGTGAGTCTGAATGTCTTTAATCTTTGTATAAATTAAGGGGGAGCTAGCTGGTTTGATATAGGTGGTTCAAATCCCTAGCGCTGCGTAACGGAGTGAGCTCCCGTTACTTGTCCCGGCTTCTGCCAACCTAGCAATTTGAAAGCACGTAAAAAATAAGCAAGTGGAAAAATAGGGACCCCTTTGGTGGGAAGGGAACAGTGTTGCGTGCGCCTTCGGCGTTTAGTCACGCCGGCCACATGACCACGGAGACGTCTTCGGACAGCGCTAGCTCTTCGGCCTTGTAATGGAGATGAGCACCGCCCCCTAGAGCTGGAAATGACTAGCATGTATGTGCGAGGGGAACCTTTACCTTTAGCTGGTTTGAGATGTTTCCTGAGTCCCACCTGAGGAGGGAGGCTTTTCTGTCTGTCTTTCAGGGCTATTTTCAATGCCCCCTACCCAAGACCAGGGGTGTGCTCCATCTACCCATCCATCCACACACACACCCCTCCCACCAGAGGAAAGGCTCACCAGAATGGGATTTCACGTCAGTTCACTTGTTCCATGTTTCTTGCCGGAGAACAGGAGTCTAAAGGGGAAAAAAAGAAGCATACTTTGTATTTATATGTATTTACTTACTAAATTTGCCAGCCATCTCACTATTCAAAGTGATTCTGGGACACTTAACAATGCAATAAAACCATAAACATAAAAACATTAAAAGTACCAAGAATTAGGTAAAGACTAAAGACCAAGAGCACAGACGGTACAGAGGCAGAATTTTCTCTATTATATCCCAGCCATCTCTAGCATAGAGCACCCCATCAGTTGCTTTACCTTTAACCACTCTAACCATAGTTACTTAGAAACCGGTGCTGAAGGACATGACCTATTGTGTTGCATTTGCTCAAACCTAAGCTAGAATACACACGTAAATGTAAGTCAAGTCTGTTTTTACCAACTATAGTAGCAAAATAGTATTGAGTCTATCAATTGCTTTATGGAATTTTATTTAAAAAATAGACTGGAAAATCCATGTTTCCATTTGTCAAAGTTCCCTCAACAGAGTTCTTATACAGATTCCCTCATTGTAGGTAGCTTTTAATATCTACTCCACAATAAACTTTTGTTAAAATGCTGATTTTCCCTATGGTTTGGCTTTGCAAACTTCCCAATTGCCTCTTAAATCTTAATGAAATTTTATTATTTCTACTCCTTCTCTCCCTATTGCCTTCTAAGTCAAATGTTGCTGCTAAAATGACCGGAATAAATAAATAGATCTTTGAGGCCAATGGATATATTTGCAATTAGAGGCATTTTTACAAAATATTTTCTATAGATAGCCTTGCCCTTATATTAAATGGCTGCAGAGATCAAATGGCTGATCATTCATGCAAAGTAGAGTTTACATTCCTTTATTTGTGACATCAAAAACTTGCCCCAGTGCGCCTATGTACTAGGTAAGCTTGAGTCTGAATGCCAAAGTGCAGAAACTGTCTTTTTAATCCCCCCGTTGTGTCTAAAATTTCTTTTTCTGCAAAAGACAAGTAAAAGAAGCTCAGAAGGAACCCCACTCATTTCCCCCCCCCCTCCCAAAAAAAAAATCTGAATTGGAGACTAATCTAAAATAGAAGGATAATTTCAGCTTCAAATGCCAACTCACACAAGCATTAACTCACAATCATGGAGAGGGCAAAATCATTATGCTCAAAATGTGACATCAAGGAAAGCAACTAAATGAAGACATTTGTCATTTTAGATACACAAGATTCTGTTACTGCGGCCTTACAATAAAGTAGATTGAGCTCATCTTGTGGTCTTTTTTTTCCATTCGGTTTATTTGGGAGACCAACATCTCTCTTGCAAGTCTGAAAGTACAAATCTCCCCCTGTCTAGTTTTACCATCTGATTGGTTAGGGCAGATCCTTTCTATGGTTGCAGGAACTGGGCATGGCTAGTCTAGTGAAGAGAAGGACCAAGGGAGACATGATAGCAGCCTTCCAATATTTGAGAGGCTGCCATAGAGAGGAAGGGTTCAAGCTATTTTTTAAGGCACCTGAAGGCCAGACAAGGAATAATGGATGGAAACTGAACAAGGGGAGATTTAACCTGGAAATAAGGAGAAACTTTCTGACAGTGAGAACAATCAACCAATGGAACAGAAGTTGCCTTCAGAAGTGAGACTTTCAAGAAGAGATTGGACTGCCATCTGTCAGAAATGGTGTAGGATCTCCCACTTGGGCAGGGTTTTGAACTAGATGACCTACAAGGTCCCTTCCAACTCTGATTATCTGTTATCTGTTATGTTTCTTCCTCTACCTATTATTCAGTTGTGGGCTCCTCTGCCATTTATCTGATCATTCTCTATGACAGAGGTCCCCAACCCCTGGGCCAACTCTGGGAGTTGAAGTCCACAAGTCTTAAAGTTGCTAAGGTGGAGACTGCTGCTCCAGATGGCCAGTTCCAAGAGAGACCGGAAGGCATCTCGTTTTATTTCCTTGGATTATAGGGAATGTTGTCCAGCTGGCAAGATGCTCTCTTTCCTCAACTTTCAAAAATGTTTGTCCATAATTCCCTTTTCACCAGGATATCTCTTCAACTGACCCCCTGCGCATGTGCGGCTGAGACCCAACGACCAGCTCGCCAGCGGGAGGCACATGCATACATGCGCGGCAAAGCAGAGATGGGGCGACGGCTCGTGTGCCCACAGAGAGGACTCTGTGTGCCACCTCTGGCAAGTGTACCATAGGTTCGCCATCATGGATCTAGGTTGTCCTCCCCCCACAGTCCGTGGAAAAATGGTGTTCCATGAAACCGGTCCCTGTTGCCAAAAAGACTTGGTAATGCTGCTGTAGGCAACATTCCCCCACTCCCATCTTCCAAGGTCATCCTCATATTCCATTACAGCCCATGAAGTGGTATTGATCTCTTGAGAGACAAGAGGTTCTCATGGTGCATCTTCTTCTCAAATAACCATCGCTGGACCCAAGAGTCCTGGGTAATTTTTGTTCAACCTGTGATGACCCAGAGTGTAACACAAACGTAACAAAATCCAAAATGTAAATAAATGTCCTTTAATGCTTCCAACTTGGCCCCACTGTTCAATAGTTCTCAGTTGGAGATAAAACTTATTCAAAAATAGTTTTCAAAAGAAAGCAATACAGTCCGAACTTAAGGAGCAAATAGAGGTGAAATAAAAAACCAATTAGACTACAATGAAGAAATTTCCACAACGGACCAGGATAAGTAATTACCAAATTCAAGGAGATAACAAGGCACAGTCTGTTGGAAGGATGCCAACCAAGATAACTTCAGCCCAAAATAAAACACGCTTTGCTTCTGGCAATGCTGTGTTTGAAACGCCCCTCCTTTATACTATTCTCCCCAGCTGCAACCAATGAGGGGGATCATGGCCGCTTCCTCTTTCATAAGCCAAGTTGTTTCCTTCTCCGTTCCTCCCTATATGTCCTAAGATGCAGTGGGGATGGGCCTGGTTCTTCCTCTGACTGCCCAGCCAGCCTCTGCCCTTCCCCAGCCACCTCCACAACCTCCAGAGCCACATTTCCACTCCCTGTTGGCTGTTCCTCATCTCCCTCAGAGTCCGACTCTAACAAGGGCATGACACAATTTCTCCTTTCTAGAGAATGTTACTGAGAAGGTTGGTAGGGTAGCCACTGCAGAAGACCTGCCTTCAGGCAAAACCCAAAACCTTGCTCCTTTCCCCAGGCCTTGGATCAGGATGCCTGCATGACCATTTAGGCTGCAGATGATTCAGGGAGAGTGTTCGCTTGTTCTTTCAAGGTGACTGATGTTCTTTCGCTCTAACCTGGCCTCTTTTCTATATTTTCCTAATCTGTCCCGCTCAGGGTCATTTTGGAGTTGTCAAGTCTAGAAACTCATAGAAACAAACAAATCAATCAATAAACGCTGTGCCAAAAAGTCTGGCCTTAATTGATTCTCCAGTGCTCTTGATCATTGGATCTTAGAGGGAGAAAAACAAAAATATTGTGAAAAGGGCATTGTACATACTCTCATTTTTCCAATCTTTTTGAGAAGCAGTTGTTCCAAATCGTTCCCCACTTGGAGCCTTTGGGTTCCAGCTCACGTATTGGTGCCAAACCCCCGTCTCTGGCCTATCAAGTACACCTCGCCATCATGCCCAGTGCTGATTGCACAGCTGTCAAACCAAATCACTGTCTGTTGACGGCTAGTCTGCGGAATTATTTTTGATGGCGGGTGCCTCCGATGCTGACCTTCACAGCAACCCCAAAGGAAAGGGGAGGTGGGGGGAGAAAGGAAGAGCCTCAAAAAAAGGAAAGGAAAAGCTGGAAATAGCCAAACCCCCCAAGCTCCTTAACCCTCCACTGAGCAGCAGGAGAAAGGCAGGTAAATGGAAAACTGTGTGATCTGATGTTCCCCCAAATAGATCTGGCTGCAAAAATTTATTGCAAGTAGTCCTTGATTTACAATCATAATTGAGCCCAGTACTGGTTATTCCTCATTTTACAATAATTCATTTAATAACCATTTGAATTTACAAAGGAACTGAAAAAGTGACTTACAGCCGTTTTTCACACTTATGACCATTGCAGCACCCCCACAGTCAAATGATCGAAATACAGAACCTTGGCCACTGACTCATACTTATGACAGCTGCGGAGTCCTTGGGTTCGTGTGGTCATGTTCTTTTGACAAGCAAAGTCAATGGGGAAGCCACTCACTTAACCACCGTGTTACTGACTTAACAGCTGCAATGGCTCACTTAACAACTGCGGCAAGAAAGGTCGTTTTACAGGCAATTCACAATTTACTGGGGCAAAATTCACTTAACAAATTTTGGGCTCAACTGTGGTCATAAGTTGAGGACTATCTGTAATGATGGTTATGAAGTGCAATGGTCATTAAGAGAGTCACCATTTGACTGAACCTGGTTTTACGACCTTGCTTGCACAGTTGTTGTTTTTTAAGTTTTATTTTTTCACATTTCAAAAACATCTTTTTTAGTGAACAGCATGATTCCAGGCTTTCACATTTCCATGCAAACATGACCTTGATCACATATTCATCTTTCACATTTAGTTTCATATCTTATCATCACTTTACATATTTTCTATTAATTTTCTCAAGTACTTTCCTCAAAACTTATCTTATATATTTTCAATTCATTTCTTAACCTATTTCTTTTAACTTTAAATCATTCTCATATCTTGCTATTCATTGTGCTTTATACTTTTATCTGTCAGGTTTGCAATTTCATTGCATATTCTTATTTCATCATTTCAAAAACTCCATCTCAATTCAAACATTTCAAAAAAGTTTCCCCCACAATTACCAATTAGAATGTGCCACCCCTATACCTTATTATATCATTCGGTTAGTTCCTCTTTAATTCTCAATAATCATTTAACTTTTTAATTATCACCTTAAAAATTAGTAACAATAATTTCCTAGCAACTGCATAACACATATACCTTTTAAGTCAGATTCTGCACAGCACTTTCCCCTTCAATTACATCAAATCATTTATAATTTCAAAAAGAAAACTTAGTCTACTCAATTAATCATAAAAACTGATATTAATCTCATTGCAGCCATCCTCATAATTCATTTCAACTATATTCTTGAATTACATGCTTGCACAGTTGTTATGTGAATGCTGTGTTTGATACGCAAACTTCTTGTTCGTTGTGGACCATCTTTTTCAGAAACTGGAAGTAAATGTCAGTTTACGGCAAAATTTGGTCATGGGTGGAAGACGTTAAAAGTTCAAAAGGTAAGTAGCTTTTGGAAGGTCCATCATAATTTTGAACAGTCACTAAGTGATTGGCTGTAAGTCAGAAGCTGTTCCCCCCCCGCTTTTCCGCAAGTTTTTTCTGTCTTTTTTTTTCCTTTTAATTTTATTCCTTCAGTATTTCAAAAATTTATTTTGTTCATTTTTGTTTCATTTACAGGTATAAAAATACATACAGGTCAGAGGTGGTATGCAGCAGGTTCTGACCAGTTCTGGAGAACCGGAAGTGGAAATTCTGAGTAGTTCAGAGAACCGGCAAATCCCACCTCTGACTGGCCCCGCCCCCATCTATTCTCCGCCTCCCGAGTCCCAGCTGATTGGCTGGGTCTTCTTTGGTTGCCCTGCAGAGGAAAACTGGAGCTGGAAAGCAGGTTAGTGGGGTGGGGAGGGAATGGGGATTTTGGAGCATCCTTCTCCTGCCACACCCACCAAGCCACGCCCACAGAACCAGTAGTAAAAAAAATTTGAATCCCACCACTGATACAGGTAATCCTCACTGACTGACTGAAACTGGGACTGGCAACTTCATTGCTAAGCAGTGCAACTGCAAAGTGAAAACTGCGACATTGCCCAATTTACAACAGAGGTTTGTCGGTTCCAGCTGTGGTTGTTAAGTGAATCACTGCAAGTGCAATGGGCTCCATTCATGGGGACACTTTGCTTCTCAGCCTGCACCATTTCTGTCTAAAATTCCTTGGTGGTCCGAGCTCAGAGAGTAAGCCGAAGACAGAAAAGAGGATGACAAACAAGAACAGGGAGAAGAAAAGAAGGAGGTGGTCCATTTTCTTGTCCCAAAGGCCACTGGACTTCCTTTGTTTTTCCTTGAAGAGGTTTTGCTTCTCACCCAAGAAGCTTCATCAGCTTCAGACTGAACTGAAGAAGTCAGAGTCAGAATCAAAGAAGCTTCTTGGATGAGGAACGAAACGTCTTCAAATTAAAACAAAGAAAGTCCAGGGGCCTTTGGAAAAAGCACACCGTTGGGACAACCATGACCGCGATGACTGAGAATCTCCATAGACATCTTGATTAAGGCTCTTTGGTTTAATCTGCTGAACATACTTCTTTATAGGATGGAATAGAATAGGAATAGGAATAGAATAGAACAACAGAGTTTGAAGGGACCTTGGAGGTCTTCTAGTCCAACCCCCTGCCTAGGCAGGAAACCCTACACCACTTCAGACAAATGGTTATCCAATCGCTTCTTAAAAATTCCCAGTGCTGGAGCATTCACCACTTCTGGAGGAAAGTTGTTCCACTGATTAATTGTTCCAACTGTCAGGAAATTTCTCCTTAGTTCCAGGTTGCTTCTCTCCTTGATTAGTTTCCACCCATTGCTTCTAGTCCTGCCCTCAGGTGCCTTGTTTGGAGAATAGCTTTACTCCCTCTTCTTTCTGGCAGCCCCTGAGATATTGAACACTTTTATCATGTTTCCCTAGTCCTGCTTTTCATTAGACTAGCATCGTTCTTCATATGTTTTAGCTTCCAGTCCCCTAATCATCTTTGCTGCTCTTTTAACTGTGGTTGATACTGAATTTAGCTTTAGAGATGTGAAATTGGAGGTAGGGAGAGTTAGTGCTCTCAATTCCACCCCACAGAAAAGGAATCTTCTGTCAGCAGTTGATGGAAATCACTAATTTCCCAACCCAGCAAGCCAAGCGGAAACAGTGTCCCCCCCACCCATTTTTGTTTTTAATACACATTTTCTGGATTCAGATCAGGTGGAAACTACCCTGGCTCAAATTCAATCAAATGATCGAAAAGTAACACTTATGGGTATCATCTGCATGTTGATTTCACTTTCATATTTCATCTTACATTATTTCCTACCACAGTGTAACAGCAGCACCGAATCGCTCACCCAACTGACCATGAAATTTTCCAGGACGTGCTGCATCGCTTTCTTTCATAGGGAGGAAACAGATCAGAAGACCTCAATCTAGGCAGCTTAGTATACTTAGTCCTTAATTTACAATAGTTCATTTAGTGACCATTGCACTGAAAAGAAAAGGGGATTACAGCTGTTTTTCCACGTTTATGTCCATTACGGTATCCCCATAGCCATGTGATCAAAATTCAGATAGAATAGAATAGAATAACAGAGTTGGAAGGGACCTTGGAGGTCATCTAGTCCAGTGGTCGCCAACCAGTGGGCTGGGGACCACTGGTGGTCCACGAGACAATTTTGGTGGTCTGCAGAGAAATGTCACCCCCAAAGCAATTAATCCAGGCTGCACAGGAACACTTCCCCCTCCCAGAAGACAGGTGATGCCACCTGCCAAAATAAATTATGGAGCTGCTATAAAATGAGGTACAGGAAGGAAATGATAGCAAGGGGTTTAAATCACAATTTATGACAATGGTGGTCTCAGCCGGCTACAACTGACTTAAGCTTGAAAGCTAGAGAGTACTTGAGTGGGAGGACTACCCACATGGCCCATGGGAACACAAGGCTTGCGTCACTTGCATTGTGAACATGAGGTAGTGAGGGGAGGGGGGGAATTTGCCCCTCTCGCCCCACATGCCTCGCCTGGCCACCGGGCTGCTTCTTTCCGCTTCTTTCTTTTTCTTCTTTTGGCTGCACGCAAGGAATGCAGCAAAAGTCTTTCTTTCTCTCCCCCAAACTCCGCCAGAAATGAGTCTTTGGGACCCTGCAAAGCATCCTGCTCCAAGAGGCTGCGCCGGCAAAGACTCATTTCTGGCAGAGTTTGGGGCAGAGAAAGAAAGACTTCTGCTGCTTCTGCTGCTTTCCTTGCATGAAGCCAAAAGTGTCTGTCTGTCTGTCTCTCTCTCTCTCCCTCCCTCCCTCCCTCTTCCCCCCCCCCCAAAGAATGGAGCTAGAGAGGGTATCTTGTGATCCCAAATAAAGAATGATCAATCGGTAGGAAAACAGGGTGGGGAAGTTTCCTGCAGACTTTTGGGGGGATTTTTCCAGGGTCTCTGGTCCATGGGATTTAAAATTATGAGTTTGATGGTCCCTGAGGTCCAAAAGGTTGGGAACCCTGTTCTAGTCCAACCCACTGCTCAGGCACCATTTCAGACATCATTTCAGACAAACGGTTGTCCAATGTCTACTTAAAACTTCCAGTATTGGAGCATTCACAACTTCTGGATCTGTTCCACTGATTAATTGTTCTAACTGTCTGGAAATTTGCTGACAGTTCGATGCTTGTCAACTGACTCATATTTATGATGGCTGCAGTGGCCAAGCGGGTTCATGTGATCACTGTTTTGTGACCTACTGCTAAGCAAAGTCAATGGGGAAGAAGAAGAAGAGGGGAAGGTGATAGGATGTGGGGCTACTGAACTCAATGTGATTGTGCAACGGTATACAAAAAAAAAAAAAAACGCCCAATACTCTAAAATGCTTCTCCCTTTTGATGCTGTGAGATGCTTTGGGTGATTATTATAACCACAGCTGGGGTTGCATGATACATGCTAAACCAGAGGTCTCCAAACTTGGCAACTTTAAGGCTTGTGGACTTCGTCTTACAAATGTGTTACTAACTTAACAACTGCAGTGATTCATTTAACAAATGTGGCAAGAAAGGTCGTACAATGGAGCAAAATTCACTTAACAACTATCTCGTTTAGTAACAGAAATGTTGGGATCAATAGTGTCTGTAAGTCGAGGACTACTTGTATGAGTGTTTTAACTACATTGCCTGGGGAGAAAAATGTTATAAAAGTTATAGTCTATATACAACCTGCTGGGCGTTTCTCTCAAGCATTTTCCTAACTACCTCTGAGTGAAGGTTCGATTTGATCAAATTTGAGAATATGATTATCTCTTGGCGGCCAGGAAGGAGAAGAGTGATAATCTGAAGAACAATTACTGCATACTAATTATTAAGGTGGGAAAAAGGATTCTCAAAATTCTTTTCACCAACTTCTGCATAAGAAGAAAACAAAGGCAGATGCCAGGAATTATTACAAAATTTATCTGATAAACAGATAAATGTTGGCCAACCTATGGGTGTGTTCACACATATCAGCCGTAAACTGGATTGCCTGATTTTAGCTTAGCATCTTCTATGAACTCAGTCACAGTAATTTATTCAATAGACCGTGATAAGATCCAATTGCACAACTAAAGTCATGGACCCCTTATTCTTTTGCTTTGACTCAAGCAATCTCACCCTTCCCTGCAGCCTCAAACTGCAACTAACCAACAATGATACTTCTCAGAGGGGAAGGTGATAGGATGTGGGGCTACTGAACTCAAATGTGATTGTGCAATGGTATACAAAAAAACCCGCAATACTTCTCCCTCCTGATGTTGTGAGATGCTCTGGGAGATTATTATAACCACAGCTGAGATTGCATGATACATATTAAACCAGAAGTCTCCAAACTTGGCAACTTTAAGGCTTGTGGACTTCAACTCCCAGAATTCTTGGAGTGAAGTCCACAAGTCTTAAAAGTTGCCAGGTTTGGGGACCCCTGTGATAAACCAATCATTTCTATGGGTCCGGACTAAATCATTAACTTATCACTTGGGTTGTTCATTTTAAGTAACTAAGCTAAGGTCAGTTAGTTGGTGATATAGTTGGTGGTGCAAACACGTATTTATTTCAGAGGTAGTATTCAGCAGGTTCTCACCAGTTCTGGAGAACCGGTAGCGGACATTTTGAGTAGTTCAGAGAACTGGCAAATCCCACCTCTGACTGGCTCTGCCCCCATCTATTCTCTGCCTCCCATTGAGTCCCAGCTGGGTCTTCTTTTTTTGCCCTGCACAGGAGAATGGAGCTGGAAAGCAGGTTAGTGGGGTGGGGAGGGAATGGGTATTCTGCAGTATCCTTCTCCTGCCATGCCCACCAAGTCATGCCACGCCCACCAAGCCACGCCCACAGAACTGGTAGCAAAAAGTTTTTGAATCCCACCACTGATTGATTTATTAAATTGGTTTGCCTTCCATCTCGCCACAAGGTGCCTCTATATTTTCATGCCAGCGAACAGATTCATGAATTCAGACACTGTACACAAAAGATGGAAAACTGAAACCTTCTAGATGTTGTGTCAACTGTGATATTCTAGAATTCCATATTATTGGTCATGCTGTTTGGAGCCCCTGGGAATTGTAATTCATCAGCTCCTTGAGACTCAAGGTTCTCCTATCCATGAATTAACTACAACTCAATAGAGCAGGGCTTTTTTTTTTTTTCAAAATGAAATATGCATAATAGACTCAACACAAGGACTGTGGCCGATTTTAATCATGATTTGTTGCCTAAGCCATAAGAGACCGGTTTCTGGACACTGCATTAAATCATAAAATATGAGTTACAACAAACCACCAAAGGCTGTGCCTACAGATCATGCAACTCTCTAAGTAAACAACTATATAATAACTTTGTGATGTGCATCCCTAGCCAATTATAATGGTCTGTTCAGAGCCTGATAAAGATTGAGGAGACAGCTTTGAAATCAGCTTCATGTACATTTTTCAGTTATCTAAGAAAGGAACTGGTTTACAGTAAAGCTTTCAGAAAAAGACCACACTAATAAATATAGCAAGCTATATTTTTATTCATACAGCCATTTTGGTCTAGTGGTTAAGGTACCAGGCTAGAAATGGGGAGACTGTGAGTTGAAGTTCCTCCTTAGCCATGAAAGCCAGCTGGGCCAGTCACGCTCTCTCAGC
This sequence comes from Bungarus multicinctus, assembly GCA_023653725.1. NCBI lineage: Eukaryota > Metazoa > Chordata > Lepidosauria > Squamata > Elapidae > Bungarus > Bungarus multicinctus. Next base: position 16,129,591 of record CM042835.1, on the reverse strand, counting down.
TGAACCCACCTCACAGGATTGTTGTTGTGGGGGAAATAGGAGGAAGGTGTGTTGGACATGTTCACCGCCTTGAGTTACTTGTAAAAATGATAAAGGCAAGATATGAATGAATGGGAATGAATGAATGAATGAATGAATATGAGACTCTAAAGAAAAAGAAATCCAGTTGCCAAGTTTTAGCCATTCTTTTCATCAAAAAAGTGATCCTGAATGACATACCATAAAGCTAAACAGCCCATCAATACTTAAAGCCATTACCATTACTAATTATTTTTAAAACCTTAAACTATAAAAAGATAGAAAACACAAAGAAATAGCAGATGAAGGGATGTTAATATTTTTTTAAATTACTTTTATTTATGTGTTTTATCTATTTTATTTGCTACAACTGTGATTTGTACTTGGTGCTTAAAAACGGAGTACAAATCATATAATTGGCTTTAAAAAAAACTCACAAAACTTGATCATCCCAGCCTGAATCTCGGCTCAGCTTGAGATGCAAAAAGATGTCTGAAATGGTTTGCTGGGGGTTGGACTAGAAGACCTCCAAGGTCCCTTCCAACTCTGTTACTCTGTTAATTGTAAAAGATAATACTGCATATTAATGGGGAAATCACCAGACATCCAGATACAGGTTGAGTCAACTGATCCAGAACTTGAGTTAGGCAAGGTCCTAAGGCCAGCCTTATATTTCAAATTATGAAGTTTAGAACAGGGACTGTTATGGTGTCCTCTTCAGCAAGTTAGTCAAGCTGGTACAATAGTCAGGGATGACTGCTTGACCAGCTCTTTGCAGTGAATAATGTTTATTTTATTTATTATTATTTATTTGATTTGTCAATCGCTTACAAAATAATAGGTATAAGTATAAACATGAGTAAGAATACGGAAAATAGATACAATTAAATGGGGACAATAGGACAGGGATGGGAGGCATAATGGTGCACTTATGCACCATCCAGACCTCTTAGGAATGGAGTGAGGTCAATAGTGGATAGTTTGAGGTTCCATCTCCTTTCCTGAAAACTCCACCAATCTGCTCTGTTGAATTACCTGTTGAACTGTAGATCACTATTTCTCAACTTTAAAAACTTTTAAGTGGTGTTGACTTCAACTTTCAAAACTCCTCAGTTCAGCAAGAAGTTCTCACCTCTTAAACCTGCAGAGATTGAGAACCACTGCTGTAGGATTAACTAGTTTTAATTTCTCCCCAGATGTATGTTGTTTTCTCTGGGTTTATTTGGAGAAGCATTTCTCATGCCTACATTTCCCATGCACTTCTGCAGCAGGACGTTTTAAGTCTACGATGTGCTTCTGCACTACTTCAGTTAAGGATTTATGACTGCAGCAAATATCTTGCGTTGGTAGCAGAAGCTGGCCGCATATGTCATTGGCAGCACAGAACAGGGCCTGCCTTTGCAAGACAACTTCCTGTCCACCAACCAGATGCTTTCTTAAAACACAAAGAATACCTAGAAAGGGATCAGCAATATATCATGATAGAGCTAAATAATAGTTTCCCTCTCATGGTTTTATCAGATTGGTCATTAATAGCTGCGTCCTGCTTTCCAAATTGAAGCCTTGCGGGTTCCTGAAGATTATTTTTGTCTTGGTACAAACTAGATGGACTTTGCTTCCTTTTAGCGATAACCAAGTGTTATAGCATCATCTACACTGGTTAATAGCAGATGTACATGAAACGAGGTTCACAGCAGTCAAGCTGCAAACAGTGGTTTGCGGGAAACTATTTTCTCAAAGTTTGATGGCCACAGCTGTCCTTTTTGAACAGGCTCCCCGCTTCACAGAATAAAGCTTCACACAAAAAATTTAAAAAAGAAGAAGAAAACTTACCAGGCCTGAAAGATTAAATCAATTTTTAAAATGGATTTTTAAAATGATGAATTGCAAACTCTGTTTAATCTGAGATTTCTCGTGGTTTTTAAATGGAGAGATAAGCATCTTCCTTACTCACACCAAGAAAGCTACATGGACACAATTAAGTATACCAGAGTCAAGAAGGAGATCCCATCTATGTTTGTCAATTCTAGAAGCTGCAACAGTTGCTAGTCGGGGATAACTTGGTTTGATGTCTGTTTACCAGCTCCTGAGTCACAGGTAGCATGTCCTTAATGTCAAATAGCTGCCAAGGAGTAAGTGGAAGGAGGCATTTACTCTGCAGTCGAGCCAAATGGGTGACTTTGGGCCAGTCTCTCTCTCTCTCTCTCAGCCCAACCCACCTCACAAGGTTGTTGTTCTGGGGAACATTGGAGGAAAAAGGAGCCTTAGATATGTACGTTGCCTTGAGTTATTTATACAATAATAAAGGCAGGATAAAAGTAATCTAAAGAAACCAAACCAAACATCAACATAGTGCAATTGTATGGCAGTCCTTCTGATTCCAGCCCAAGGGTTTCTGATGATTCATACTCAATATCTGTACTTCACTAAGAATCCTTTATCGTTGAACAAAAAACATGAGCGCAAATTCCAAAGACAGATGAGCTGAATTGAGTGGTATCAGATTTTAAACTGTTGCATTTTGCCCCAGGTTTCTAGATGACAGTTTATTGTTGAGTCCTTGGAGAGAAAGAGCTTAAAAGCATTGGCATAAATACAGCACATTGGATGTTTGATATCTGTTGCTCCTGGGCACCATCTTCACAAAACAGCTTTTTAAAAACTCTCTCTCTCTCTCTCTAAGCCATTTGCATGTACGGATGCTTTTAAGGCAAGATAAGAAATGGAAAAGTGCCATACTGCATTTCATTCAAAGTAGATTTTATAGATCTATTGGGGAAGAGAGATGAGATCTCGTACATCATATAAAAAGAATGTAAAGCTAGCAGGCAGGAGCCAGCCTGCAGGGAACATGGTCTTCTTAAGATTAACAAGGCAGGCACACGCTTGCTATGGAGTAGCCTCTGAGCCCCTCCAGCAGCCAAAGTTCCTGGCACGAAGACCACAACCTACCCAGAGAGGCAGATGGTCTCTAAGGGGCCAGCTAAGCAGACGATGCTGGGATTCAGCAGGTCTTGCTAAGTGTGAGAATCAGAGTTAAGAGACAATCAGTGGACCTCCACCCCAAAAAGTCAGAGGGAATTCTGGAATTCAAAAAGCTCAGAATTGCAGAGGTGATGGTAACTTGTATCATCATCGTCTTTTAATAACCTCATAATCCCTTGAGGGGTGGAGTCTAGGCAATTGAATGGAGCAGAGTGTTTAGTGGCCTGGATGCCCTTCCTATCGCCAATGTGGAGTTATATTCAGCAGATATAATCTCAACGTGCCCAGAAATAAAAATATTTGCCTCTACCTAGGATTGAACTCACAGCCTCCAGATTGTGAGGTGAGAACTCCACCTCTAGGCCACTGTACCACTCATAGTGATAACCTGTATGCTGTTGTAAAACATGTGAGAATGGGCTTGGGAAACAGGGCAAAGACTATAGCCAGGGGAACCATCGGACAAGAGGTTGCTCAATCCACAGAAGGAATAGGGATACGGCAATGTCTCACAAGGGACCCATTCTAGTTTCATGGGGTAGAAAGGCAATGCAGGAGAAACGTATTTTCAGACTTGCAAAATTCTATTAATGCAACTTTGTGATAAAGTTGAATTAATTCATTGAGGTGAGCTTCCTGACTGGGCTATCTCCCATGGTTGACATTGATCTTGCAAGCCTGAAAGTCCATTTCTCTCTCATCATCTCTGCAGCTCAAGACACTTAGAAGGGTCCCTGCAGAGATGCTTGCCATGCCCATCATATTCCTTTTGTGAATGAAGCTACTTCTTGTCCAATCCATTCCACTGACTTTGGCTTCTTCCCTTCTCCCAAGGTCATTCCCACCTACAGCATCGTGACACTCAGCAGTGATGGGATTCCAAAAATGTTACTACCGGTTCTATGGGCGTGGCTTGGTGGGTGTGGTGTGGCTTGGTGGGCGTAGCAGGGGAAGGATACTGTAAAATCCCCATTCCTCCCCACTCCTGGGGGAAGGTTACTGCGAAATCCCATTCCCTCCCCATCCCACTAGCCTGCTTTCCAGCTCCATTCTCCTGTGCAGGGCAACAAAAGAAGACCCAACCAATCAGCTGGGACTCAGGAGGCGGAGAATAGATGGGGGCAGGGCCAGTCAGAGGTGGAATTTGCCAGTTCTCCAAACTACTCAAAATTTCTGCTATTGGTTCTCTAGAACTGGTCAGAACCTGCTGAATACCACCTCTGACACTTGCCCAACTCTCAATGACTTTAGATGACTCACAACAATCAAGCAAATAAATCACAATAAAACGTAAGAGATATAGATGGCAAGCATGATGAAGTGAGGGGTCTCCTTTTTATCTTGTAGCTTGTTCAATAAACTAACCAGTGGAACACCTTGCCTCCAGAAGTTGTGGATGCTGCAACACTGGAAGTTTTTAACAAGAGGTTGGACAAAAGTAAGGTTCTGCATTTAGGCAGGAAAAACAAAATGTACAGGTTACAGTACATGTGGTACCTTGCTCAATAGTCAATAGCTCTTGGAATCCTAGTGAACAACCATTTAAATATGGGACAGTTGTGTGCAGCAGCCACCATAAAAGCCAACCCAGTTCTAGGCTGCATAAACAGAGGGATAGAATCAAGATCACGTGAAGTGTTAATACCACTTTATAATGCCTTGGTAAGGCCACACCGGGAATTCTGCATCCAGTTTTGGTCGCCACGATGTACAAAAGATGTTGCGACTCTAGAGAGAGTGCAGGGAAGAGCAACCAAGATGATTAGAGGGATAGAGGCTAAAACATATGAAGAATGGTTGCAGGAACTGGGAATGTCTAGTCCAGAGGTCTCCAACCTTGGCAACTTTAAGACTTGTGGACTTCAACGCCCAGAATTCTGGGCGTTGAAGTCCAGAAGCTATGCTGGCTGGAGAATTCTAGGAGCTGAAGTCCACAAGTCTTAAAGTTGCCAAGTTTGGAGACTCCTGGTCTAGTCTAATGAAAAGAAGGACTAGGGGAGACATGATAGCACTGTTCCAAAATCTCAGGGGCTGCCACAAAGAAGAGGGAGTCAAGCTATTCTTCAAGTCACCTGAGGGCAGGACAAGAAGCAATGGGTGGAGAGAATCAAGGAGGGAAGCAACCTAGAACTAAGGAGAAATTTCCTGACAGAACAATTAATAAGTGAAACAACTTGCCTCCAGAAGCGGTGAATGCTCCAATACTGGAAGTTTTTAGGAAGGGATTGGATAACCATTTGTCTGAAGTGGTGTAGGGTTTCCTGGCTGAGCAGGGGGTTGGACTAGAAGACCTCCAAGGTCCCTTCTAAATTTTCCAACATTCTGTTATTCTGCATGACCTCAGCCAATCTCCTAGACTGGCCCACAAATGCAAACATTTTTCAAATGTTGGGCTCTGCCCAAAAAAGCTGCTCTCATGTCAACTTTGCTCTCTTAATATTAAACTGCCGAGCGCCCAAAATTTAAGAAGTTCTGTATTTTCTTCCTTCATCCCCACCCTTGCTGTGTTAGCTCTTGTTCCGTGTGACTTGCTGGTAAGAGGTAGTGAAAAACAAATGGTGGTAACTTGAGGCTACAGTTCTGGAGCAGGAACTGGGGTGCGACTGTCTGTCGGCAGATTGAAGGTGTTGACTGTTGCTGGCTTCAGAATGAGATGCTAGAGGCCCTATGTCAAAAAATAAAGGGTGAGGCTAGGAGAGAAATTACCTTCGGTATAATTTCTCTTCCCATTTTGAATAGTAGCAAATAGTAAATAGAATGGCTCAATAGACCAATACTGAATCACATTTAAAAAATTACAATGTCAATCTGTTGTGTGTTTCTCAACACTGAACTGATACTAAGCCTGTAGTCCTCAACTTACAACCCCACATTTCCATTGTTTAGCAAGACAGCTGTCAAGTGAGTTTTGCTCCACTTTACGATCTTTTTTTTACCACAGTTGTTAAACAAATCACTGCAGTTGCTAAGTGAATGTGGGCTTCCCCCGTTGACTTTACTCGTCGGAAGCCAGCTGGGGAGGTTGCACATAGTGATCCTATGACCACAGGAAAGTGCAACTGTCAGAAATACCTGCCAGTTGCCAAGCAGCCTAATGTGGATCGTGTGATTGTAACTATGCTGTAAGTATCGTAAATGTGAAAACCAGTCATAAGTCACTTTTTCCAGTGCCGCTGTAACTTCAAACAGTCACTAAATGAATGGTTGTACATCGAGGACTATTATGCAAAGGATGGTGGAAAAATTAGAACAGCACCTAAAATACATTTAGAACAATTAGTCAGTGGAACGACTTGCCTCCAAAAGTCGTAAATGCTCCAACACTGGAAGTTTTTAAGAAGATGTGGGACAACCCTTTGTCTGAAATGGTATAGGATTTCCTGCCTAAGCAGGGGGTTGGACTAGAAGACCTCCAAGGTCCCTTCCAACTCTGTTATTCTACATTGGTAAGAGATGCACATGCCCCTTCTTAAAGTAATCCATAATAAAGGAATCTCTGATCTTAATTCCAGCACCTTTCAAAACATTGATCTGATTACAGATTAACAAGAGTTGGAAGGGACCTTATAGGTCATCTAGTCCAACCCCCCACCCAAGCAGGAGACTTTACACCAGTGATGGCTAACCTGTCCCAGACCAATTGTCTAAAATGCATGCATGTGTGTGTGAAGGCGTTCATACACGAACCCCAAAATGCAATGCGTCCCACCCCTGTGCATGCGCATGTGACCCCATACATGTGTCCTGTGTATGCGCGTGCAGCCCTATGCAGCACCTCAGCTCCTATGCATGCACCCTCCCCGCCATGCATATGCCTGCGGCCCGCATACGCACCCTGCCCACCGGACATACGCAGCAAACACCCAATGACCAGCTAGCCGGCGGGAGGTGCGCGCATATGCGTGATGGAGCTGAACGAGGGCAAAGGCTCGCGTGCCCACAGAGACGGTGTTGTGTGCGAGCTGTGGCACGCGGGCCATAGGTTCGCCAACACAGCCCAAGACCCTTTCTGACAGATGGCCGTCCAGTCTCCTTTTGAAAGCCTCCAGTGATGAAGCTCCCACAACTTCTGCTCCATTGGTTGGTTCTTCTCCTTATGTCTACATTGAATCTCTCCTTGATCAAAACACACAATTTCCTATGAAGTCATATTTGCATCGAATCTTAGAACTTGAACTGCGCAGAAGGGAGAGATTTGCAAAGTGCCCCTGAAAAACGGAAGGGCAAGCAGCAGCAGCAAGGTCTGAAGAGTAGGCGAGGGTCTGAGTAAGGCACAAGGCAGGGAGGAAGTGTGCAGGAGAGTGAAGGGCGTTTGTTGGAGGGAAACAGGATGGAGACAGGAAGCCACCAGATTCCGGTCCATTTCACTGCAACTACAAGGAGGAAGCAGAGCAAGAGGGAGGGCAAGGCAGGGGGAGGACAGGGATGGGGTTGAAAACAGCCCAGCATCCTCAGAGGGAATATACAGCAGCTGGTAACTGAGGTCAGCTTCAGGACCAGAGGAAATAGGAAGAGAGCGGGGACTTCTTGGAAATCTCATTTCACCAGTTCTCTGACTGGGAAGACCTGTGGTCCAGCTTATACTGGGGAGGGTTTCCATGACAGGATGAGGAGAGAAGTGTTAGGATCAGACCACATGCCGATCGAGACCAAAATGCCTTTCACACTTCTGAGGTTATGTCCAGATATCATCAACACATACAAAAACCAAATGGGATGACCCAGAGTGGGATATAAAAGCAACACAATCACAAAAACAGGTGAAGTCCCTTTAATTCCTTCAGCTTGGCTTCAAAACTCCAAATATCCTTGACTGGAGACAAAAAAACTCCCCACAAACAGTTGCAAAAAAAGAGGACATACCATTTAAACTAAAAATGCCTATAAATTATAACTAGAAAAAACAACACAAACCACACTGAAGCGTTTAAGGGAACCAGGCAAGATAAGGGCTTGAAGAGGTCCACAGATATTGAAACACACACTGGGAAAGACACCAAACTCAGAGAGGATCTCTATAAACTAGAGATATTTACACGCTTTGTTTCCAGCACTGGCCTATACGCATGTCCGGCCTTTTAACCAGTTCTCACAGCTGCAGCCCATGAAGAGGATCAAGGCCCTTTCTTCCCCCGTAGACCATGTCTCTCCCTTATCCTCTCCTCCCTGCATGCCCTAGGATGGAGAGGGGATGGGCCTGGGTTCTCCTCTGACTGCCCAGCCAGCCTGTGCCCTTCTCCAGCTTCCTCCACAACCTCTGGAGCTACACTTGCACTCCCTGTTGGCTGTTCCTCCTCTCCCTCGGAGTCAGACTTCAACAGGGCATGACACTAAAACTGTGCAAGCTATGCATTGCGAGATCTGGGCTGGTCCAAACCTCACCTCTATACTATTGGCATCTCAAACCAAACTTCTAAGAACCCAAAACTAGAAGAGTTATTAGAGACAGACACACACAGAGAGAGAGACAGAGTGGGAGATAGACAGAGAGAGATAAAGACAGAAATATATAAGAGAAACAGAAATGTGGATATCCAAAGAAGCTGGAGATTGTATATCAAACCATTCAAACACAATTGTTGATCTTATCAACATAAAAACCAGAATACCAGAATTCTTCAATGAGTTTTTCTCAAAATTTCTTACTGCTTCTTCATTCACTTATCAACCTAGGAACTAGTTGAAAAAGAAATAACTCTATTTGGTCATCTCCTGCCTCTGTTCTAATAATGGCAACGGTCAGAACAGGATATGTGTCAATCACCTTGTCAAACAATAGGCTTATGCAAGCAAGAAGGGGAACATCTGTGATGTGCAATCACTTCCAAAACCTCATGGTTTTGTCTGCAGGCTGTTTGCTCTTGATGTAGTATGCTGTGTGATTCCAGGCATTATCATTGGTAACCCATGGTTTGTGGCTTACAATAATCAGCAAGCCACCATTAAATGATCCACGGTTTGGCATGATCAGTAATCCCAGGACACAAGCTTACATGACCTTTGATTATCTTCATTGTTACATTTTGAGGTTGTCTACCATACTAGCAATGATGCAGTAATGTCTCTAACAACTGAAATCTGACCTTGAAAATTAATCCTCCTTTTTTTGGAGTTCAGAATTTCACCTGTAATGTTTAGCTAAACACTTTTGCACATCAGGACATTCGAGGGAGGAGACACACTAATCAGGGTTCCCCTAACTTGGCATCTTTAAGACTTGTGGACTTCAACTTCCAGAATTCTTAAAGTCCACAAGTCTTAAAATTGCCAAGTTTGGAGACCTCTGATCTATATGGAAGGGAGGGAGGAGACATTCTCCCTATCAAAAGAAGATGATTCAGGAAAAGGATTAGAAGAAGCCTCTTGCTCAAGGCTACAAAATGAATCAACGAATGAGAGCAGCCAGCCTTCAGATCCATCTCTAGAAATGTGGCTTTCTTTCAAGCTTTCCTTATCTTGGACATGGGACTCAAACAGGCAAATAAGAGCAGACCTAGCATCCAATCAGAGCTAGCCTCATCCTTAGACCTTTCTCAAAAATGCAGTCCAAGTCTGTATCCTTCTTCAAGTAGCACAGTGTTTTTAGCATCTTTAAGATGTGTGGACTTCAACTCCCAGAATTCCCCACCCAGTTTGGAGTTGGCAGTCCAAACATCTTAAAGTTCCCAAGGACATACAGTTAGCACAAAACAGAGCCAGCATCAATTGCCAATTCTGGGTTTCATCTGTTTTGACTCCCTACCATATCAAGTTCTCCTAGATCACAAGAGTTTGGTTAGTCAACAGCCAGCAGATAAAACATCACCCAATGAGGCTCTGCAACATGACTTGGGGGTCAGCTGGTCTTTAGAACTCTGCTTGAGCTCCACTAATTTGGTTTGCCTGCCCCATACCCCATTCCCCCTTTTACAACTCGCAATCAAAAATAAGTTTAAAAATGGGAAAATTACAGGACACAAAAACAACCAAGAGGATTCAGGTAGATTCAGCCCTCTCTATTGGTACTTACAGAGAGTATGACTGAAACTGATCTGCAGGACAACCATCTCTCTTAAGGGAAAGAGGAAGAAACCAATTGAAAGTCACAAATAAAGTGAAAGTTTCAAATAAGCAAGACAAGCCCTCTTGATAAATCTGGGGGTTTTCAGGGAGATTCTGAATGACTTCATTTTGGAGAATTGCTAATAAGGAATTCTGCATATACACCCACACCCACCATTTCCCATCCCACCAAAATGATGTAGTAGATTTTCTCCACTTTCTTCTACCTTAGCAGAAGCTTGGAAACAAGCATATTTCAGAAACAGAGGTGGGAGATGAAAAAACAGATGGAAACAACCAAGGACAGAATCAACCTAGAACTGAGAAATTTCCTGATGGCGAGAAGTTAGTGGAATGAGTTGCCTCCAGAAGTTGTGAGTGCTCCAACACTGGAGGTTTTTAAGAAGAGACTGAACAGCCGTTTGTCTGAAATAGTATGGGATTTCCTGCTTGAACAGGGGGTTGGACTAGAAGACCTCCAAGGTCCCTTCCAATTCTGTTATTCTGAGAGATGAGGGGTATGAAGGAACTCAGGAAAAAAAGGGTTAATGGAATTGGCAAATGCTGGAGTGGTGGTGGGAGGCCAGTTAATACCCAGTGGGGTTGAGTCATTGCCATGCTTCCAACATTTCCCAAACAGGTAGATGGGGCTTACAGAAAATACTAACCTTTTAATCATAATCTACAATGGTTGGGTTCACCCAGCCTACTGTGCCAGAGCCATACAAGTGTAGCTAGGTGTGAATGCAGCTTTGAAACCGTGGGTGCTCTGTCTGTGAAGTTTTCCAAGCAGAAGACGGACGGTTGCCTATAGCTGGCACTGGATTTACTTCACTAAGTGGGAGGCTAGGTTAGAACCAAGGTCCCAAAGTCCAGTTGCCTTTTTGAAAGGATCGTTGGGACAGCCATGATCTGGATGACTGAGAACCTCCCAATCAAAGCAAGGCACAACAAAATAACTAAATGTATCTATGGAGGTAACAATTTCTGCATTTCCCGAAGGCTGGGGAAACCATTTCTCCTGAATGCTTTAGTGTTGCAAAGGGTTGAAGTACAAATAGACCTCAATGTATGACTGGTTAATAAAACAATTGGCCAGACTTATGACAGCATAAAGCACTTCTGGCCATTGTAAAATGTTGTATCTGCCCCAACCCCCTTTCATATTCACATGGGCATATTTTGGTGCTTGGCAACAATTCACATTTAAAACTGGTTGAAGTAACCCATGATCACAACTTACTCATTTGGGAGAATAAATTCTTACTTACAGCCACATGATTTGCTTAACATGATTCAGACTTACAATGGTGTGATCTGCTTAAAAACCACCATCAAATCGGATCCAGTCACATGGGTGCCTCAACTTAAGGCCAAAAGTCCAGTCCCAATTGCCATCATAAATAGCAATAGCACTTAAGACTCATATACCGCTTTACAGTGCTTTCCAGCCCTCTCTAAGCGGTTTACAGAGTCAGCATACTGCCCCCAACAGTTTTGCATCCTCATTTTACCCACCTCGGAAGGACAGAAGGGCTGAGTCAACCTTGAGCCTGGTGAGATTCGAACTGCCAAATTGCAGGCAACCGGCAGTCAACAGAAGTAGCCTGCAGTACTGCACTCTAACCACTGTGCCACCATGGCTCATAAATAGAGGACTACCTGTAAATTAATTTTTTTCCAAGTTTGACAACTTTGGGATGGATGGACTTCAACTCTCAGAATTCTCCCATGAATTATGACGCTTCCAAAGAAGGGGGAAAACATTGGTCCATGCTGTAAACCCGAATTTCTAACAATCTGGGCCTAACCTGTTCATACATATCAACACAAAATTTATCCTAAATACGGGCTCTTTCGTTCAAAAGCACACAGAACAACCCAGTCACAAAAGGAAAGCTTTGTTACACCCCCATGTACTGTATTAATGACAAAATCCTCCACACACTGGAAACGCTACTAAATAAGTAACAAATCTTTTTATGATTCTATTCAAGGTTCCAATTTTCCAGATCCCACTGAAAACTCTGAATAGACAGACAGCAGCTATCTCTATGCGGATGTGCGGAGTGAGGACTGACTGCGGAGGTTGCTACATATGCTACATTTTGTACTTGCTGACTACCCAAGTACACGATGAATGCACATCAAGGCATTTTTTGAACAGCACACATATGTTTCAATAGAGACATTTGCTGGGAGGGAGGGCTTTGCCGGTAATGAACATTCCCCAGGCAAATGAGTGCTTCAGCATACCCAGGACATTAATAAAAGCTGTTCTGCTTGGCCACGGAGTCTGCAGGTGGGAATTGGCTTTTCACATCCAAAACACAATAACACAGTAGTTCCATTACATAAAGTTATTCATTTAAGCCACCCAGATATTGCTATTTATACAGCTGGGAATCCAAAGGTTTGGTCTCCCCTCTCTCTCTTTGTAAGATATGAGCTAATCCACAGCCTGCCTTTTGACTTGCAGGTCCATAAGAAAGATTTTAAGAAACCTTAAGGTTATAATGGACCAAAGTAGCAAATTCACTAAAGGTCAATAAAACAGAGTGTCTGATTCACACAACACTCTGGGTCAATGAGGCAGAATGCTGGGCTCCAATACTTATGATGAACAAACAATTGAACTATAGTTAGCTTGATTCCACAAGGTTGACTAAGACTTCCATCATTCCAAGGTCTGTAAAATGAGGAGCCAAATTGTTGGGGGCAATATGCTGACTCTGTAAACTGCTTAGAGAAGGCTGTAAAAGCACTGCTGGGGAGAATAATATATAAGAGAGATGGTTAAAACACAAAGTTGCCAGAAGTAAAGTGTATTTTATTTTGGGCTGAAGTTATCTTGGTTGGTGTCCCCCCAACAGACTGTGCTTTGTTATCTCCTTGAATTTGGTAATTGCTTATCCTGGTATGTTGTGGAAATTTCCTTCATTGTAGTTTGTTTGGTTTTTTATTTCACCTCTATCTGCTCATTAAGTTTGGACTTTATTGCTTTCTTTTGAAGACCATTTTTGAGTAAGTTTTATCTCCAACTGAGAACTATTGAACAGTGGGGTCAAGTTGGAGGCATTAAAGGACATTTATTTACGTTTTGGATTTTGTTACATTTGTGTTAATTCCAGGTCATCACAGATGGTTTGGTTCATACAATATGCAAAGGCAATGGTTGACTCCCAATTATGTGAAATGCAAATGAAACATGTTGCACAAATCCAGCTATGAAGCTAAGTTGTTTTCAAATCAGCTCTCTAATACACGCATCACTAATATACAAATTATTGTGGTTAAATTGCAGTCCTGACAGGAAAGTCAGTTCCCAGTATTGTGAAGACATAAATTACTTGCTAAACCATGCAGAATTTCAAGAGTTAAAATTGGGGTCTTCAAACTCGGCAACTTTAATATGTGTGGACTTCAATTCCCAGAATTCCTCAGTCAGCATGGAGGAATGAAGTTTGGTCAAAGCTAGAGTGTTTGCATAGAATTGTCAGTTTATGAACTGGCCCCAACAACATAGTGGTTTGTTTAAACCAGATGTCCCCAAACTTGGCAACTTTAAGACTTGTGGATTTCAGCTCCAGAATTCTCCAGCCAGCTATGTGTTAATGCAACTATGCTGGCTGGAGAATTCTGGAAGTCCACAAGTCTTAAAGATGCCAAGTTTGGGGACCCCTGCTTTAAACAGATAACAGATTGCCTAATTGATTAATTAGGGACCATCAAGTTGGTGTTAACTCTTAATAACCATATAGATTTTCTCCAGAATCATCCTCCTCAACCCGGCCTTTCAAGTCTCTAAATGATAATTCACTGTAATTTTGTGTCATAATTGCCTTTTTTACAGAACTATAATGTAGAGAAAGTTCCACTATAAAGCAACTTAAAACTTTATTAAAAGGGACAATCACATTCTCACGAATTCCTCTTTAATACTGTATTTTCTTTTGTTTCTATCATAATGCATGAGAACCAAAGATATCTTAGCCAACAAAACATTGAATTCTCAGATCTTTAGCTAATCAACCAAAGTTGGATAATTAATGTGCAGTTCTATTTAACTATCATTTCATTCCTCTCTGGCACAACAGCTGGTACTAGACAACTCAGGATGACCTGCCAAGATCTTATCGGTACAAATCTTAGCATTATCAACTTAGCTAGAGGAAAATGCATGGGCTGATTATAATAATGTGAATTTCTTCCTCAAGATGCAGTGCCAGATGGGAAAACTTGCTAATTAGACTTCTAGAAGGTATCCCTCCCAGCCCATCTGGAAAGCACTTAGTTGGGGAAAACTAGAGTGACTAAAAAAAGTTTATAATTAGGACTTTCTGCTCGTAAAGCACACATCCCCAAACTCAAATATGATTCATTGTCTCTGCCCTAACAATAATGTGCCTGAATAAGGAAATGGGTTAAAACTAGGAAGAAGTTGTTGGAAACTTGATTCCAAATTTTTGGAAGTGTAAACATGTGTCAGGAACATTTTATCACAAGTGATGGACTTGCAATGCTGCAAAAAAATATTGGCGACTGATTCAAACATGGTTAGAACAAATGGTGGGAGAGTGTATTCCATTTAAATCGGAATTTTTTTCTCCTAGGAATAATATCAGAAAAATTTAAGGAGGAAATAACGTACCTAACAGTACATGTATTGACGGTGGTTGGAATAACATATGCACAATACTGGAAAAATGAAATCATACCTCCAGAAACAGAAATAATAAAAAAAATTATGGCATGTGCAGAATCAGATAGTTTAACTTTAGAAATAAAAGACAAAGGAGAGTCTAAATATTATAAAACATGGAATAAATTTTATCGATGGTTATATAGCAGAAGACAAGGTCGAAATGTTAGTTATGATTAGATTAATTAGTAATTAATATATTAAATAAGGAAATTATAAATAATGGTATAAAATGTATATATGTATAACATGGCTAAGTTGGATGTATTGTGTTGTATTTTCATAATTAAAATTAAAAAATAAATTTAAAAAAAAACTAGGAAGAAGTCAGATAATTTTTATCTGCTGTGACCAGAAGTAACTTGTAAGAATTTTTCAGAGAGATCTCAGCCCTATAAGATAGACCAGACTAAAAAAGCAATTCCATATAGGTCACAATTACTTGTAATGTAACAACTATAAGCAACAATCTTGCAAGTACAGCAGTAGTAGGATTCAAAATTTTTACTACCAGTTCTGTGGGCATGGTGGGCGTGGCATGGCTTGATGGGCGTGGTCCCCTCTCTACCCCACTAACCTGCTTTCCAGCTCCGTTCTCCTGTGCAGGGCAACAAAAGAAGACCCAGCCAATCAGCTGGGACTTAAGAGGCAGAGAAGAGATGGGGGCGGGGCCAGTCAGTAGTGGCATTTGCCGGTTCTCTGAACTACTCAACATTTCCGCTACCGGTTCTCCAAAACTGATCAGAACTGCTGAATACCAACTCTGAAGTACACAGATAGCCCTCTACTTACAACCACTATTGAGCCCAAAATTTCTGTTCTTTAAGGGAGACATTTGTTAAGTAAATTTTGCCCCATTTTATGAACTTTCTTGTCCCAGTTGTTAAGTGAATCGCTGCAGTGGTTAGTAACACGGTTGGCTTCCTCATTGACTTCACTTGTCAGAAAGCTGCAAAAAGTGTTCACGTGACCAGCAATGGTCAAAAGTATGAACCAGTTGCCAAGCACCTGCATTTTGGTCACGTGACCGTGGGGATGCTAAAAGATGGGGAGTGTGAGAAATGGTCCTAAGTTAATTTTTTTCAGTGCAGTTTTAACCTTGAACAGTCACTAAATGAACTGTTGTAAGTCAAGGACTACCAGTATGAATGTGTTTCCCTCTCCTTCATCTTGTCGTCGTGTGAATAAGGGATGGACGTGCCTCAGTTCGTTTTCCCAAATTACTTTCTTGGCTGAGGTTTAAGCCACTCTTATCTCACCATTGCCTTAAGAGCAAGTTCCCTCCGGCTGCCCTTCCAGGACATTCTCACTGCCTTTACAAGAAGGTCTTGCCATCAGGTGCAAGTAACCGAGAACAGGAGCAGAGTTCAAAGCATTGAAAGTTTATTCACGCTACCTAGACACGAGAATCTGATCTTGACTTACAATAGTTCATTTACTGGCCGTTCGAAGTTACAACGGCACCGCAAAAGGGGACCGTTTTTCACATGACCCTTGAAGCATCCCCCTGAAAACACAATCAAAATTCAGACGCTTAGCATTTGACTCATATTTATGATGGTTGCAGTGTCCTGGGGTCATGTAATCCCCTTTTATGACCTTCTGACAAGCAAAGTCAATGGGGAAGCCAGATTCAACGCACAACCATTTTACTAACATAACTGCAGTGATTTACGTAACACCTGTGCCAGGAAAAGTTGTAAAATGGGGCAAAGTTCACTTAGCAACTGTCTCACTTAGCAACAGAAATTTTGGGCTAAATTGTGATAGTAAGTTGAGGACTACCGATGCTAATAGTCAAGGCTAATTGGTGGTTAGATAAGGGTCAAGAGAATTCATGGGGAGGAGCTAGACTTGGATCTCTTGTGGGTACACAATGTTTCCAAACTGATGACACGTTTAACCCCATGCTCCATCTCAACCTGCTCATTTCTTAAACTTAATGAGCAGCTCTACTCAAAAATGCTGGGAACCTAATCCAAATTCTTCAGCATTCACAACATCTACCCCCAACACTTTTTAGTTGCAGTCTTTTTCCAAAAGCTGTTAAGTCTAAAACCAACATTTTTACAAACTAAAAAAAAAAACAAGGGTGGGGGAGGGGGAACACTCCCTATGGGAGAAATGTTCTCTCTCTCAGGAAGGAGAATTAACTTCTGCTTAATGCTGGAGAGGAAACACCTCATTTAAGAATAGTCATAGTAACAGTCTTCCTCCACCCTCCTGGTCCTCTCATCCCCACACAATGCAATCTTCAGCTTCGAAAAACAGGATTTCCGTCGGGAGCTCAGACCAATTCCCGGATCTCCGAGTGTTGGAAATTAAGAGAAAACTATCCTGTTTCTGGGGAGGAGGGGGGGAATTCCAATTCTGGAACAGAGAATAATATACTACAGTACAAATAATGCTAACATTAAAAAAAATATCTTTACTGCTAATACTAACAAGAGCCAGAGTAAAAAATACCGGTAAATCTTTTTCTTAGAAGACTTTAAACATAAAAACAGAAATATTTCTACTTGCAGTGAACAGATATAACTGAGCTACAAGCTTACATGTTGCAAAGCCAGATAGTGTCATACAAAGGGGGAAAAATGGCTAAATTCAGGCATGGCTCAGTCTAAGCCATAAGGATTGATCATGGTTACTGAATAACCTGCAATGAGTTTTTTTAACGAGTGTTGCACTAAGTCAAAAGGATGTTACAGCCAAGTGACGTCCAAAGTATAGTTTGTTAAGTTGTGTTCATTGGATCCCTCAACCAATTCGGTATATGTTAAGCTTGGATCGCACAAAAGGGGCGTGTGGGGGGGATAGAGACGCTGTAGTTGGGAGCCTGGAGTTTATTCCGTCGTGTGAACTCCGGCGGCGGGGGGCGGGGGGCGAGAGATAAGAGGGAGGGAAGTCCACCTTGTCCTAAGGCTGCAGGTAGTAATCTCCGCAGGCTACATTAAAAACCAAAACAAAAGCAACAGAGCGCAAACCCAGGAGCCGTTTGCGGTCGCCGCCAGCTGCGAACTTTCTCAGAGGTTACTCGTCCGACCTACAACACAGCGTGCGCGGAGAGGGGGGGTGGGGCTTGGGCCAGGAGCCTATCAATGGGGGCGGAACGGGAGGCGCCCCCGGCCGAGCGAATTCGGTTGATCAGTCTTGACGATCCGGCGGCGGAAAGGAGCGGGCGCGAAAGGCAGGCGAACGGGAAGCAAAGGGCAGAAGGAAGCCCCAAGGCGAGGGGTGGGCGGAGCGGCCCACGACCTCACCCTGCAAAAGGGGAAGGAAAGCGGCCACAGGTGTCCAGGCGGTCGCGCGGCGAATTCAACCGCAGCCTTTCTGGGTAGAGGTGGTGGGGGGGGGAGGGAGACACAGAGAGCCCGCGAAAGAGATTTAGGAGCCTCCTTCGGATTAGGAAAGAGGGGGGAGTGGAGTCGAATAAGAAATAACGTTCCTTGCCCCCGATTGTAGGCATTTGCGAAGGAAGCAGCGCCTGACACCCCTCCCCTAGAGATTGGACTGCCATTTGTCAGAAATGGTGTAGGGTCCTCCCGCTTGGGCGGGGGGGTTAGACTAGATGACCTGCCAGGTCCCTTCCAACTCTGATTATCCGTTATCCCCGCCCCAGCCGCCCACCCACCCTCCCATCCATGAGAGTCCAGTTCTGCGCTGGCTGCGGACTGCGCGAAAGGGATTTAAGGAGATTTAGGCGTTTGGAGAGAATCCGGAAGAGGGACAGAAGCGCAGCCCCGGCGAAGGTCCACTCGGCCCTGCCCGTCCAGCCCGCCTCCACCCGCCTTGCGCAGTATGCCCTCCTCGGGAGCGCCTGCCAGCCGGACTGGGAATAAGGAAGTGCCTTCCGCATCTCCCCCTCTCCGCTGCCGGGAGCTCCGGGCACCCCAAGAGCGACTCTCGCGCATCCCGTCCATTCTCAAACGCCTCCAGAGGCGCCTGTCCACCCACCATCCCGTGGGCGGCCGGATGCGCGTGGTCCCCCCCCCCCCCCCGCTTGATCCCGCGGCCTTGGCTTTCCCGGCGCCTTCCGAAGCGCGGGATGTGGCGATGGCCGAGCCCCTCCGGAAAAGCCATCTGCGAACCGCCCCCCCCCCCCCGCCGGGTCCAGGTTGGCCTAAAAACGCCCGTTACACGTGCCGCCGGGTACCGTTTTCCTCAGCAGCCTCTCACCTTGTAGCGCCTCACGCCGGCTGGCAGGCTCGCCTTCCCGACCGGAACGGCTCCGCGACTGCGCCGCTTCTTTTCCCCGGCGCTGGAACGGCTCGTCCGCCTCTCAAGCTCCGAGCTGGGCGACCCTGCGTCTCCAGCCGAGGCCGGCCAAGCGAAGAAAGTGGGGCTGGCCCGGCTGAGGAGAGCGCTTCTTGGGCGGGCATGCGCGCGCCGGAGTGTATAAATATATTCCCTGGCTGACCCTTCAGCTGGTCTACTGTAATAGCAATTGCAGAGGCACACGCGCGCAAGCACAGAATCCCTCGCTTTCCCCACCTTCCTTCGCTCTGCCCTCCCCTTTCGCTCTAAGCGGGGCCGCTCGTCGTGTTGTGAGGCGGGGGCCGAGGGCGCGCGCGTGCGGTTGGATGCCTCGGCAGCATCTCCTCCTTCCAGGCCGCCGCCCCCGGTCGCAGGCAGGGGACCCCACCTCACCCCTCCACCCAGCGCCCGGCTCCCACCCATCAGTGGGTCGCACGCTGGCTGCTCTCTGGAGGAGGAAAAGAACAGCCAATGGGGGGGGGAGGGGAAACGGGGCTCCTTTACAAGGATATTTTAGAGGCATTTCGGGCGAGTTTGGAAAAGGAAGCGCCTCCTCTTCGGTTTTTTTGGTGACCGCTCCCCCGCCCGGCCTTTAGAAACGGCGTTTGCCTTTTGCGGGATCATAAACCGAAACTGCTACTTCTGCTCTGCGTGAAATGTCAGGGTGAGGGTCAATCCGATTCCTGCCGACTTGGCTTTATGGGCTGGCCACCCGATTCTGGGTGGGTATGTAGGGTTTGTGCACTGGTAGGACATTGTACCATAGTTTGAGTATGTCTGAACCCAACCTGTGTGGTTTATTGCTTCATGTTTCGTCCCAACTTGGGTTAGGGTTCCATGTATCATCCCAACGTGGCTTATGGTCCTGTAAGAAGTTAGCACCCACACCTCCTAGAAAATTGAAATATCCTAGGAAATATTAAAAAGGCAGAATATTTCCCCTTAAAAGAGTAGAAACTCAGAAGCAGAAACTCACTTCAGAAGTAGCAGCTCACCCCCACCTTTGTTAATGGGTGGGCCATTAAGCCTGGGCCAGAATACTTTACGTAACAAAGATCTCCAGGTAAAGCTATAGCAATTGCTCAAAAGCCCTTTAAGTGCATCATCACCCAGCAAGGCTCAACCAAACCTGGAACTCAGGTCAACCTACAGAGTTGCCCCTGCATGTCCTCATGGGAGTCTATTAGAAACAAGTTTCAATTCAAATCCCAACGAAGGTTATAAAACCCAGGCACTCCCAGTACCTCAGCCCTTTTTTCTTGATCTCTTCCTTCTTGACCTTCCCTTTTCACCTTAAAGCATGTGATCATCCTTTTTCATTTTGGAGCTCCAAGCCATGTGGTCCTGCTGACCACCATTAAACCATCTTTCCAAATAGCCTCCATGTTTCCAGTGTCTTTTTCCCCACTTGGAACTGAACCCAGAAGAATATTTCTTTCAACAATCCCATGTGTCATCCATTGCTCATGGTTCTATGTGTCATACAAACTCAGAAAACTGGGTTGAGTAAATTACGGATATAAATATTGTGGGGCTAATCTCTCATGTCTGTGAGTCAGCTAGATCTGTTGCATTCCCAACTTGATGAACGTTAATCTTGTAAGAAATAAGGAAATTCAAAAATAAAATAGTATATAAGATGCTTAAAGATGTTGAAAGAAATATCCTTCTGGGTTCAGTTCCAAGTGGGGAAAAAGACACTGGAAACATGGAGGCTGTTGGGAAGGTTTAATGGTGGACAGGACCACATGGCCTGGAGTTCCAGAGAAGGATGATCACATACTGATTGGACTGCCATTTGTCAGAAATGGTGTAGGGTCTCCCGCTTGGGCGGGGGGTTGGACTAGATGACCTATAAGGTCCCTTCCAACTCTGATTATTAATTCTGCTTAAAGATGAGAAGAGGTCAAGAAAAAAGGAAGGAGATACTGAGAGTGCTGGGTTTTATACCCTCTGTTGGGATTTGAATTGGAGCTTGTATTCTAATTGGTTGTCAGACTCCCAAGGACAACTCTGTAGGCTGTTCTGAGTTCCAGGCTTGGTCTAGCCTTGCTGGGTGATTATGCCCTTAAAAGGGCTTTGGGCAATTGCTATAGCTTTACCTGGAGTTCCTTGTTATGTAAAGTATTCTGGCCCAGGCCTTAATGGCCCACCCATTAACAAAGGTGGGGGTGAGATTCTGCTTCTGGGGTGAGTTTTTGCTTCTGACTTTCTACTCTTTTAAGGGGAAATATTCTGCCTTTTTAATATTTCCTAGGATATTTCAATTTTCTAGGAGAGAGGTGGGTGCTAACTTCCTACAATGATTTCACAAATTGGGGTTGGACTAGATGACCTGCAGGATCCCTTCCAACTCTGATAATCTGTTATCAAATGAAATATATCTCCCTATATATACATGCTTTGCTTTTATACTTTTGACATGCTCCATTGTTAAGCCTTTTTATACGTTTATCCTATGTATAATATGCCTTTTAGATTATTATGTTTGTGGGGGGTTGTTATAATCTCTTTGGAAAAATGGTAGTATATGACAAGCTTTTAAAAATTCATAATTTAGAAAGAGGCCCTGATGAGGGGATGCTACATTCCTTAATGCTAAGGAAAAATGCCATGTAGGCAGCCAAAGTAAGAGGTACGGATGAGAACATAACGGAAAGATTCTCCCTAGAGACATCCTAGGATTAGCTGCAACACCTGAGGGCAATCCAATGAGTTTGAAGTTGGGAGAGAATGAGTCTCAAGGAGGAGGGAACTTGGGTGATGAGATGAAACTGTATATAAAGTATGTTTTGAGGTTCTAAAGGTGTAGCTCTTGATTTGAACCTGCTTGTTGAGGTTCTAAAGACCACCGGTGCTTTGCAAACTGTCTAATATTTCTTTTTAATAAATACTTTTTGCTTTCAACGATCCAAGTTTTTTTTTTTTGTTGGCTTTGAGTTATTTCCAACAACCTTTCTTGGGCTATTTTTGGGTGGTCCAACTTGCCTGAATTCAGGCCTGTGAATTTATCGTTGTATGTATTGGGCAGATCCAGAAAAAGGATTGATTTGGGGTCATATAGCTGATAGAGTGGTGGTTTTCAGCTTATCTGCAAAGCCAGTGACTGAATCTGGCCTTTCAGCACAGAATGGAACATGAAATATTGTGTCACTGAACTTTGGACTGGTAAATGATTGGCTTGGAAAACAGGAACAGAAGCCACTGGTTGCTGGTTCTCATCAAATCTTTTAGAAGAGATTAATTAGATTATAACTTTTCACAGTATGATGGTGGTGCATGCTCAAAACTGCCTTAAACCTATAAATTTTCCAAGTAGGATATTCTATCTTCAATCTAAGGGAGACTCCACCAAACAGAAGTTAGTCCATGCAGCCAAAGCTAAACAAATCAACAACAGGGCTCAACATTGAGCAGTTATCTGCTTAAATCAGCCTTTTATTCAGAACAATGAGGATTGGAACTTTGGGAAAATGCCCACTACTCCTGGGAATCTCTAATTACAGGTGAGACTGTCTGATTTAATAATAAGCCAGTACGAATAGTTTTTTCAGTCCTTGTTAATAACAATTGTCTGCCAATTATTGGAATTAATGTTTGTTTTCTACAAAATAAGTTAAGATTTTCGGGTGTGAGTAAATTCCCTGGAATTGTTTGGAGAATTTTTCAAGCATCTGTTTCCTTTGTGTTCAAAAGGCATGGATCTCCGAGCTGGAAATAAAACTCTCACCAACTTTGCATGCCAACAAAGATCAGATTCTACTGCCAGATACATGCAAGAAAGACTCATACAGGTGGTCCTCAACTTACGACCACAATTGAGCCCAACCATTTATGTTGTTGAAACATTTGTTAAGTGAGTTTTGCCCCCATTTTACGATTTTTCTTGCCAGAGCGGTTAAGTGAATTGGCTGTGAATTTTATTCATTCACAGCCTGTAATGAGTATGTAAAGAGTCCCATGGAAATTTGCCAAAGTCCTTCAGGATAAGTCTGATAAAGCACACATCTTTACCTTCCTTGAAATGCTGCCAACGACTAAATTTCCAATTAATTATACAAGGCCAAACGGAGCACAAATTCAACACAGAGCTTCAAGTTTCAAACCGACCAGTATGAACAAAGTTGCTTCCTGCAAAGGTTCTTGTCCCTTTGCTCCTCCTTTATGTCTTATGCGAGGGCCAATCACCTCCAAGCCTTACTCCCGAGTCGCCCCTTTTGCCTTAACTGTTCTTGCCTTCTGGCAGCTCTGTGCATGTGCACACTGGGAACAGGCTCCCCTTGCTCTTCTGCCTCGCTGCTGTCAGATTCTGGAGGCTCCAGAGTCGGCACATAACTCCCAGATGGTCCTGGCCCCATCTCTTTATCAGATGCAGGACCCTCGTCCGAGTCCTCCCCAGACTCCATGTTCCTCCCCACTGTCCGACTCTGCTGCCGTCTCCGCAGGCTGCAGGCAGACCACAACACATTGACTTGCATGTCAGAAGGTCGCAGAAAGTGATCACAGTGACTCCAGGACACTGCAACCGTCATAAATACGAGACAGTTGCCAAGCATCTGAATTTTGATCATGTGGTCATGAGGATGCTGTGATGGTCATAAGTGTGAAAAATGGTCATAAAGTAATTTTTTTCAATTCAGGTGTAACTTTGGTCACTAAATGGACTATTGTAAATCGTGGACTGCCTATCCTTAAAATCTAAAGTGCTGCAATTGGTGTACAGGTAGTTCTCAACTTATAACCACAATTGGCACCAGGATGTCCATTGCTAAGCAATAGCAGTTATCAAATGAATAACAACTCAGACACAGACTTCAGAGAGTAATTAGGACTGCAGAAAAAACAATTACTACCAACCTGCCTTCAATCGAGGACCTGTATACTGCACGAGACAAAAAGAGGGCTGTGAAAATATTTACAGACCCCTTACATCCAGGACATAAACTGTTTCAACTCCTTCCCTCAAAAAGACTCTATAGAGCACTGCATACCAGAACAACTCGACACAAGAACAGTTTTTTCCCCAACGGCATCACTCTACTAAACAAATAATTCCCTCAACACTGTCCAACTATTTACAAAGTCTGCATTACTATAACTGTTAATCTTCTTATCACTCCTTGTCACCCATCCCCTCCCACTTGTGACTGTATGACTGTAACTTTGTCGCTGGTATACTTACGATTTATATTGACTGTTTCCTAGTATGATTGATTGCTTATTGTATCCTATGAATATTATTAAGTGTGATACCTTATGATTCACGACTCCTGACGAATGTATCTTTTTTTTTATGTATACTGAGAGTATTTACACCAAGACAAATTCCTTGTGTGTCCAATCACACTTGGCCAATAAAGTATTCTATTCTATTCACACTTGGCCAATAAAGTATTCTATTCTATTCTAACTTTCCCCCCCATTGACTTCAAGAGTTGGAAGCCCCCTGGAGAAAAAAAAGTGGTTGATCACATGACCCCAGCAGCAGGGGTCTCCAAACTTGGCAACTTTAAGCCTGGGGAACTTCAACTCCCAGAATTCCCCAGCTAGCTGGCTGGGGAATTCTGGGAGTTAAAGTCCCCCAGGCTTAAAGTTGCCAAGGTTGGAGACCTCTGCCCAGGAGGATGCTAAAACCATGTAAATACATCCTGGTTGTCAACTCTTTGAATTTTGATTACGGGAGCACCGGCATGCTGGAATTGACCGATCATAACTTTTTTCACCACCATTGTAACTTTGAGCAGTGATTAAACGGTTGCAAGTCAAGGGCTACCTATGTATCAATTAAGCTGAAAAATCAGACTCGAAGCCAGTATTCCCATTATATGCTTAATCAGGCCTTACATAGTTTACTCACTGAACTAGCAATAACCTCCTCATGTGACCGTACAGTTGTTGCTTCATCCAAGCATGGAGAAGAGGACCTGAGCCTTCTCACCCGGACTGGCTCTGGGTATTAGTTGTCATCACAGAAATGTACCATTGCAAAATTTAGAGGAGGAACAAAGGGAAAAAAATCAGTGTTTCACCAGAGAATGAGGAGGAAGGAACCAGAGGAGAGCTGAGTTGGGAGGTACGAAGCTGCAGCCTTCACTCTTCATGGCTGTAGGGTAGGACAGTTCAGAAGCAAGTTGAAAAACGTTGCTCTTTTTTAAAATAAAAAATTCAATATTTATATAAATATTTATAATATTTACATACAAGCCATGCCCAGCCAGTCACATGACAACCAAGCCACACCCATAAATTAGGCCATGCCCACAGAACCGGTTAGTGGTCCCTGGGATCTAAAATTATGAGTTTGGTGGTCCCTGAGGTCCAAAAGGTTGGCGACCCCTGTTCTAGTCCAACCCCCAGCTTAGCCAGGAACCCCTATGCCATTCTGGACAAATGACAAATCTCTTCTTGAAAAACCTCCTGTGATGAAATTTATTGCGCTCACTGTCAGGAAGTTTCTCCTTAGTTTTAGGTTGCTTCTCTCCTTGATTAGCTTCCATCCATTGCTGCTTCTGCCTTTAGACTAATGGAATACAGTGGATTAGTCAATGTTTCGACTCTTTATTTATCAAATTTGTTTAACAGATAGATAGATTAACAGAGTTGGAAGGGACCTTGTAGGTCATCTAGTCAAACCCCCCCCACCCCGCCCTGGCAGGAGACCCTACCCATTTCTGACAAATGACAGTCCAGTCTTTTCTTGAAAGCCTCCAGCGATGAAGCTCCCACAACTTCCGAAGGCAACTTCTGTTCTATGGGTTGATTGTTCTCACTGTCAGAAAAGTTTCTCCCTATTTCTAGGTTGAACCTCTTCTTGATCAATTTCCATCCATTATTATTCCTTGTCTGGCCTTTGGATGCCTTGGAAAATAGCTTGCTGTTCATCTCGCAGTTTAAAGTGAGATAAAACACACAAACATTCGACAATTATAAAACATTACAATTACAGAAAGTTAAACAAACTGAAAGGGAGAAGTGGGAGTTACTTCTCTGTCCTTGCCCTAAAACCACCTCCAGCCAACAGCTTCTCCTTCAGGCCAGCTGGCATAGCCAGGATTTAAGGCAGGGGTCTTCAAACTTGACAGCTTTAAAACTTGTGGACTTCAACTCCCAGAATTCCTCCTCCAATCATGTTAGCTCAGGAATTCTGGGAGTTGAAGTCCACAAGCCTTAAACTTGCCAAGTTTGAAGACCCTTGATTTAAAGTTTTTCCTAAAGGCTAAAAGAGAGGAGATGGATCTTACCTACTGTGGCAAGAGCAAGCAACTAGCTCTACTCTTTTCCGGGAGACATTTCATTCCCAAACTCTATATTTTTATATTTCTTCTTCTAAAAGTCCATTGTGGCTTACTCAATAAATCAAGTAAAACATGACTCACCTACCCTATTGTGGAGTTGTGTTTTCTCTTAACATTTAGTTCTGCAGGGGGATCTAAGCGACTGTTTGGTTAAGACAGTGTTTCCCAATCCTGGCAACTTTAAGATGGGTGGACTTTAACTCCTAGAATTCTCCCAGCCAAGAATAGAGTTTCAATTATGATGATGCACCTGCCACCTTGTGGTTGTTTGACACTCATGCTCACCCTTGTGGATGCCCTGGTACAAAAGGTTCTTGGGCATGGATGTGGCCCTGTCTTCTCCCGAAGCAGGTACATTTATCACCTGGCCAACTTTAAGATGGTGTGGACTTCAACTCCCAGAATTCCTCAGTGAGCACACTGGCTGGGAAATTCTGGGAGTTGAAGTCCACATTTTAAAGCAGCCCAAATTGAGAAATACCAGTGTAGACTGAACCATTGCAAAGGTAACAGGCATCTTCCTTGCACTGTTCTTCAGCAATTTCCCCAAACAGCTTTCAGCTTCCTTTTGACAGTTGTCTCTAACTTGGCTTCGGTAATGTATTCCATTCTAACTCATCTGTCCACCTTTTCTCAGTTTCTGAAACTGAAAAATATCAAAAAACCTAAACAGCTTTATACTGTTATGACCCACGCTGCATCTGCTTCCTTACTGCAGCAGATGGTATCCCATTATTTTTAAGCCTACCCAAATATAAGAGTGTCCGGTCATGTCAAAGTTCAATGCTATATTCCTTACAGTCTTTTTAAAGATCCTCTGTTAGGGAATAGAAGCTTGGAGATGTGGAATCCTTGAAACACATAGATCAGATTCTCATAAACACCCAATGAGCAGGGAGTTTGATAGGTTCAGTCCTATCATAGAAATCCCTTTTAACAGTACTTTTATTAAACATTATAATTTTAAAAACTAATATAAACTAAAATAAGATGTCAATGTCTCTTCTCTTAACTATAAACAAATCCTTAAAGCCTCTCTGTTCAGTTCTGATCAGCAAAAATCCATTAAGAGTTATCAGAGGTGGTAATATTTCTATTTTAGCCTTGATCAAATAAAGCAACTTTATATTTCTTCCTCCTACTTCTAACAATCTCGAATCTTTAATACCTTCAAGTAATGTCCTAGAATTTGATTTCTTTTTGTTGGTTTTTTAATGTCTCATTTCACAAAATTCTTCAAAGCTTTAGTAAGTCTCTTTTGTAGATCCAATATAGGAAAATTACCCAGGTCACTCTCTCTTAGTTAGTTATTTGTGTACCCCTTTTAATTCTTAAAACATCAGCTAGTTTCTTTTGGATGTCCAGGGTAACCTCTTTTTTCATATCATTTGTAACCTGTCATTTCAAAGCCTTTTTTAAAAATTAAAAAATAAAAATTTGCTTGCATCCTAGGCTCTTCTCATTTACATCTCCACCCTTATTAAAAACGACAAAAGTTTTCTTGCCTCCAAATTAGCCATTTGGTGGCTGGATTTTGGCAATGCAATTCTGGGGGTGAAGGAGCCACATATAGCCCAGCACATTCCAGTCTATAAATGAGACCGGAAAGCAAAATATAAGATCATTTGACATATCAGGCTATATGATAATAGCAACTACTTCTGTCTTCTCCGATTAGATTGTGCTGTGCTGTATGAAGCCAGACATGCTAACAGTTTTACTTTTTGTAAATTAGGGAGAATCCCGTGCGGTATTAAGATTAACTTTCAGCTGTCCACCCAGGTGGGCTGAGCATTGACACTGCTATGAAAGCTGTTAATTTTCTCAGAGTTGTCATTAATGCAAGATCACAGGAGATATGATGTGCTGAAGTTTCTAATTGCATTTCTTCGTCTTGGATATGCTGCTTGCATCGAACGTCGATATTTTTAAGCATCTATACGACAACCTGGGAAGTCATTTGACATAATTAGATTCCTAGAACATTTGAAAAAAAAAAATAAGCAGGGGGCTGCAAAACAATCAATACATAAGGGGTGTTGGGGGATTAATTATTCCATGCGACAAAAGCAACCACTAAAAAAAAAAAAGGATAGCTATAGTTGGTCTGCTCTCAGCCAGAAATTAGCTATTTCTGGTAGACAAAAAGCCACCTGGGCTGTTTTGTTTTTTTTTGCTGGCAAGCAATGAACAAGATGTGCTTTCATGGCATCTACGTATGCACAGCAATGTCACCATGCATACATAGATGCCACTACCCTATCACAAGGAAGGCAGGCTTGCAAGATGATGTCCCTCTGGGGTGGCAATTCAGCTTGTTTTGTGGCAGACCCCTCCAATTCCATCCCATCTTGCTCCAATAACATATAGCACACCTTCCTCAACTTGATGCTCTTCAAAGGTTAATGGTGGCCCCACGTTGCTCAGCCATCATGGCCTAGAAGAACATAGAATAATAGGGTTGGAAAGGACCTTGGAGGTCTTCTAATCCAGGGGTCACCAATCTTTTGGACCTCAGGGACCGACCACCAAACTCATAATTTTAAATCCCATGGACCAGAAACCCTGGGAAAATCCCCCAAAAAGTCTGCAGGAAAATTCCCCACCCCGTTTTCCTACCAATCGATCATTCTTTATTTGAGATCGCAGGATACTGTCTCCAGCTCCGTTCTCAGGGAGAGGGAGGGAGAGAGAGAGAGAGAGAGACTTTTGGCTGCACACAAGGAAAGCAGCAGAAGTCTTTCTTTCTCTCCCCCCCAAACTCTGCCAGAAATGAGTCTTTCTGAGATTTGTCACACTGGCGCAGCCTCTTGGAGTAGGATGCCTTGCAGGGTCCCAAAGACAGAGTTTAGGGAGAGAGAAAGAAAGACTTTTGCTGCTTTCCTTGTGTGCAGCCAAAAGCAGAAGAAGAAAGAAGCGGAAAGAAGCAGCCCAGTGGCCAGGCGGGGCGCATGGGGCGAGTGCAGCAAGTTCCCCCCTCTGCCCTTTCCCCACTACCCTCACTACCTTGTGTTCTTCGCAATGCAAGGGACGCAAGCCTTGTGTTCCCGCGGGCCATGTGGGCGACGCAGCCTTGTGTTCCCGCGCAGCCTGGATTAATTGCTTTGAGGGTGACATTTCTCTACAGACTACTAAAATTTTCTCATGGACCACCCGTGGTCCCCAGCCCACTAGTTAGTGACCACTGTTCTAATCCAACCCCCCGCCATGGTAGGACATACAGAATACAGAAGAACAATTCAGAGTTTAGAATAAAGAGAAGCTTGATCTCTTGCAGAATATAAATAGCAGTTACATTTTGGTTATTTTTATACAGGTAGTTCTCAATTTATGGTTCCAATAGAGACCAGAACTTCTGTTGCTAAACAAGGTAGTCGTTAAGTGAATCACATCCAATTTTACTATTTTTTTTGCCATGGCTGTTAAGCAAATCACTGGAGATATTAAGGTAGTCATGCAGTCATTAAAAGAGTTTGGTTTCCTCCATTGACTGAGCTTGTTGGGAGTCAGCTGGGAAGGTCACAGATGGAGATCACAGGACTCTGCAATTGTCATAAATACATAATAGTTGCCAAGTGCCAGAATGTTGATCACATGACCATGTGAATGCTATGATATGTGTAAGTGCGAGGACCAGTTATGTCATGGCCCTGTTGGAGACTGACTCTGAGGGAGAGGAGGAACAGCCAACAGGGGGTGGAAGTGTGTCTCCGGAGATTGTGGAGGAGGCTGGGGAAGGGCAGAGGCTGGCTGGGAAGTCAGAGGAAGATCCAGGCCCTCTTCAACCTAGGGATTGCAGGGAATGGAAAAGGGAACAACGTGGCTTATGGGAGAGGAAGCAGCCATGATCCCCCTCATTGGCTGCAGCTTGGGGGAATAGTATATAGGAGGAGCGTTTAAAACACACAGCGTTGCTAGAAGCAAAGTATTATTTCTGGCTATTATTATTATATTATTATTATAATTATTATTTATTTCTGGCTGAGGTTTATCTTGGCTGGAATTCTTCCAAAGGGCTGTGCCTTGTTATCTTCTTGAAGTTTGTAATTAATTATCCTGGTCTGTCATGAAAATTCCTTCAGTGCAGTTTGTTTTGGTTTTTTTATTTCTCTGTTATCTGTTCTTTGAGTTTGGACTGTAATTCTTTCTTTTGGAGACTATTTTGGAAAGAGTTTAATCTCCAGCTGCAAACAATTGAACAGTGGGGCCAAGTTGGAGGCATTAAAGGAAATTTATTTACGTTTGGGAATTTATTACAGTGTGTACTGCTTCCTGGGTCATCACAGGTTATAAGTCAAGGACTATCTGTATATGAGCAAACTATTTCTGAAGTACCCACAATGGAGGAATGATTATGCAGATGGCAGAATTAGCAGAGATGACAAAATTAGTTTGCTTGTTTGATTAGAGAAAGATCAACAACTACATTTATCAGTGACTAGAAATCCCTTATGGATGTTTTGCTGAAAAAAAGGAAACAAACTTGTAATTTATGAGTTTGAAAAGTAGAAAGGGTAGCTTATGGAAAGAAAAAAATCACGGTGTAACCTTAACAAGAAAAGGATAAAATATAAATGCATTTATAAGTGCTGTCAAAAAGATTGGAAAGCTGCTGCGTTATGATAATTTTCTTTTTTTATTCATAATTCTTTCTTCCTTTGCTTCTTTTCTAATATTTGTATTTTTAAAAAATCTTGTTCAAAATATCAATGAAAGTTATATTTTAAAAACTGGTGCATTTTCTTCTCACCCACTTTGGCTTTTAATGTCCTGTGACAACATTTTCAGATTACGCACTTAGCTATTTTGAGACATGTGTTTCAGTTTCTGCTGTTCACCCGTTTTCCTACTATAAGATGAGCAGAAGGTGCTCCTTAGGAAGTCACAATCCATTAATACTGTAGTCACGTCTTTCTGATAATTAAGAACTGGGATGTCACTAAGAATTTCTCCAGGGGTCTTCCTGGAGCACCATTAGAGATCTGGTTATTTTTCACTGGAGGCTTTTAAGAAGGGATTGTCCTGAATGATAGAAGATCTTCTCATCCCTGAGTAGCGATTGAAAACTTTCTAATTCTATTATTCTGTTGTTGTTGTTTTTTCAGATTCTCTGCATTTCATTTCATTCATTTTCCGCGGAACATGGGTGGAAATTGTGATACTGCTGATATTTAGATATGTATCTCTCAACTTTGGTAATGGTTAGACTTAGAGCAATATTTTTCAACCTATGGCAACTTTAAGGCATATGGACTTCAACTTCTTTGGAGTTCTTATTTATAAAAGTCTCTTTATAAATCCAATATAGTAAAGTTATCTAAAATCAACCTTTTGGTTTGTTATTTGTATTCCTCTGTTTATTATTAAGACATCAGCCAGTTTCATTTTTATGTCCAGTGTAGCATCTTTTTGCATATTGTTCTTGTAGCTTGTCATTTTTAAATCTACTTTCTAATCAAGTCTCAATCTTGTCTGGCAAAACTTGTTCCTCTGCCATAGCTTCTTTTAAACATAGTTCATCTATAGAGGCAGACATTCTTAAAATAAACTTCTAGGTCCATTACTCAAAAATATCCTTCAATATGTCCAATGTTAAAGTATTTTGCTTCAGTCTGAATTGAACATTTAGTTCCTTCTGATTCCCTCTAGTGTTCAACCTTCAAGGTTTCAACTATAAAGTTTTATTTAAAGGAAATTCAAAATAAAAGGATTTTCCCACATGAAGGATTCTTAATATTCATTCAAAAATCTTCTTTCAAATCTATCTGGACCTTTAGTCCATTTGTAACTTTCCAGAATCAACATTCTAATCATCCCTTTGCTGTTTATTCCAAAAGGAAAAATAATAAGTCTTTAAATTTGTACTTTAAAACTTATTTCGCTAAGAATTGAAGGAAACTCAGCCAGTGCTGTTAAACCTGTCGATCGAAAGAATCCTAATAGCTGAAAAGGGTGAATAAACATTAGGGTTTGTTTATTACACATTATTGTTTATGTTTAAAAAAAACATTTTTGAAAATGATTAGTAAAGGAAATAGGTTAGCCCAATTTTTAAAAACCCTCATCTCCCAGAGCTCTAAACCCACAGGAAACTGCTGTCTTGTGGATTCCTTGTGAGAAACAACTGTCTGGAGCAGTTGTGGGAGGTCTCAAATCTTCTTGTCTGGAGAGGAATTGTAAATAGCTTTTCTACTCACCAGTTCCCTGCAGACATCCCTGGATTTCTGTACACACAGGAAGAAGATTCTCCCACTCAAATAGCATGTTAGAATTTCCAGGTTTAATAAACAGGATAGGAATTTGCAAAATTTTTAGTTAGTTAGTTAGTTAATTAGTTAGTTAGTTGGTAACTTGCCCACTGATTAAAACATGTAAGTCCAGTTCAGCTTTTTAGCTTTTAGCAGCTCAGCTAAATCTGCAGAAAAAAAGCTTAAAGGGAACTGTGATTGATTTTCTTTCTTTTTTTCCCTAACTGCTAAAAGTTTTTCTATTTTGTAAATACCATTCAACAAAATAATTTTAAAAGATGCAATTCTAGAGTTGGCAGGCGAACAGTTGGCAGTGATGTTCGTCTATATTGCTTCCTCCCCCCCCAATGAATACAAGGGGTTTTTTTTAAAATCAGATTTCAGATTATTTAGTAAGCTCAGAACTAAGCATGGAGAAATCGTTTCCATTATTCATACCTGTTTCTCTCAGTAAAAGAAGCCTCCTGGAACTGCATACAAGCAATAGAAACAATATTAAATCAAAATATAATGAAATATTACTTAAAAACAAGCTAACATCTTGCATCCTCCCTGCAAGGCAATTGGTGTTAACGGTCTTGCAGGCAGCAGGGAGAATAAATTGCAAATGAAACCAGTTTGGGGTGGTGTCTTCCTTCCCTTCTCTTTTTTGATTTATTCCTACAGGGCAATTGAAATTAATGGCTTGTGTGAGGATGCCCAGCTCAACAGGCTTCTCAGGTTTTTTATCTGCTTTTCTCCCAAATATTAGTTCAAGGAAGTTTCTGGAATATTTGGATGTTGCTGCATACAGATTTCATCCAGAACAAGTGCTATTTAAATGTATGATTAAACCACACTGGGTGTGCTTCCAGAGCATGCAAAGTCCCCAAGCTAATCACATTTTGGTTTTATTATGATGTGTGAACCTGCACTGAGGTTTTGCTTGTCTGAATCACAAGCTAACCAATTTTAGCCTAAAATGATGTGGAATCGGCTAGTTTGATTAGTTTATGGTTCAGTGTATTGCAATCAGCCATAAAGGAACCTCTGGACTGGAGCAGCTTGATTGCGGTTGACAGTTGTGGGAATCAAGAAAAACTGGGTGTCATACCCCTGTCGGAGTCTGAATCTGAGGAAGAAGCCAAACAGCTGACAGGGAATGGGAGTGTGGCTCTATTGGCTGTGGAGGAGGCTGGGGAAGGGCAAAGTCTGGTGGGGCAGAGCAGGGAAGAGATAGAACAAGGGTGAAGGAGTCCAGATGAAGACCCAGGCCCACCCCCTCTTCAACCTAGGGCATGCAGGGAGGAATGGAGAAGAGAGCAACATTGGTTGCGTGGCTTATGGGGGAGGAAAGGATCCTGATTCCCTTCATTAGCCACAGCTGGAAAGACAGTTGATAAGAAAGACAGGCTGCGTGCAGAAGGCTGCTGGGAGCAAATATGACTTATCCTGTGTTGTTGTGGCTTATCTGTGTTCCTGGCATCTTCCCAACCGTGTGAGTTTTGTCATGTTTTCAAGTCTGAAATTCTTGCTCCTGCCCTGCCAAACTAATTACTTCAGTTTGGCTTGTTTGGACTTTATGTTACAGTTTGTGTTGCTCATGTTTTGGGCTTAATTTTCTGCAGTCAAAGCCTGTTCCTGGGAGAGATTTTCTCCAGCCAGAAGGTAACCTGGACATTGGGGGCAAAGTTGGAGATAATAAAGGGACTCTTATAAAGGGACTCTTATTGCTTATCTGTTGCCTTCATGCCATGCCTCAGGTCATCACACTGGGCTGCTTAATTAAAACACAGTCCAGTTGTCCACGATCAAGCGACATTGGAACATGGACATAAAATTATAAGAAGTTCTTTACAGGACATTGAATTGATAGTCAGTGTAGGTATCAAAATTACAACATCCTTTATGAATGGCTTTCCAGCCTCTGCCTGAACTTATCTAAAGGAGAAACCAGTACTACTTTTCTTCAAGATTCAGGCTAAAAAGGCTAAAAGGTAGCAGAAGGGTTCATCTCAACTTTGGACCCTGGAATTTTCAAGGCTGTTGTTTTTTTTACCCCAAGTGAAGGCTCTCAGAGTATGGTTGACTTTGCCCAATATGCATAATTAGAAACCTAGGAACTACATGCATACAACATGCAAAAGTTGAATAATCTTCTTGTCTTTCTGGTAACTTTCAGGTGAACACCCAGCCTGCTTGGTTAATCTGGAGCTCAGTGTATTGTATGAATCCAGAAAGTAGATTCATTCGATAACTCAAGTAAAGGATGTGAATCTTCTAAGCCAGGAGTCCCCAAACTTGGCAAGTTTAAGACTTGTGGACTTCAACTCCCAGAATTCCTGAACTAACATGACTGGAGGAGGAATTCTGGGAGTTGAAGTCCAAGTCCAAGTCTTAAAGTTGTCAAGTTTGGAGACCTGTGTTCTAAGCCAATGCAAGATAGGGTTGTTTCCCCTAAATTCTGAGCAGACTTTTAAAATAAGTTTTTCCTCTTTCCACACCCTTGTTTGGCCAACCATCTCTTCCTGCCCCAAACAACTCCCACACTTTTGAAATCCAAGTTGAAGCTCCACCCTGTTGGAGAGGAGGTGAGGCTGCCTATTTGCCGGCTGCCTTCATTTAAAAGGGAAGGTGAGCTATGTGCTAGGAAAGGTTGGGAAGACAGAGAATCACCATGGGGAGACTGATCTTTTTACTTCACTTATGTGCCTGGACTTTTGCTTTCGGTGAGTGTTTGGTTGAGGAAGGGTGATTTTTTTCTTCTTCTTTCTTAGGAACAGTTTCTGTAGGCAAAGCGTATATTGCTTTAATATTGATGCTTGTGGGTGGAGAATTCAGTGTTTGCTGCTCTCTGTGTAGCTGGGCTCCTCTCCTTCAGTTGGGGAGGTGGGGTAGACAAGTTGCTACATCACTTTCCAAGATGTGAGAACTGCCACGGCTTTAATAGCCCAAAAAGGGAACTATTGAAACACAAGAGAATATTTGTAGTTTGAGGGTGGAAACCACAAACTTTGCAGAAGTATTTAGAATATTACAAGAAATGGCAAAGTGGTCTCTGAAAACACCCTTTAAGAGGGTTGGAACTGTGTTCGTACAATCTGTCTGAACTGCAAACGAGCTAACCCTCATCTAGTTACGTTGTGTGAATCAGACTCTGCCCTGTCCCAGCTCTGACACACACAAAAGACTACAGTTCTCAGCTTTACTTGATTTTGAGCAATGACAAGCAGCGACAGGCAGGGTGTGTAGGTTGATGTGCACACACAATCTCAAACTCTCCCAGATCACTTGGATGCTTACAAGCAAGATCCCACTGCTGCATGCTCCGGAGATCACAGAGTTGGCACAGTTTTGTCAGCCAATCCAGGTGTCAGCTTTGGTAGCCATATTGAGACCAGATGCTCCCATGCCGCCACATTTTGAGCCTGGGAAAGTGGGAGGGGGGATTTCTTGGTGTGTATGTAGTTAGACATAATAATTTTCTTTTTCTAATTCAAGGTCATGTTATTTTGCACATAAGTGAGGGGAGGTCTCAAGTTGGGACGGATGATGATTGGGGCATGTGATATGATGATGGGTGCAGGGGATGGATTTGTAGTTTTTACTTATTGCAAGGAAGCCCTGATCTTTCAGATTCAGGATTCCCCAGTTGTGTCAGCTACTATCCAAAATAAAAGGAATTTTTGAGAAGAGGCCTGTCTCGGAGTTATTGGCTGGCGTGGAGATTTTCTGGAACGCTGACACCAGGTTCAAAAATCACAACGTTTTCACAGGAAAGAGCTCAGGGCATAACAGATAGAGGTCCCAGTAAGCAGAGTACTTATCTGTAATGAATGGCTTTCCTGTGATGGTCATAAAAGAGACCCTACCAAGGGCAAGCAGTCACTAGTGGGAAATTGCTTGCTTGGCAAAGAGCCTGAAGATCTGTCCTTCATTCAGCCTCATGTATCTTATGGCTGGAAGGAGCTCCTGGATCAAACCCCTCATACTCTGCTTCCAGGTGGTTTATAGGCTCTACTGCCCAACCAGGCCGAGGTGTCTCCCTACTCCTGAATGGGGCAAGCTGCTATTCCACAGGGTCCTCTGAAGTCACCTTTTCAGACACCTCAGAGTCAGAGCTGGGGGTAAATCAGTTCAGGGTGTCCTGCAAACAAACCAACTTATCTTCTGTGGACGTGCAGTTTCACTCATCGGGGGGGTGAGGGGAGGTGATGAAAAGCTGCTGAGATGGGAAACGGTGTGCTGTAATCTTGGATCATAAACACCAAGGTTAATATCTAGATCAGTGTTCCTCATCCTTAGCAAGTTTTAAGGTGTGTGTGGACTTCAACTCCCAGAATTCTTCAGCCAGAGCATTGAAGTCCACACTCCCAACGTTGAGAAATACTGATTTAGATAAATCCACTGATTAAGGCACAGGAAGCTAATGAAACAGTGGCACTTCTAACTGCGGCTTTCCTTCTTTGGACTCTGCCACTCCTCAAAACACCCTCCAAAGGCATTTTAAATGTTTCCTTGTGACTTCTTGTGATAATTTTAAATTGGCTGGTTGCTTAATTTTGATTTTGCTCTTAGCAACTCAGAGAACTCTTCTTCAGGATCGGGGTGGCCAAGAACACATAAGTCAATAAATACATGATTATTCAGGTAGA
This sequence comes from Bungarus multicinctus, assembly GCA_023653725.1. Taxonomy (NCBI): domain Eukaryota; kingdom Metazoa; phylum Chordata; class Lepidosauria; order Squamata; family Elapidae; genus Bungarus; species Bungarus multicinctus. The sequence goes on along the minus strand of CM042835.1, from coordinate 16,092,414 downwards.
GCCTTTACAGATCATCTGTATGCTTCTGCATAGGAACAAAAATGCCCCATGTCTATGTATAATTTGCAGCTTTGTGCTAATCCAACATGCATATTCCTGGCTTTGTGTACATGTAATAGATCAACTATGACATATATATATTGCACGAGATATGTATACTCAGATGTCACACTGTTCAAATGAAAGATGGAATGTTTATGTAAATAAAATAAAACACTTAATTAAAAAAACATATACGGTACATAGTGCCTTACAATTCACGTATAAATCTCAAGTAGTTTTAAAGAACCAGAAACTGTCATAGAGAAAGCTCTACATCTCATGATTGAATACAGATCTTTCAAGATGTGACAGTTTCATTGTTAAAGATTCTTGAGTTATAGGGACAATGGGCAGGGGTGGGATTCTACCAGTTCGCACCTATTCTCTAGAACCGGTTGTTAACATTCTAAGCAGTTCGGAGAACCGGTTGTTAGAAGAAATTACTGGCCTAATCCTGTAAGGAAGGCAGAAAGGAAACATTCTGGTGTTGCTTACAGAAACTGCTTTTTAAATAAGAAATATGCCTAGCAAGAGAAATATATTTTATCTTCATTTAATGAAGGACACTTTTGAAGATCCAGGTTGATCTGTCATCCTTCAAGAATAGTTTAACATTTTCATTTCTTTATCCCCGGCTTAAAGCGATGTACAGCTGACCATGCCGGCATACCAGTTTCTCCAGATAAATCAGCATATTCTCCCTGGTTTGGCTTTGCGCTTTAGGTCAAGTCACAACAAAGCATGACTGTAGCAGAAACTGGTAAGCAAAAAAGCAGAAGTGACTTCTGACTTCCTGCTGGCTTCCACATTGACTTTGCTTATGGGAAGCTGGCAGGGACCACTGGAAATCACGATCATATGACTACAATGGCCACAGTTTTGTGAATAAAATTAGTCTGAATATTGTGGAAGTTTTGATTCCATAAGAGTAGGGTTTTTTAAATACATTCTTTAAGTTAGCAGATGTTAGGTACCTTGATTCAAAAATTATTGTGGCATAATCCACCATTTGGGCTAATTTTTGAGGTTACAAAAAGGCAAATGGACAAACATAATGAGATTTTTAGTTGTGGCTTGTGTGTGTGTTTTAAAGCAGCCCCAACAGTCCTGCTGAGCAATCACCTAGATATCAATCAGTATTTCTCTCTTTGTTACATTAAGAAGGTTCAAGCTATTTCCTTCCACTTGCCCTTCTTCAGATGCATTGACCAACAATGGCTAGATTAAGACAGGAGAGTTTCAATCAACGTGAGATCACCAAGTTGGGAAAGGAAGTTTTAAAAAAATGTTAACCCAGAGTGTATGCATGCGTTTGCATTAGACAGCAAATGCATCTACATTGGTTTCATTGATTAGATTTACAAACTTGGCAAGTTTTGTGGATTTCAACTCCCAGAATTCCTGAGCTAACATGACTGTAGGAGGAATTCTGGGAGTTGAAGTCCACAAGTCTTAAAACTTGCCAAGTTTGAAGACTCCTGCATTAAGCCATGGTTTGCCTTTCTATGGCTAATTGAATAAACTCCAGTAGTTGAGTTCACCAACACACTAGGATAAAATCAAAGAAATCAAATTATAATTTATTGTATTGTATGAATTCAGGAACTGGCTTTTCCTCTGTTTGGAATTTGTTTAAATGCCCATTAATTTTTCAGCTTGTTTGGCAAAAAAAAACAGGCAAGAATATTTTTTTTGCCAGCCATGTGGTTTTTACTGGTATCTCCAGCTTACTAAGGTGATCTCACTTATGCAGCTTTGGATACTATAATGATCAGCTGAACATTCATATTTTGTCTGTGGCTATTAAACAAGTTTGAAGGAACTAGGCAGCTGTAATGGCTTGTCAGCCATAGTTTATGGCTTAATGCATATGCAGAGCCAATCGCAAAACTGTATTTCATTTAATAAACCATGGTTAGCAAGTCTCACCTAGATTTGATTTGGGGATTCAGGTATTATTGTCCCATCTATCCAGCTATCTTAGTCCTAAACCAAAAACTAAGCTCCATTTTGTGCTAATGCAAACTCTGGCTGTTGTCCAATGTGGCAATTTAGCTTTGAACCTGACCTGCTTAACTGGGATACAGTCACTGTTGTTCACAGTTAGCTCCTGATAAACACTTCCCCTAATCCGACGCCCACAGAGCCATTGCTGGCAAAGCGTTATGCAACCACTGCATAGAACAAATCTTTGTTTCCCCTCTAGTTTCTTTTAATGCGTGGAGCCCTTTCTAGTGACATCCTCCACCAAAATTTGCTTAATTATTGGGTTATTAGCAAGGATGCGCTCAATTAAGGAAAGCAAATGTAAGATGTAGCAAATGGCAGCACCTTAGCATAATCAGTCCTCACTCTCTATTAAATGTCCTCTTGCTTAGGATGGCTAAATAATGCTGCTAATATCTGGAATTTGCCCCTTTCTGGGGCTTTATAGCTGAGATTTTTTGTTGTTATAGCCCCAATGTTAGGATGCAGTTTAGCTCCGTTTGACTAAGTTATGGGGAGGGAGGACCTCTGCTGTTAAAAAACCAATATAGCAACCATCTTTAATAAACCCACTTGGGTTAAAAGATAAAACCATGTTCAAGCTGAGTTTGACTTCAAGTGATTTTGTGAGCAAGACTGTACGGTTTCCCCTGGCAACAGAATAAAAGGAACTTGACACTGGCTTTTCTCTCTCCCCCCGCCCCCCAACTTTCCAATCAAGTCTACAGCCCTGGAATTTCTTGATAGTCTCCCATTCTGGTATTAAACAGGCGAACTGACAAACTTTTTGAACTGTTATTGGTTTACAGAGTTTACAGATTAACAGAGTTGGAATGGACCTTGTAGGTCATCTAGTCCAACCCCCCTCCCAAGCAGACCTTGCACCATTTCTGGCAGATGGCGGTTTCTAGTCACGAGGTTGCTTTTGAGGAAAAGGAGATGGAACCTGTGAGTTGGAAAAGATGCTCCCAGACTCCTTTGGATTTTTGCTGGTACCGTAAACCAAAGTTTCTTAATCTTGGCAGCGTTCAGATGGATGAACTCCGATTCCCAGCATTCCCTAGTCAGCATTCTTGCTGAGGAATTCTTGGAGTCTGAGTCCACCCATCTGAAAGCTGCTAAGGATGAAAAATATTACCATAGATGAACATGACATTCTTTCTCCAAATGAAAGGGGAATAACAGAAAGTGCACAGAATTTCTAATGGTTTTTGGCCAATACAAAGATGAGCAGCCCTTTCCAATGAATTATTTTAAAAAACTCACATTGCCAGCTTATGGTGGCCATTGAAATATTTAATTTAAATGCTTGAAAATGCTGATACTCTTAGAAGCTGATTGCAGACTTAGCTGGAACTCTAAAAGCACCCTATTTTGGCTTGACAGACTGGTCCATCCAGAGTAACCCTCCGTGCCAGTCTGGTTCTTTCAAGTTAATTGAATTATCAACCACAAACCGCAACTCTTACAGCCGTTCATCCAGTTTCACTGAGAACTACAAGCGAGAGTCCGTGGGAGGACAAAGACATGTGCCAATCAATCCTGGACAATTGTGCAATTTTTTTACTTTTTGCCATTCCAAGATTGTGGGCATCTGCACACAATAGTTTTAAGCTACTGAGCCATCTCAAAGGCATTGTGGAAACTGAAATTCAGTGCCAAGGAATGCTGAAGATTTTTGTTTTTACAGAGCTACAATTCCAAAAATTCGCTTCCCTAAAGATTGATCCAGCAAAAAGCTTCAGAGAAGACCTAATCCTTAGAACCACTTATAGTTTTGAGGGGGGGGAGACAATCATGGCAATAATGTCCTGTTCTACCTGGTGTTTTCATATCAGACCTTTCTCTTCCTGTTTAAATAGTTGATTGTTCTGTTCTATACTGGTCTTGAACTGAAATGGACTTTGAGTACAAACACTGACATGAATGAAATGAATCACAATCCTGATGCCCCCAGATCAGTGGTGGTATGCTACCGGTTTGGACTAGTTTGGCCAAATTGGTAGTAAAAAAAAAAAGCTGAGAGGAAAGGGGAAAAGTCTCCAAATCAGCTGAGAGGAGAAAGAAAGCAGGATCGGCCCTCCCACCCTTGCACTTTTCTCTTATTTATTCTCTCAGCTGATTAGTGCTGCAGGCCTCAGTTGGTGTGGAGAAAGCTGTGCATGCAAGCATTAGATGCATGCCCCTTAGGTGCATGCTCATGCCCGTGCGATCACCAAACCAGTAGTGGAACAGTAGTGGATCCCACTGCTGCCCCAGATGTTTTGCATGGGTATTCCTAGAATTTGACTCTCCCAACACATCCGTTTTTAGTAGGATAGGATAGGATGGAGCACAAACCTGTGAGAAGCTTACATTTTTAATTGGTTAATAGGAATTTGTTCTAATATGGCAGGCTATGCTGTAAAGACCACTTTTTTCAAGTTGTTTTTAAGAAGGTGACAAATGTGTATGATCTTGAGTCCTTGTGAGGCAGGAGAACATTTTGTATTTTTCTGATCCGTTTTGTGGAATTCTCAAACATGGCAGCCATCCCACCACCTTTTAACATTTGAGGCTGGGATAGTCATCCTTGATATGTAAAGTCCATGAGCTTGGAAGGAACAGAGATTGGGAGCAGATCCCTTCCATTCTATCACTGATGTTTTGCCCATTCTCAAATAATGTTGGAATCTGATCTTATTATTTATTTATTTTATTTATTTATTTATAACATTTATATACCGCCCTTCTCCCTAGGGACTCAGGGCGGTGTACAGCCGAATCAAACCCAGAACAATACAAAAGTTAAAAAGAAATTAAATAATGGCTGTTAGATTAAGACCACCCACCCCCAAAAATTTAAAACCCAAGTTAAAACCGAATTAAGGAGACAATTAAAACTATCTCAGCCCAGGCCAGCCTGCTGAAAGAGCCAGGTCTTCAATTATGGACTCAACCGGTCTGTTTCATAATGACCTCCATTCAATTCTCAACCATTTCTTTGCTTATTATCAACAGTAGCTAGCTAACTATTATTTGAAAGAACAATTATAAATAATCATAATATAATAATTATAAATAATTATTTATAACTAAATTAAAAATAAATATTATAATAAGGGATGTGATAACTTGGGGGTTAAAGATGCTGAGCTTGTTAGATGGAGAGCTGATAGCCTGGGTTCGAGATCTCAGCACTGCACAATGGGGTGAGCTCCCATCCCTTGTTCCAGTTCCTGCCTACCTAGCAGTTCGAAAGCATGCAAATGCAAGCAGATGAATAGCTATCACTTTGGTAGGAAGGTAACAGTATTCCATGTGCTTTTGATTATAGACATGCTGGCCACATGACCACAGAAATTGTCTTCAGACAACGCTAGCTCCCTTGGCCAAAATAGTAGATGAGCCCTGTCAGGACACCACTAGAAAGGAGAAAGCAAGTTGCATAAATAAAATTAATGGTCCATAATTATGAAATGTACAATGTATTTAGCAATGTTGGGAAAGTCAATTGCTCTGAAGAAAAAGAAAATAAAGCCAGCGAGAACACAGAATGGGCCTTTTTTATTTTTATTTTTGCTTTGAGCAAGAATAGCTCCTGAGGCTAGGTTGGAAGAAATGTGGATTGCACGAGTAAGGCCATCATCACAACAGTTGAGTTAAATGTTGATCCATTTACAGTTGAATATTTGTAATGTGGTTTAGACTGGATTAGACTAGGAAATTGAGGGTGGGAAAAACCCTCTCTTGGAGAAAAAGCAATGACAAACCACTTTGTATGGGGGCCAACAAGCAACATACATATCTGTCAGACAAGACCAACTGCCTAACAGTAATCCAGAATGGATATCATTATTATTTAAAGTGCATGGCTGGCTTCTCTTCAGTGCCTAAGCTAAGTGCTGGTGTTCAACCACTAATTCCTTTGAAGCTTGGAATCTATGTATTCTAAATATATTTTTTCCTGACCAATTAGTAACTTTTCTGCAGGGTGGGGGGTGGGGGTGAGGTTATCATCTATGGGTGCTCTATATTTGAAAATAGATACTGTGTTTCCCCCAAAATAAGACCCTGTCTTATATTTTTTTGCCACCAAAAAAGACACAAGGTCTTATTTTCAGGGGATGTCATCCACTGACTAATCTCACTTGCACACATTGCCCCCCGGCCTCCTTTTTTCTGTCAGAGGCCTTCAGGAATTTCTCCTTCTGCAGCCAGCAAGGCTTTCCTGAAGGCCTCTGCAGCCAATAACAGAGCTCCCGATCGATCTGGAGCTTTGTTATCAGCTACAGAGGCCTTCAGGAAAGCCTTGCCGGCTGCAGAAGAAATGGGCCAGCAAGGCAGGTTTCGGGGTGTGCGAGGCCTGGCTACAACGGTCCAAAGGTAAGTAGTAGGGCAGCTCCACCACCCCCATCCCCACCTTAGCTTAATTTTTACCTGTCCACTCCGGAGTAGGTAGGATCTTAATTGGGGCTTATTTTGGGAGTAGGACTTATATTGGGCACAAGTGTAAAAGTCAAGCTAGGTCTTACTTTCAGGGTAGGTCATATTTTGGGGGAAACAGGTTAGTAATAGCAGTTAGACTTATATATCACCCCATATTACTTTGCAGCTTTCTCTGATCGGTTTACAAATCCTAGTATATTGTCCCCAGTAATCTGAGTCCTCATTTTACTGACCTTGGAAGGATGGAAGGCTGAATCAATCTTGAGCCCTCTCAGGATCGAACTCCAGACTCTGGGCAGAATTTGCCTGCAATACTGCATTCTAAACACTGTGCCAACAAGGCTCCATACCAGCTGAAAGGGGGATATTGTTAGTTATGGTGCCCTTTTTATGAAATTCTCTCCCTAAATTGGATTTCCTGTGCTGGTGCTAAGTAAAGATCCTCACACTGTTGGATTCCTGTCGAATTCTTATTTCTGAATGATTTTTGTCTACTATTCTCTTTTAATTTTTTTTTAGTTTTACCCTTTTAGCATGGCCTGAGTTTACACTGTCCTAATTGTTAAGACTGAGTGCTATTATAAAACCTCTTATATAAGATGAGCAAATGTGTACTTATTAACATTGGGTGAGATCTTTGCACAGACGGAGCCAGCATAAGAAAAATAAAGGTTGTGACACTTGGTTGCACAGCTAGAGAATTAAAATAGATGCAGGTGAAAAGGAACAGCTGACCTGATCTGGCTGGTTCACTGCTAGCTCAATTATTTTTCTGGAAGGAAGATCTTTTTCGGTCCTGCTACGGTTTTGGCAAGTGGGTATGGCGATAGGAAGAGTAAAAGGAGAGGTTATAGAGAAATGGAGGAGTCTGGGAGAGAGATAATTGCCTACAGATAATGGTTCCTTGCAAAACAGTTGCTGGGTGTGATACCTTTTTTAAAAAAAATTGTCAGTGAAGAATCTTTTGATCTTCGTAGAGCTAGAACAATATAACAAAGGAAAGGGGAAAGGGGGAATTAAAAGTCAAATGGAGTGGATATACTCAGTTTTTACACATGTGAGAGCAAAACACCCTGGGGAGTTTATATTGCTTTGTGGTAGAACAAGATTTTTTTTCTTTCTTCTTAATGTTGTACATTTGAGAGTGGATCGTGAAAGATAGTAGTCAAGCAATGGGGATAATGTTGCACAATTTTTGGTCAGGTGACGAAGGAAGTTTTTCTGAACAAAAAGAATAACAGAATAACACAGTTGGAAGGTACTTTGGAGATCTTCTAGTCCAACCCCTTGCTCAAGCAAGAAACCCTATGTCAATTCAGACAAATGGATGCCCAGTCTGTTGAAGCACCCACAATTTCTGAAGGCAAGCTGTTCCACTGATCAATTGTTCTCACTGTTAGAAAAATTCTCCTTAGTTCTAAGTTGCTTCTCTCCTTTGATTAGTTTCCATCCATAGCTTCTTATCTTGCCTTCAGGTCAGGGATGGGATCTGACGGGGTTAACTATGAGGTTGTTGATTTATGAGATTGGTGATTTACGATGTGCTTCCTTGCACGCTGCGTGCCTGTAAATCAACATCAGCATGCTGCATGCAGAGAAGCAGTCTTTGAAAAAGGACTTTTTCCCTGCTTTTTTAACTGCAGCCGAGCCTCATGCAGCATTTGAAGTTGAAAAAGCAAGAAATAAAGGTCAGGTAAGAGCCCGGGCAGGCGGGTGGGCAAAAACATCAACAGACATAGAACAGGTTCTATGTCTGCTGCTCTTCAGAGCTACCGATTCTACAGAGGTGGACAGAACCGATAGAAACCCACCCCTGCTTTAGGTGTTTTAGAAAATAGTTTGACCCCTTCTTCTTTGTGGCAGCCCCTTAGCTATTGGAACACTGCTATCACATTTTAATTCCTCTACTACTTCCTGTTAATATCTTAGATAATTTCTCTTGGCTTATTTTTAAAAATTCCACAGCTAAGAGATCCAAGGTGTTCCATATTGAACATTCAGCAAAATTCCCTGGAGGTTACACACCCACACACAAAAAGTGGGGGTGTTTTGTCTCAGTATTCCAGTCCATCGTGGTTGCCATAGCATCGGTTTAATTCTTTAAGTCTGACTGTGAGAGCATCATTGTTTGTTACGTGCAAAAAAAATCACTAACCAAGGATGAAGGTAGACTAACAGCTGGAAATGAAATAGATTGAAGTATTAGGGAACAAGATCAGTGATGGGCCATAACTGCACAAATACTGTCAGGCTTTTTGACATGCTTGGCAGAAACAAACCGGCACACAAGAATTGGAGAGCTTCTGATAAGCGATGAATTGTGGAAAAACCAAGAAACCATTATGAAAGAACTCTTAACAACTGCTGAATAACCAATTCAGGTTCTGACTATGGAGACTCTCAGTCATCCATGTCATGGTTGTCCCAAAGGTGTTTTTTCAAGAGGCAACTGGACTTTCTGGATTTTCTCTGAAGACTTTGTGCTTCTCATCCAAAAACCTTCTTCAACTCTGTTTCGCTTCTCATCCAAGAAGCTTCTTCAGAGCTAAAGATGCTTCTTGAACGAGAAGCAAAACTTCTTCAGAGAAAAAACAGTAAGTCCAGTTGCCTCTTGAAAAAGCACCTTTGGGGAAATTCAGGGTTCTGCTTATAATAATTTCTTTTTCTCCCCAATCTTTGTAAAGGAATGGAAGTAATTTTCTTTTAGATATTAGATAGTTGCTTCTGTTCCTTGTTTTAGTAAAGGCCTAATGTTGCATCAGATTGTTCATATTTGACAAGGTAAAAACTTCCAATTCCACACTGAATAAATCTGACCCCAGGCTTTATAGGTGAGGAGCACTGATGGGTAGAGTTAGTTTTTAGCTTGAGCTATAACTTGATTGGTTGGTTGCTAACATTGCTGTCAATGTTCCTCTCAAATCCTTCAACAATTGAGAATCAAGAAACCTAGATATCTATCTGTAGATCCTTCATCACAACTTCTTTGTTCCAGTGTTGGAACAGAAAGTCCAAAACTGAGAAGGCAGAAGATACGGAAGAAAGAGGAAAATGTGTTGTATTTGAATTACCAGGAAAAGTGTTGTCTTTGGGGGAAAATATGAAGGAAGAGCACATTGCCTTGAAAAACCAGAACTTACTCCTCATGGAACATGTGAATATCTCAACAGTTCAGCCCTTGCCTGGGAGTCAGTAGTAATCAGGAACATTTCATTTGTACCCGCTTCTCCTGTTCTGTGCCCAGAGGACAAGAAAGCAAGCAAGGGTGGAAAATGGATGCTTGTAAGGCTTGTCTTCCCCTAGGTGATAGCATTTTATCTCTTCTTCATCAAGTAGCTTTGCTCAAATCTGCCGTGATCATGGAAAATGCTGACTTTTAAAGAAAGAATCAGCTCCATTTTCAGGTTGTGTCGCCTTGTTTTTGTGATTTGGTCAGGATTGTATTTTTTCAAGCGAAGTTGTTTAATAGCAGGGAATGAATCTAACAAGAACTGATACTCTTTGAAGACTCAGCCAAAAGGAGAGCAAATTGAAATTCAGTCTGGTTTCACACAATATTTGGACCAAGTTATAATGAAATTGAGGATAGTTTGCAGTTTGGTATGTTGTAAGAATCCAGCCATTTGTCCTGCCATATTGTCTGAGCTGAGTTGTCTCTTGAAGTTATAATATGCCTTGACATCAGTAGTGGGATTCAATTTTTTTTTACTACTGATTCTGTGGACATGACTTGGTAGGCATGGCAGGGGAAGGATACTGTAAAATCTCCAGTCAGAGGTGGTATTTGCTGGTTCTCCGAACTAATCAAAATTTCCACTAAGGGTTCCCCAGATCTGGTCAGAACCTGATGAATACTACCTCTGCTTGACATAAAATGTTAATGAGAATACAGGGATTGTTCACTTGGGTTTTACATGCTACCTGAATCCTGACTTTGGATTTGGGCTCAGATTCTCTTTTGTTTTGTTTCTTGCCTTGCCAGGTATGCTAAACGCAAAATTTGTGCATGCCCAGATAACAGCAACACTGACCATCAGCTGTTTCTTGCATTCCCAGGAACACCAAATGCATGATTTGCATGTGCGCAGATAACAGCAACACCAGTAGTGGTATTCTATAGGTTTGGCCCGGTTCTGCCGAGCCGCTAGCAGCAATGAGCAGCAGACCCTGGGCTCCCATTCTAACCTTTATGTCCTGCTTTTGAAGACCACTGCTTTGCACGGCACAGCCATTGCCATGCGGCAGCTGCTGAAATGTCAGGGAGAGTGCAGGATTGCAGGAGGTGAGTCAAAACGCCTCTGCGCCTGCGCAAAGTGTGCATTTGGTGCACATGTGCATGAAAAGTGTGTGCGTGCATCCAAAGAGCACCCACCAAGCCACGCCCACCAAGCCGATGGTAAAAATATTTGAAACATACCACTGAGCAACACTGACCATCAGCTGTTTCTTAGCTCAGCTGAGGCAGGGTAATCCAATCTGCCACACAAATCAGCTGAGCTAAGAAACAACAGAATATAGGAGAGGTGAGAAGTAATAGTGGGGGCGGGTAGGTGGGGCCAGTCAAAATTTTCCCTACCTAGATGCCAGAACCCCTTGAACACCACCCCTGGTGAGGTTCCTGTATGCACAGAGATGGAAAGATTCGACACCACCCACTGTGGAGGAATGGGTGGTGAATTTGACAGATTTTGCTGAAATTGATAAATTGACTTCTTTGATGAGAGAAAAGACATCATCTACACCTATTGGTGACTGGAAGTCTCTAATGGCATTTTTCCATAAAAATGAACTGATGATTTATGGTTTCGGTGATATGACAAGATAGATTATAGAAAGAAGAGAATCATGATTTAACTTGAGAGAAAGAGGTTAAAATGTCACTGTACTTATAACGGCTATGAAGAATATCGAGAGCAACTTCAGTATATTTTTTTCCTTCAAGATTTTTTCCCCCTTTTCTTCCACTTTTTTGCCTTTTTAAATTTTGTTCTTCCTGCGGCTTTTATCTTCTTGTTTAAAAGGTTCCAACAAATATATAAAGTCAATGAAATTGGAGCAATTATAGACTTAAACAATAGATAGGGAGAAGAGTTTCTTAATTACATCATAAGTGGCAGCTCCGTCCCGACTTCTGAAAGACTGGAGAGGAGAGATTGGAAATGTACAAAGAGACACTTAATGAATTCAGCAGTAACAAATGGTCAATTTGAAGTTTCTATGGCAGTTTCCAAGATTCTGTCCCATGTCTCTTGATCAAAGTGCTTACATCCTTACTTGAGGTCTAATGTTTGGCAGAAGACACATAGAATTGAAAGGTTCGAGTAGATTTTGGAAATCCTCGAATCTAGGATGCCTTATTTGCACGCATCTTGGATATGGGCAGATTCTACTTAGAGAACAGTTGATAATCTGAAGACTACCAGGATCAGAGGTGGTATTCAGCAGGTTCTGACCAGTTCTGGAGAACCGGTAGCGGAAATTTTGAGTAGTTCAGAGAACCATCAAATACCACCTCTGACTGGCCCCGCCCCCATCTATTCCCTGCCTCCCGAGTCCCAGCTGATTGGCTGGGTCTTCTTTTGTTGCCCTGCACAGGAGAATGGAGCTGAAAAGCAGGTTAATGGGGTGGGGAGGAAATAGGGTTTTTGCAGTATCCTTCCTCTGCCACGCCCACCAAGCTACACCCACCAAGCCACACCCACAGAACCAGTATTAAAAAAAATTGAATCCCACCACTGATATTGGTTTGGCATGTGCTCACATCTAAATTTCCAAACTTCTAGATCAGACATGTCCAATCCGTGGCCAATGGACCACATGCACCCCTGGATAGCCCTACAAGATTGTAAACCTTTAGCATTATTATGTGTTTATGTACATGAATTTCTTTTTTTTCTTTCTTTCTTTCTTTTGCATTCTTTTTCCCTCTCCTTCCTTCCTTCCATCCTCTCTCCCTCTCTCTCTCCCTTTCTTTCTCTCTTTCTTTTTCCTTCTTTCTCCTTCTCCTTCCTTCCTTCCTCCCTCCCTCCCTCCCTCTTCTTTCTTTCTTTCTTTCTTTCTTTCTTTCTTTCTTTCTTTCTTTCTTTCTTTCTTTCTTTTTCATTCTTTTTCCCTCTCCTTCCTTCCTTCCATCCTCTCTCCCTCTCTCTCTCCCTCCCTTTCTTTCTCTCTTTCTTTTTCCTTCTTCTCCTCCCTCCCTCCCTCTTTCTTTCTTTCTTTCTTTCTTTCTTTCTTTCTTTCTTTCTTTCTCTATCAAACTTCTTAACTGCCATTTTCTCATGGAGGGGCTCTAATGAGGAGGAGCACTAGATTGGGGAAGCTGATCTAAACCACAAGTGCAACAAACTGGAGGTGTGAAAGAACGCTGTGCCAATATGAATTATTATTGTTGCTATTAGTGATGAAGCAAAGTTAAGTAAATCTGGGGCAACTCTTCCAGCCTTTTTTTAGTACCATAAATTTGGTGTTGTTGCTTGATATGTGGGTGTCTACTAGGGTGAGAGGCATCCACTTTCAAATGGGCAAGCACTTTGCATATATTGTTTCACTGTAATCAACACAGCAACCCTGGCTTATAAATCTGTATTATGGTCTCCTCCATTACTGGTAGGAGGATTAGCTGGAAGCCCTGTTTGTTTCTACCTTGTTCCAAGGTGATTCCATTACAAATAAGAACTAAAAGCAGGATGTTTTTTATTTTCTTACCTGTCACCTAATTATACCTGCATAAAACCAGATAGCAAGAGGTTTAAGGCTGGGATTCATACAGGTAATCCTCAACTTATGTCCATCACAGTTGTTAAGTTGTGATGATCGTAAACAGGTTGATTTTACGACCATTTTTGTGGGGGTTTGTTAAGCAAATGCCACAGATGGTAAATGAATGAATGGTTTGCGATGGGCACGGTTTTGCCAAAGAGCAGGTGTAAATGCCAGTTTATGGCAAAAAACATCATAAAGGGTCACTTGATTGTAGGACATAAATGCAATCATGTTGCAGAGTTTGGTCACATGACGGGAGCAACCCTCAGAATTTCAAATCCTAGTCATAAATACTTTAAAGATAGATCTGTCACAACTTCAAGTGGTCGCTAGACATCCAGCCATAAGTCAAGAATTACCTGTACGTTGTGCTAAACATAACCCTGACTGGAATAAACCATATTTGTGCAACAATATATTGAACCATGCAAGTTGATTTACTAAGCTTCATTGGTACAATGCACTGACTGTACCGAAAAACTAACAGACCATAATATGACTTAACGTCATATATGAACCCAGTGATGGCAATACTGCCCTGCTAGCTTTCTCTTCTAGATTTCCCATCCTTTGTTCCTTTGTTTCTGCAGAAAATCTGATGACAAATGTAATGCAATTCAATGTTTACATTCGCTTTTCTTTTCTCTTCTTTTAGGAAATATGTGCAATAATTCTAACACAACCCCAAATTTTGGAGGCCTCTACCATGTCAAAGGTAAGTTCCATCCAGGGTGCCTTTTGGAAAGCCACTGACCAACACTTCTTAATCATTTTCCTTGATAGTGACTAAAAAAAAAATCTGACCTGGATAACTCAGCCACCCAACTTTTAAACCATATTTGTCATTTTTCCTTGCAATTTCTTTTAAATAGAATAGGGGTGCTGAATCAGTTTGCACACCTCTGCTTTATAAACCACAGTAAATAGCTATCATCGTGGAGTTAATGCTCTGGGCATCTCTCCAAGCAGCATAAAGTACAACTGGGAATGTGCAAATATCTTTTGGACCAGGGGTGTCCAGTGTGGCAATTTAAAAATCTGTAGCCTTCAACTCCCAGAATTCCTCTTCCAGCTTCTCAGAGTTCACAAGTCTTAAAGTTCCCAAGGTTGGACACCCATTACCCTTTGGATATTGGTGATTACCCCTGTTGGCTTTCTGAGGGCATATCGTATAATTCTCCTATTTGGTCTTCTTAGCTTCAAGTGGAGAATCTGTGATTTTCAAGATGTTCCTGAATGCCAGATCTCATCAGCCCTAGCTATCACAATCCTTGGTTAAAGACAATTGCAGTTATAACTTCACAACCTCTGGAAGGTTGTCCATTCCTGTTCTAAAGATAACGGCTTCCCTGAAAACAAGTAATTTCTTAAAGATCAAACTTTCAAAATAGATGCAATAAGGTTCACAGAATGCATTAAGTCCTGGTTTGTTTAACTGGTTTGCTGGCTTCATACCACACCCTAAGCCATGTTCATAAACAACAGTGATTAGGTTCACTCAATATGCTATGCCATTAATCACCAACTTACTGTAAGGTGAAAACCCCCCAGTGAAGAACTAGAAGAGGCCAATGTTTCAGGGTTTTATTGCACGCCAAGACCATATAATCACCTTGAAGGAAATAATTGGCCATCTGGAACTGTGATGTGTGCACACTTCACACTGCCTTTTCTTCCACGCACTTTTCTCAATTGTGGAATGTTGCGTTATCTTTTGCAACCATTTTTTATGAAGTACCCAGTTTGGGCTCTTTTTAGGACTGTGGGTTATGGGTGCGTTGAAAATGCAAGCTTGCAACAGCCAAAATTTGTCTGGAAGTGAAATCTAGTCTCTAATTGGCATCTTCCCCTTAGCCAAATGGAAAAGGGTGGGGAGCTTGTCAGACTCGTGCTAACCTACCTGGGCAGAGTTTTCTCCCGGGAGTGCCTTGTTTTAAGCTTCTTCCCTTATTTTTTTGTTTACCTGTATAGGTTTTTTGCAAATCTCAAGAGAGATCTAGAGGCACCCAGATTTATTGAGCCTGGTGTATGTTTCCAGGAATGAGTTTATCTGGCGACAGAATCTTAAACTTTGCTGAATCAAAGGGTGGGAGTCATTAATACATAGCAGAACAGCTTTTGGAAGCTTTGTTACCAGATACATCCCTTCCTTTCACAGGAGGGAAGTTGGGCAAAGTGCCTCTCTTGCTTTGGCACACGAACACACGGGTTCACAGATGTTAATAGCTGCCTGGCAAATCCCCATTGTGTAGCTTCACTCCAGGCTGAAAAGCCACACGTGGACAAAAAGCAATTACCCAGTTTTATAACTTCACATTTTCCTTGGGAGTGGACATGCAAGCAGAGGAAGCTTTTATGATGTGGTTTCTTTCACTTCTTCCTGGAATTTTTGTCCAATCGATGGGGTAGTCTGCCTGTTCTATACAGTAGCTTCTATGCTGAAGGAAGAAACTGCGGGGGATTTCATTTTTAAGATTCATTCAGTTCAGAACATTCAGTTCAAGTAATGCTCAACTTAGGACCACAGTTGGAATTAGAATTTCCATTGCTAACAAGTAGTTATTCAGCGATTCACATCTCATTTTGCAACCTTTTTTGCCATGTTTGTTAAGTGAATCACTGCAGTCGTAATTGCTGCAATTGTTAAATGGATCATGCAGTCATTAATCAAATCTGGGCCCCCTTCCCAATTGACTTTATTTGTCAAAAGCCACCTGGGAAAGTTGCAAATGCTGTTCACATGACCCTGGGTCATGGCAACCGTTGCAAATACATGCCAGTTGCCAAGCACCCGAATTTTGATCATGTGACTGTAGGAATGCTGCAACGGTCAACAAATGCGAGAACCAGTTGTAAGACTTGACTGATTTCTGATCCAAAATATTTTAAACAGGCACTGGTTTCCCTTGTTTTCTGGGATATTTTGTTGAGAAACCACTGAAGATCTCAAAAAAAGAGCTGTCATACCACCAACTTCACAACTGCTCTGAGTCAGTTGTGGCACACATATGAGATTAATTGATTTATATACCACCCTAATCAGCAAAATACTTTCCAGCGCTTATGTGATGCCTAGTTATTAGAACTGTGCATCAAAGCATGGTAACCCAGGGAATTTGCTCTGAGATTGTATTCTGGAGGTAGGGGAGAATCGAGGATAGAGGAGGTATTTGGGAGGTATGAGTGGAAGGATGGATCAAGGGAGACTAGCTGTCCTCCCAATCAAGCCTCCATCTGTCAAACTGACAGATTTATGAGTGCATATTTAGGGAGAGAGAAAGATAGGACTGACAGCTTTTGGATCAATTCTAATATTGAGGGAACCCCTTTGCAACCTGCTTTAAGTTATTTAATAAAAGTTAATCCCTTTTCCTTTTCTAAATGCCATCAGAGTCCTGCTCTGCATCCTTCTCATGTTCCACCTAGTCCTGTTATCTCAGATATATATATATAGAGAGAGAGAGGAAGAAATTGCGGAGAAATACAAAGGCGTTTCTACATCAGTAGTTCCTTTGGGTCAACAAGATTTTGCCTGAATTTTGTAGAAAGAAAGAGTAGGATCGCCATAAGAGGGAGAGAGGGATGTTTGGCTTATTATCATAAAAGCATAACATTAACCGTAAAGATAGATTTCATTAATCACACGGTAGGACACTACTTCAGCTTGCTTTTCTTTAAAATAAAATGTAAACGTGTAATTTATATTTATGAACAAGGCAGTTGCACAAACAACGGATATTCCCACCTAGCCAGGGGCCTTTAGTATAACCACGGTGGAGCCTGAGAGATTACAGAACACATTTCTTTTTAAAGAAAATCAAATGCCAAAACTAGACGTGCCCTATTTCCAAAGAAAATGGCATGCAAATTAATAGCTGTCAATGCAACATCTCTCGTTGTCTCACTGCCTAATTGGAAAAGTTGTTCCCAGAGTTTAAGATTGAACAGACCTTTGTAAAGTTCATGTTTTTCGTTTGTGATGGAAAATGCCACTTTCCTTGTTTTTCAGCTAAATTGCTTGTTAATGTTAAGAAAACGTTAGAAACGAAGTTTGAAAAAGGGATTTTTGTGGGTCTTTTACATGAGTAGGCTCAACAATATTTACATAAAGATGGGCTCTGCCTGTATATCTATCTATATATCTATTCATCCATCCACCTATCTATTTATCTATCATCTGTCTGTTTGTCTATCCATCCATCCATCCATCCATCCATCCAGGAAGTCCTCAATTCACGACCACACTTGGGACCAGAATTTCTGTTGCTAAGCAAGGTGGTTGTTAAATGAATCACACCCAATGTTATGACCTTTTTGCCATGATTGTTAAGCAAATCTTTAGAGTTCATAAGTGACGTGGGCATAGAGACTCCAAACTAATGATGTATTGGACCCCATCCTTGGGCTCAACCTGGTCATCTTCTACAATCAATAACCGTAAATTTGGTGGTGTTTCCACCTAGACTTTTCTATGTCAAATGTTTGATTGATCCGAGTCACTCTTTGGGTCCTGCAGGAGTCATCAGTCTTCCTTATGCTGAAATCGAAGAGCCGTTTGAAGCCTGGTACAACCTGACCGGGAACAAGAGTCGCATTGAATATTATAATGGTAAGAAACTGGTGCCTTCATGAAATAAAAATAGACGAACCAGCAGTTTGAGCTTTGGGGAGAGAAAACCTCCAAAAGGGGTCAAACAGGTCAATGGTAAGCCGGGATATGTTGACCCAACTCTGAAGAGTTACAATTTATTGGTCAAACTGGTACAGCTGCCTGTCTCTCCGAAAGCAACCCTGGGTGGAATAAAACAACTAAGATCAAAACAATAGATATAAAATTTCACATTGAAAGATAAATATTAGAAGAGGAATATACAAACTCTATGCAAAGTTAGGATAAAATGACCACCTGTCTGATTCCCTGGGATTTGCCAAAAGTTACAAAACAAATAGAGAGCAAATCTCACTTCTACCTAGCACTGAAGCTCTTACCTAGTTGGGTAATGAAACGCCTGCAAGAAAACAACCAAGCTCAGAGAGCACCAAGGACCCCTCAGTTGTCATCCTTCTTCTCTTCTTCCTCTCTCCAAACCCCACTCCCTTCTAGCACTGATGATGTTATCTAGTTTGGTAATGAAACATCTTCAAGAAAGCCATAAGCTCAGAGAGCACCAAGCCCCCTAAAGTTAGAATTATCTCTTTGTCTCAAGAATAGGGGGTGAAACAAAAACAAATGCAATATATGGAATAACTTTGGTTTTCTTGCCCATGGCAGAGGGTTGGTCAAGAGAGTCCCTCTTGGGGAGGGGGACATAGAAGGGGGAACAATGTTCCCTCTTAAGAACTTTGTCCCTCCAGGGGAGAACTACAGAAGGCAACAGCATACATTATGACAATTTCATTGCTTTACTGGATGAGGGCTTGAATACAATGGTCCCTTTAGGTTTCTCAATCTTCGCCCAGCTAATTAGAGGTACACTTTGCTGATCAACATGATTTTCCCAACTAATGTAAGGTTATCTAAATTATTAATCAGATAGTTAGCAAAGTTGCATTGTAGCTTCTTGCTTCCAGAAAGATTTCTTGGGGTGGAGAAGACAGTGAGCGAAGCAGCAGAAGCCAAAAGCAGCAAAGAAAACAGCTATTGATTAAAGGAGCTCTTACACACTACGTGCCCATCCTTACACACTTCACACACTTATACCCAGAGCAGAGTACTTCTTTTTTTCTCCTAATTTATAACCTGAAAGTGTTGGGCTCCTTGGCTAGCTAATGTTCATCAATCGTGTTGTGAAATATTGCTACAATTTAGAAGACACTTAAAGGAGTGGTTGAGTTGGTTTTGGTTGGCTTTTGATCACAGACATCGTGATTCATGGCACAGTACTGTTATCCATCAGACGTACTTTGACCTTCTCCTGATCTTTGGGAGATCATTGTTGTAATCCACTCTAGCATTTTCACATACACATGTGTATTCGGAGGGACATATAATTCATCAAGCAAAAATTTGTCATGATTGCTAGAAATGGTTGTTTGCTGGACCAACCTTCCATCTGTTCAAACAGATTCTTCCTGGTTCAGCTTGTCCTTGGCTTTGGGTTATCCAAAGAACCTTTCCCATAGTTTGTTCCAACTCCAGAGTTCTGTGATTAACATTGAGTTAGCAGGACAACTCCAGCCCAGTGAGGACCTGATAGAACGAACCTGAGCCATTGTAGCTTAGTGAAAAGAGCGCCTGTGTTTTGAACACAGCAAGTCTAGAGTTCAGTGCTTGATGCCAAGGCTCCAATTTAAATTGATGGAGTGCCCCTGCCAAGGCCTGGTTCACAAATCTTGTTAAAGAAGTGTACATAGTTTGGGCTTTGGGTGATGAATGAGTCTTGCCTTTGGGACCTAAAACTTAGTTTATGGCTTTTTATGTCATGTAAAGTTAGCCAGTTGTGTCCCAAAGGTGCTTTTTCAGGAGGCAACTGGACTTTCTTGTAGTGCTCCTGGTATCCTCAGGTTCACTCAGGTGACCCTGAGGACACAGAGAAACCTCCAAATGGCCTCAACGACCCTCTAAAAGGATGCAAATGACCAGCTGTCAGCAAGGAATATAAATCCTTCCATCATCCTGTCAGAGCTGAAGAAGCTTCTTGGATGAGATGAGAAGCGAAACCTCTTCAGAAGAAAAAGCAAGAAAGTCCAATTGCCTATTGAAAAAGCACTTTTGGGACGACCATGATTTATTCTGGATGACCAAGAATCTCTACAGACTTTTAGCCAGTTGTGATGTTTTCTCCAAACTACGGTAGCAAAAGGCTTCCCTCTCTACATATGTACATGTGATCTGCATTCACTGCTAAACATTTGATATGTTCTCCCTCAACCAAGGTTCAGAAGTTGAATCTGGCCAGCATAGGGAAACAACAGAGCACATGGAGGCAACTAAGCTAATGTCCGATGCAAAGAATCAGGACTATCCATTAGATTGCAGCATAGAAGATTCATTCAAACCTATACACAGGTATCTAGTCAACTACAATTCAACACTGAATTGGTGCCAGTCAGATAAGGATCAACAGAATTCAGAAGAGGTTGAACTTGAACCACTTGTGGGAATGTAACAATTCTAAGTTGATGACACACTTATCTCCGCCCTCAGCTCTGCCTAATCTTCCCATACAGCTAGATGACCCTAAGGAGAATTCCCAACTCATTAAGCCTGCCAGGAAACTCATCTGGAGAAGATGTTTCAGATATGGGCGTCTCTCTAATGAGCTATTATTTCATCTCTGCATGAAAAGGCAATTAGGCAACAGAAGATCTAATGAATGGGTTTGTATGGAAGGAAGAGATTTAGGCACAATCTTCTAATTTGTTATAGAACAGGAAGTCTCTTTGGATCATGTTTGACTCTGATGACTTCAAGGACCCATCCATGTAGTTTTACTACTGGTAACAACTTGCCGGCTTGCCATGAGGTTCTTTTTGATGTGTATTTTAAAACTTGCCAGTCCAGCCAAAAGTTTTGGGACTTCCTGGTGGCTTACCTTGCAGCCCAATTTTCTCTCATCAGCCAAGGCTGACTAAATGCTACCAGCTAGATAAGCAATGTTTCACCTGCAACGCAACAAATGGGAAAGACTAAATGCGATGGAATTCCCTGTTCCTGGATATGAAAATGGTAATTTCCCAAATATTCCAGAACAAGAGCAAATACTAATAATTTCTGTGATATCATGTAAGTGCTTAGCATGATCTCCATTAAAGCAAGGCCTGGTTAGAAAGAAGATCAAAGAGAACAGGGAGGCCTGCTTTAACAATTTTTAAAGAATTTTTTAATATGGCAAAAGTATTTTAAAACCACATTCCACCTGGGAAAACTTTTCCAAAGTGGTCTTCTCCTTTGACACAATTTAATGGAATAACAGAATTGGAAGGGACCTTGGTGGTCTTCTAGTCCAACCCCTGCTCAAGCAAGACAAGTGGCTGTCCAATCTCTTCTTCAAGACCTCCAGTGTTGGGGCACACACAACTTCTGGAGGCAAGTCATTCCACTGATTAATTGTTCCAACTGTCAGGAAATGTCTCTTTAGTTCTAAGTTGCTTCTCTCCTTGATTAGTCTCCACCAGTGGTGGGATTCAAATATTTTTACTACCGGTTCGGTGGGTATGGCTTGGTGGGTGTGGCTTGACTTGGTGGGCGTGGCTTGGGGGCGTGGCAGAGGAAGAATACTGAAAAAAACCCATTCCTTCCCCACTCCAGGGGGAAGATTACTGCAAAATCCTCCCTCCCCACCCTAATAACCTGCTTTCCAGTTCCGTTCTCCTGCGCAGGGCAACAAAAGAAGACCCAGCTGATCAGCTGGGACTTGAGAGGCAGAGAAGAGATGGGGGCAGGGCCAGTCAGAAGTGGTATTCTAAATGACTCAAAATTTCCGCTACCGGTTCTCCAGAACTGGTCAGAACCTGCAGAATACCACCTCTGGGACTCTCCACCCATTGCTTCTTGTCCTGCCCTCAGGTGTTTTGGAGAATAGCTTGACTCCTTCCTCTTTGGGCAGCCCCTGAGATATTGGAAGACTGCTATCATGTCACCCCCTATCCTAATCCTTCTTTTCATTAAACTAGACCTACCCAGTTCCTGCAATTGTTCTTCCTTCCTTTCATCCAGTTGAATGAGAAGTGAAAGAAAAACAGCAGGGGTGGGGCTGCTGGGGGTTCGCAGGGGTTCAGGAGAGACCCTAGATAAGATTCTGTGCAGTTCGGAGAACCCCCAAATCCCACTCCTGGCTAGCCCCGCCCACCTCACCCCACCCCTCCCAGGTGTCCCACGCAGCCCGTTTTGGATACAGGTAAGTGCAGGGCAGTGCGTGGAGGCTTGGGGAGGGCGAAAAACAGGCCTCCCAAAAATTCAGGAAGGCCGAAAATGGGCCCATTTCTGGCTTCCAGTGAGTCTCCAGAGCCTGGGGAGGCCATTTTCATCCTCCCGGAGGCTTGAGGGAAGTCTCGGGAGCCCAGGGAGGGCAAAAAGCCCCTCCCCTGCCGTGGTACAGGAGGCCAACTAGGCCACGCCCACTATGGCCATGTCCACCCAGCAATCAGGCAGAGATCCCTTTGCTAAAATTTTTGAAGCCCACCCCTGAAAAACAGGCCTTGCTTCTCTCTGTTGCACTCTTGTTGGCCTTGGGGATTGAGGGTGTAGAGAAATCCAGACTGGAAGGGAAATTGTGATTTAGAACACACATGGATCTGCTCCACATTATATTTTGCCCTTTGAATTGGGATCTCAGCACAACTCTATGAGTTCCTCGGAAGGAGTTTCAGCAGACGACTTCCTGCTACTTGATCCCTTTGCACGGGCAAGCCAGAGATCCTAGTGCACGTGCAAAGTGCGTGCTTTGTGGCTTAGCCACGTGTCTCTCCTTCTTCATTTTGGTTTACCGTTGTATATCTTGTCCTTTCTGCAGGCCAGGTGGTGACACTGCAGCTTGGATGTTTAGAGCCCTATGGTGCTTTGTTCAAGATCACACCAGCCACCACAGAAAATGTGGTCAACATTCAGAAGTGCTTCCTGTTAAATGGCACCAAGGAAAGTCAAGTGAAGCCACAAGGGGTCTTTCCTGACATGAAAAATTTCAAGGTGAGTCAACGATGCTCAGCAGCTGGAGAAGAAAAGGAAGTCCAAGACTTCAAGCAGCCTTGAAAGTTGCCTGGTTGATCTTTGGAAAGATTAGAATAGGATAACACAGTTGGAAGGGACCTTGGAGGTCTTCTAGTCTAACCCCTGCTTAGGCAGGAAACCCTACTCCACTTCAGACAAATGGTTATCCAATCTTTTCTTAAAAGCTTCCAGTGTTGGAGCATTCACCACTTCTGGAGGCATGTCATTCCACTGATTGATTGTTCTAACTGTCAGGAAATTTCTCCTTAGTTCTAGGTTGCTTCTCTCCTTGATTAGTTTCCACCCGTTGCTTCTTGTCCTGCCCTCAGGTGCTTTGGAGAATAGCTTGACTCCCTCTTCTTTGTGGCAGCCCCTGAGATCGTGGAACACTGCTGTCATGTCTCCCCTAGTCCTTCTTTTCATCTGACTAGACATACCCAGTTCCTGCAACCGTTCTTCATATGTTTTAGCCTCCAGTCCCCTAATCATCTTCGTTGCTCTTCTCTGCACTCTTTCTAGAGTCTCAACAGCTGCTATCTCTTGGTTTATGAAGTAGGCCACAGTATAGGTAATCTTCAACTTACAACAGTTCATTTAGTGACCATTCAAGCAGAGGTGGTATTCAGCAGGTTCTAACCGATTCTGGAGAACCGGTAGCGGAAATTTTGAGTAGTTTGGAGAACCGGCAAATGCCATCTCTGACCTGCCTCGCCCCCATCTATTCTCTGCCTCTCGAGTCCCAGCTGATCGGCTGGGTCTCCTTTGGTTGCCCTACATAGGAGAACGGAGCTGGAAAGCAGGTTAGTGGAGTGGGGAGGGAATGGGGGCTTTACAGTATCCTTCCCCTGCCACACCCACCAAACCATGCCCACAAAACCGGTAATTAAATATTTTGAATCCCACCACTGCCAAGCTTACAATAGCACTTTTTTCAGTGGCATTGTAACTTTGAATGGTCACTAAACAAGGTAAATGAAGGACTGCCTACTTATGTCCACTTTTTCACACTTATGACCATTGCAGCATTCCTATGGTCGCGTGATTTCAATTTGGATGCTTGGCAACTGGTTCATATTTATGACGGTTGCAGTGTCCATGGGCCATGCAAGTGTGAAAACCTTTGGCGACCTTCTGACAAGCAAAGTCAACAAAGAAGGTAGGTTCACTTAACAACGGTGTTACTAATTCAACAACTGCAGTGAACCACTTAACAAATGTGGCAAGGAAAGTCATAAAATGGGACAAAGCTCTCTTTAAAAACTTCTCCCTTAGCAACATAAATTCTGAGCTCCATTGTGGTTATAAGTCAAGGACT
This sequence comes from Bungarus multicinctus, assembly GCA_023653725.1. Classification (NCBI taxonomy): domain Eukaryota; kingdom Metazoa; phylum Chordata; class Lepidosauria; order Squamata; family Elapidae; genus Bungarus; species Bungarus multicinctus. Next base: position 16,068,232 of record CM042835.1, on the reverse strand, counting down.
ACCAGTATCTGGGTTATCACATCATACTAAGCCATAACTTGTGGTTATTTTAATCGTTGAGTCATGCCTGACTCTGGGTGACTTTACAGACAAATGATCTCCATGTTCTCCAACTTTCCTATGTTGTGAGAGCCCAACCATTCAGTGGTGGGATTCAAATTTTTTTACTACCAGTTCTGTGTGCATGGCTTGGTGGGCGTGGCATGGATTGGTAGGCGTGGCTTGGTGAGCATGGCAGGGGAAGGTTACTGCAAAATCCCCACATTCCCTCCCCACCCAACTAACCTGCTTTCCAGCTCCGTTCTCCTGTGCAGGGCAACAAAAATCAGAGGTGGGATTTGCCAGTTCTCCAAACTATTCAGTACTGTTCTCCAGAACTGGTCAGAACCTGCTGAATATCACCTCTGGAACCAGCCCACTGTGTCTCTGCTAGTGAAAACCTCCCAAGCTTTGTTTTCACTAGCAGAGGGTTGTGGGAGGCTGTCACTCCCGAAAACGGATATCGGGAGCCCATTTTCACTGGTGCTCAGGCCACCACACATAGTCCCAACACGGGTGACATCAAGCTGGCCATGTCCACTCTGGTCACACACACACACACACACACACATGCACACCCAAGGTTAAACACAACTCTGATACGGCCCTCAATAAAATCAAGTTTGACACCCCTGATTTAGGCAATAAACAACCCGTGCCAGCCATTGAAATAGGATGTGTGATTTCAGGAAATATTTTTTTCTAAGGTTGGAGGTCTTCTCCTTGCAAAGCAGATCTTCAGTCTTTTTCCAGCTCATCTGCTTTTGGAGACCAGTCCATGTTTGCTGGCTCCGAGAATTACTGCACTTTCCGCGCACCCCGGTTCTTTCAACAGACCATGGGAAACACTAATATCCCAGCCCTCCTCTCTTTCCAAGCCTGAGAAAGCTGTTCCAGTTGAGAAACAGCCCATGGACAGATCACATGCAGCCAGCTCCGCCTGCCCTTTGCCTCAGTGAGTCAGCCACTTCCTTCTGTGGCAAAGCCACTCTTCCCCCGTGCCAAGTTCCTAATAAAATTGCAAGGCAGGTTTCAGCCAGATGCTGTTGTCTTGACAGTAATGAAATCCTTTTTCTGCAATGGCTGCTCGAAGTGGCATTTGTCACGCACATCGGATGGCAAGCTGTTATTTGACCTATGCCAAAACGCTGTCTGAGAGAGCACAAGGCTGCAGATGTGGGAGAGAAACTTTGCAGTGTTTTGCTACTTTGCTAATGAAGGACTCAAAATCCTCCTTGCCGTCACCCATTTGAATCATGGCAGCCTGTCTTTCTGATAAAGATAAAGTCAAAAGTTTCCCCTATACAGTCGTGTCTGACTCTAGGAGGCGGTGCTCCGGAGGTGGCATTCAGAAGGTTCTGACCAGTTCTGGAGAACCGGTAGCGGACATTTTGAGTAGTTCAGAGAACTGGCAAATACCACCTCTGACTGGCTCCGCCCCCATCTCTTCTCTGCCTCCCGAGTCCCAGCTAATTGGCTGGGTCTTCTTTGGTTGCCCTGCACAGGAGAACGGAGCTGGAAAGCAGGTTAGTGGGATGAGAAGGGAATGGGATTTTGCAATAATCTTCCCCCAGGAGTGGAGAGGGAATGAAGACTTTTCAGTATCCTTTCCCTGCCACGCCCATCAAGCCACGCCCACAAAACCGGTAGTAAAAAACTTTGAACGTCACCACTGGTGCTCATCTCTTTTCTTAACTGAGAGAACGAATGTTGTCTGAAGATGCTTCCGTGGTCATGTGGCCAGCATGATTATATACATCAAGGTGCATGGAATATTGTTACCTTCCCACCAAAGTAGGACTTTAGAACATAGAATCATCAGAGGTCTTCTAGTCCAACCCCCTGTTCAGTCAGGGAACCCTATACCATTTCAGCCTAATGGTTGTCCAAAACCTCCAGTGATGTAGCACCCACAGGCAAGCCATCCCATTGATTAATTGTTCTCACCATCAGGAACTTGCTCCCTTGTTCTACTATTACAATTACCATTCTATTATTATTCTGCTGTTCTAGTTCTATTTACTACTATAAGCCTCATTTACAAAGCCACGGGGGCCAAAGCAAGGCATCAGCCAACCTTGTCTCACACCCAAGAAAATTTAGTCCTTTGATAGAAGCAGTTCCCCATCTACAAGGAACCTACCTATTTATCTACTCACATTTGCATGCTTTTGAACTGCTAGGTTGGTAGGAGCTGGGGCAAGTAATGGGAGCTTACCCCATCAAGCAGAGTCCAGTTATTAAACCCAAGTTCAGCGGCCTTAACCACAGACAGAGCTGCCTTAGAAGTATTTACACCAAGACAAATTCCTTGCGTGTCCAATCACACTTGGCCAATAAAGCATTCTATTCTATTCTATTCTATTCTATTCTATTCTATTCTATTCTATTCTATTCTATTCTTAGAAGCTGGATTTCTTGGCTACTTGGGATGTTGACTATTTGGCTGGAAGCTTGACTGTCACCGGTAGTAAACCCAAGAACCCATCAGAGATGGAGCGATTCTTTGACATGTCCAAGGTGTGCTGTGGGTTCCTTGTGACCTGCTCCCACTTGGTTTCCCTTTAGATGAGAAAGCATTCAGGATAATGTTGATAACCTGCATTCCACTTACAAATGAAGTTGGGGGGAAGGAACAGTAATTCAGTATGAGGGCTCTTGTTTCCTTTGTTGAGGTGCCAAATTCAACACCTGGTATCACTAGCGGTCATTACTTCTGTATGGATTAAATCAGCCATGAGAAGTTCTTCTTCCAGAAAATTGAAATGCCGATTGAAAAAGACAAGTAGGAGTGTGTGTGACTCCTGTAGGCAGAAAGACCACCCAGGTTTCTCTATATAGCATGCCAAGGGTACACTCCAAAGGAAGACGAAGACAGAGGAGAAGCCAGAGGATTTAAAATATAAAATAAGTTCCCCAAACCTCTGCAAAGATGATTCCCATTGTTTCTTAAAACCATTCTCCAAACTCTTAACAAAGCAGGAGAAGAGTGAAACCTTGAGCTCTGGATATATTACCCTAAGCAATCATGTGGCTTTAGTTTATCATGACGTTTTAGCCTAGCTATATTGTGATTGGCAAGCCATGAATTCTTGTGCAGTAACTTGCGTGACCTTAGTCAATTGTGGGCTTTCCTCCCCAGTATATTAGAATTAGAATAGAATAGAGCTGAAAGGGAGCTTGGAGGTCTTCTAATCCAGCCCCCTGCTGAAGCAGGAGAACCTATACCATCTCAAATAAGTGACTGTCCAGTCTCTTCTTAAAAACCTCCAGTGATGGAGTGCCCACGATTTCTTAAGGCAAACTGTTCCATTCTTCATTGTTAGGAAGTTTCTCCTTAATTCCAAGTTGCTTCTCTCTTTGATTAGTTTCCAACTATTGTTACTTGTCCTGCCCTCTGGTGCTTTGGAGAATAATTTGGCTCTCTCTTTTTTGTGGCAGCCCCTCAAATATTGGGATACTGCTATCATGTCACCCCTAATTCTTCTTTTCTTTAGACTAGCCAGACCCAAATCCTGCAGCCATATACAGTACAATATACAATATACATGTACATATACAGACAGACAGACAGACAGAGACAGAGACAGAGACAGAGACAGAGACAGACAGACTTTTGGCTTCATGCAAGGAAAGCAGCAGAAGTCTTTCTTTCTCTCCCCCAAACTCTGCCAGAAATGAGTCTTTCTGAGATTTGTCACACCGACGCAGCCTCTTGGAGCAGGATGTCTTGCAGGGTCCCAAAGACAGAGAGAGAGAGAGAGAGAAACACAATGACAAGAACCAGGGTTGGTGCAGTATGCAATCCTGTCATGCCCTTGATGGAGACTGACTCTGAGGGAGAGGAGGAACAGCCTACAGGGAGTGGAGGTGTGGCTCCAGAGGTTGTGGAGGAGGCTGGGGAAGGGCAGAGGCCAGCTGGGCAGGCAGAGGAGGACCTAGGCCCATCCCCTCTCCATCCTAGGCATGCAGGGAGGTGAGGATAAGGGAGAGATGTGATCTACTGGGGAGGAGAGGGCCAAGTTGATCCTTTTCATGGGCTGCAGCTGTGACAACTGGATAAGAGGACGGACATGCGTACAGATGAGTGCTGGAAACAAAGCATGGAAATATCTCTAGTTTATTGTTCCTCTCTGAGTTTGGCGTCCTTCCCAGTGTGTGTTCTGATATGTGTGGATGTCTTCCAGCCCTTATCTTGCCTGGTTTCTGCTGTTTTTTACTGTTTATGATTTAAACAGCATTTCCTCCTTCTTGTAACTGCTTGTGGGGGAGTTTTTTGTCTCCAGTCAAGGATATTTGGAGCTTGGAAGCAAAGTGAAGGAATAAAAGGGGTTTCACTTGTTTTTTTATGACTGTGTTTATTTTGTATCCCACCCTGGGTCATCACAAACCCCAATCAAAAAACTTGTCTGGAACAATGCAGTCTGAGGGGTCCTTGATGCTCTCGGAACTTGGTGGTTTTCTTGCAGACGTTTCATCACCCAAACTAGGTAACACCATGACTGCTAGTTTGGGTAATGAAACGTCTGCAAGAAAACAACCAAGTTCCGAGAGCACCGAGGACCCCTCATTTCAACCCTGAGCTACAAAGGTTCTCCTTTATTGGTACAATGCAGTTTCCCCTGTGCCTTTTTCAAAGGCTCCTCTGTGTTGTTCCTCCAGTTTGTAAGAGAAGAATACTTCAAAGGCATATACACCGCCGTGTGGCAGAGCATAACCAACTGGGGCAAGAAGAAGAATATCTATACGATGTGGGTGACAAATGCCAGCTGTGGAGTCACCCCGGTGCATTACGAGATGAAGGGTTACAACAACTTGCTGGGATCCCACTACGACAAGTATGAAATCAATTACAGCGACTTCTCCAACAGCTTCCCAGCTTCCATCTTTGACCTGAAATCAAATGGTGAGTCAGAAGGATTCCTCTCCTGCCTGGGTTCCAAAGTATTTGGGGAGGCGGCCCTGGAACTTTTGCTCATTGTGTGCAGGGTGACTACCGTGGTTGCAAACTTCATAACTCTGCAGGGATCAGAACACTGGTGGGGGTTCAACTTTTTTTAACCACCAGTTCGGTGGGTGTGGCTTAGTGGGCATGCTTTGCATGCGCAGAGGGTTTCATACTGACCTTCTCCTGCAATCCTGCACTCTCCCTGTGTGTTCAGCAGCTAATTGCTGCGCAAAGCAGCTGAGCTTCAAAACCAGGAAATAATGGTCAGTATAGAGCCTGGGCAGGCAGGAAGGCTCAGCAGCTGATCGTCAGAGCGAATCAGTTCACTCACAGATGATCCTTGGCACTACCAGTTCGGCCGAACCGGGCCGAACCGGTAGAATACCACCCCTGGATCAGAATCGCATGTCATCATGCCCAAGCAGACGCTCTTCTGAGAGAGAAAAACTGAAGCTAAAGGATAAACTCTCAAGTTACTGGTAAATCTCCATGTTGGGTTGGATAGCAACCAGGTGGTTCTATTACACAGAATGAACTGAAAGATTGAGAACAAAAATGTAGAGCAGGAGTGTCGAACTCAAGGCCTGGAGGCCAGATCCAGCCTGTGGGGTGCTTAGATCTGTCCTGAAAACAGCGAAGGACTGGCCCGCAGTGCTTCTGCTAGTGAAAATGGAGCTGGGGAGGGCTGCCTACGAAAACAGGCTGCCGAGCTCCGTTTTCGCTGGCAGAGGATTTGCAAGGAAGCTGTCACAGCCGAAAACAGAGCTCGAAAGCTCGTTTTCACTGGCAGAGGGCTTGGGCCCACACAGGCAACCCTGACATGAGTGACGTCAAGTCGACTACACCCACCCTGGCCATGCCCCCCCTGCCCCCTCCCTAAGTCAAACAGAACCCTGATGCGGCCCTCAGTGAAATCTAGTTTGATACGCCTGGTGTAGAGGGAACGGCATTGATGAATAGAAGGAAGAACAGCTACCAAGGCAATTGTCAACAAAAGGAATCAAAGTTAAAAAGTGTAACATGCATAGTTCATATGAAGATGAAAGGTGGAACACATTCAGATGTGCAGAGGTCCATTATTAGAACCTTATAATAAAATGTAACACTAACCTCCATGGCCTTGGTTTCCTTGTTTGGTTTATCTTGAGCAACTGACAGAAGGAGGGGTTTTGTTCACACGTGATGCAAAGCTATAATACGTTAGGTATGCTTTTATGTCAGGTTTGAGACAAGCTCTCGTGGTTTCTGTTGTCTGGTTTTACGCCCACTAATAGCTTAGTCAACTATGTTTGAAGTCTTCAGGCAGAAGCCTGATAGTTATCTGCGCAAAATCCTATAATGGATCCTGCATTGCACAGGGCAGGGATTAGATCAGATGATCTCTGAGCCCGTTCCAATTCTGATTCTATAATTCCATCACACAAACCCATCTGTAGTCTAACCTGGCATAAGGTAGCCTAGCTTGTTATTATTTTTTAATGCCTCTGCCAGAATATATGAGCCATGTGAGATATTAAATACAGGTAATCCTCAACTTACGACCATAATTGAGCCCAAGATTTCTGTTGCTAAGCGAGATAGTTGTTAAGTGAATTTTGTCCCGTTTTACGACCTTTCTTGCCACAGTTAAGTGAATCACTGCAATTGTTAATTTAGTCACTGTGGTTGTTAAGCAAATCTGGCTTCCCCATTGACTTTGGTTGTTCGAAGGTGATCACATGATCCTCTGAATTTTGATCACATGACTATGGAGATACTGCAATGGTCATAAGTGTGAAAAAGGGTTATAGGTCACTCTTTTCAGTTGTAACTTTGAACAGTCACTAAATGAACTGTTGTGAGTACCCAATAGAATTAGTAAGACCACCTCTGCAGGAATTGCTCAGTTTTTGGAAATGCTTTTCATTCCAAAGGTTGTTGTTGTTAATTGTAAAGTCGTGTCACTCTGACCCATTGCAACCCCATGGACAATGTTCCTCCAGGCCTTCCTGTCCTGTACAATCTCCTGGAGTCCATTTAAGCTCATGCCAACTGCTTCAGTGACTCCATCCAGCCACCTCATTCTCTGCCATCTCCTTCTTCTTCTTTTTCCCTCAATCTTTCCCAGCATGAGGCTCTTCTCCAGTGAGTCCTTCCTTCTCATTAGGTGGCCAAAATATTTGAGTGTTTCATCTTCAGGATCTGGCCTTCTAAAGAGCAGTCAGGGTTTATCTTCTCTAGGACTGAGCAGTTGGATCACCTTGCAGTCCAAGGGACTTGCAGGAATCTTCTTCAGCACCAGAGTTCAAAGGCCTCGATTCCAAGGATAGAGAATCTCTACAGAGCAGAGGTCTCCAAACTTGGCAACTTTAAGACTTGTGCACTTCAACTCCCAGGATTCTATGCTGGCTGGAGAATCCCGGGAGTTGAAGTCCACAAGTCCTTAAAGTTGCCAAGTTTGGGGACCCCTGCTATAGAGGGTCTATATAGCCTTGACTCTTGCAAAGTATACAATGGCTTGAGGTGAGGTAAAATGCTAAGTGCAGAAGCACTTCTAATCCAACCTGTTGCCTCAACCAACCTGAGATGATGATGATAATTCTACATGGCCTAATTAGCAGTGTCTCTCAACCTTGGGAACTCTAAGAAGTGTGGACTTCAACAAGTGTATCCTGGTTAAAGAATTCTGGGAGTTGAAGTCCACACACCTTCAAGCGGCCAAGGTTGAGAAACACTCGCCTATAGCAAATTCCTTTTGAGTCTTTTTCTTCAAAAACATAAGCAGTGGACATATTTTTTCCAGCTTTGTGGGCTTCCTTATTCGGTCAATTTCTGGGGTGGTTAGGATGCCGTACCTCCAATAGCTCAAACTTCTCTTTCATCTGCTTGTTTATTTGTTTCTTTATTCATCCCTGACATTTCTGTGCCACTCCACTTGAAAACAGCTGTGAACAACCCTAGAGCAAAAATAAGGATTGAGAACAACAGAACAAAGGGAAAACAATGGAAATCATTTTGACGGAACTCAACAGGGGCAGATCCTGAATTTAAAACCTCCCCCAAATATTCTGCCCCACTTCTCTGCGAAAATGGTTTCATCAGAGAAATAGTGATTCCTATAAATGGGGTCAGACTATTTTATAGGGTGTCAACTCATTAAATATTTCTATGGTCTTTTTAGAGTTGCCAACAGAAAGGGAGGGGGAAGCAGTGGGCAGCTTGCATTCCATAAATAGTTTTCAAAGATTGTTACTAGGTGACTGAAGTTTCTGCCCTGCAAAATTCTAACTGGAGAGTATGATGGATGACTCCTGGCTATGGATGTGTCCCATTGGAGAATATGAATTATGATACACCCAGGGGGAAAACCAGGGTCAAGGGTGACAATGTCTCGGAGTCAGCTACACCCAGGCAGTGCCGATATGTTTACTACTAATAAATCCTCTTTGAATTTTGGACGTTCAGCTTGAGACTTGTGATTTAAATGGGGGTAAGTGCCGGAGCCCTGACATAGGGGGATACCATCTTTCAGAATGTCCAGCGATGGTGGTCTCTAAAGATGAAGGGCTTCTTAGAATCTCTCTTGACCAGCTGACATTCCTCCTGAATGGCTTTTTCTATTTTATATAATTGAATGGTTGGAATGTGTTGTATGTCCTTGACGATGGGGAAAGCCAGATTGGCTTCATAAGTGCAGAATTCACTTTAATGACTGCCATGATTTGCTTAACAATCACAGCAAAAAAGGTCATAAAATCAAGCATGATTCAACAACTGCCTTGTTTAGCAATAGAAATTCTGATCTCAATTGAGATTGTAAGTCGAAGGCTGCCTGTATGCCGTAAAAAAGGAACATCATAGCAAGGACAGCAAACAGCTCAGTTTTCTGAACATGGATTACACAATTTCCTTATTTCTTTCTGTGCCCCTTTAATCTTGCAAACCTCAACAATTATATTGGTTTCCAATTGCCATTTTTCACTTCCACCAGCTCCCATTCCTAGCAGCACAAGCCAAAACTGAAACACCCAAATGAAAAAGCAGATTGGAGAACGCCCTGCAAATGACCTTTTATTTTCTTGCAGGGAAAGGGGCTCCAACATCTTATCGGAAAATGTTGGATTGGCGGGAGCTAAAGCTCTCATAGAAGTGGTTGCAGTGTAGATGCTGAAAACGACACCATCTGCCTTTATCCAGCTGCTGTTGCTGTTGCTGTTGCTATTGCTGCTGCTACTTCTTCTTCTTCTTCTTCTTCTTCTTCTTCTTCTTCTTCTTCTTCTTCTTCTTCTTCTTCTTCTTCTTCTTCTTCTTCTTCTTCTTCTTCTTCTTCTTCTTCTCCTTCTCCTCCTCCTCCTCCTCCTTCTTCCTCCTCCTCTTCTCCTCCTTCTCCTTCTCCTTCTCCTCCTCCCATTCCCAGCCTATCAGACTGTGGTCCATAAGGGCCAAGGGAGCTCGCAGGGTTATTATACTATGTTAATTTGGACATATGTTATGGCTTGTATTACAGAGCTTCAGATACAATCTCCACCCTCTCCTTAGGCTTCTTGCTTAAGGCACTTGTAAATGTATATGATCTTTTAATGACTTTCTGGCCTGGGGATATTTGCCCTTCCCTTCTCTGTGTTCCTATTGTGATTTGATGTTTGGCAACTTGGATCATGTAAGCTAGGAATAATTTATTTCTGCAAAAGAGAGCAATGTGGCTTAAAGCCGCATGTTATCTTCATTATTTAATTTTTATCCCACTTTTTTTTTACACAAAATTCAAGACAGTGAACATATCTGTAGTAGAGCTAGCCCTTAGAATTCTTTGGATTTCCCTGGTTTCAGAATATTTATCTGGATTTGGGAATTGAACTATTGCATTTTAATGCTCCATGGGATATTGTGACATCCACATATATATTGTGCTTCCTCCCTAGAAACAAAACTGTGTGATGAGCTGCCAGGAGATTCCACAGAGCATCACATCATGGCTAACCCCATGGCTGACTTCGTAGGTGGACAGGAGGATCGTGCCCACAGTCTCTTCCACCATTACAGAAAACGTTTTGGAAAGAGCTATGACACCGAGGAAGAGATGGAACATCGGAAGCACACCTTCACCCACAACATGAGGTGCAAAGCCTCAAAAGAAGAGGCAGAGGGCGGGAAGGAGGCTGGTAGAAAGACAGGAGAGCAAGGGCACTTAGACTTACATACCACTTCACAGTGCTTCACATCCCTCTCTAAGCGGTTTACAGAGCCAGCCTATTGCCCCCAATAATTTGGGTCCTCATTTTACCCATCTCGGAAGGATGGAAGGCTGAGTCAACTTTGAGCCTGGTGGGATTCGAACTGCCAAATTGCAAGCAGATGGCAGTAGTAGCCTGCAGTACTGCACTCTAACCACTGCGCCAGAGGAGAAAAGATCTAGTTCTTTAATGAAATGAAGGACTGGGGATGACATGATAGCAATGTTCCGATATTTGAAGGGCTGCCACAAAGAAGAGGAATGGGCCAACCTATTCTCTAAAGCACCAGAAGCCAAGATAAAAAGCAATGGGTAGAAATTAATCAAGGAGAGAACCAATCTTGAACTGAGGAAGTATTTCCTGAGAGTTAGAACAATTCATCAGTGGAACGACTTGCCTTCAGAAGTTGTGGGTGCTCCAACACTAGATGTTTTTAAGAAGAGATTCGACAACCATTAGTCTGAGACGGTATTGGGTCTGCTGCTTGAGCAGGGGGTTGGACTAGAAGACCTCCAAAGTCCCTTCCCACTCTATTCTATTCTAATTCTAATATACTGGGGGGCGGGGGGTGGAACCCCACAATTGACTAAAGTCACTCAAGTTACTGCACAAGAATGCATGGCTTGCAAACCACAACATAGCTAGGCTAAAACATCATGGTAAATTAAGCATGATTGCTTAGGGTAATATGTCCAATATATCCAACTCTGTTAATCTGTATTCTGATGAAAAACATTTGCAGGATCTTGGCTATATCAGGTGAGTTTTCTCCATAATCAATAAATGTATTCATAATTGAAGGAAAGCCTTGAAAGATACATTCTACAAATAGTTGGCTGCACTTTTTTCTCTTTATTATTCCTTAATATTCTGACTTTAGCTCTGCCATGCCATTTTAGCGCAAGTTCAAAGGCTTTCATTGCCCTTTGTACAAAGACATGGGTGGCAAGGTGAAAGCTTTTTCTCTCATCTCACCAGCCAAGTTTTGAGTTTATGTTTCACTGGAGGCATTAGCGTGTAAACTAATCTGACGTTATCCCTTTGTATCAGTGATGAAGTTAGTTTACATCTGAGATTAAAATGCATAATCAAGAACATTATAAAACAACACTTGTCCAAACAAGCAGCAATCAAACAAAGACTAGAACTGGTGCCAAAAGTTCCCATAATATTGCCAAAAGTGAAGATTGAAAAACATGTCCAGAAGTCAAGCCTGGATAGTTAAGAGTCCCAAAATCAGTGTGGCTAGCAATTAGAGGGTGATTAGAAGGTGAAACAGGGACCATCCACACTTAAGAGCTGTGGTGGCACATGCAGTGTTGCAGGCTAACTCTGCGTTCCAATGCCAAGAGTTTGATTCTCACCAGCTCAAGGCTGACTCAGCCTTTCATCCTTCCGAGGTCAGTAAAATAAGGGCCCAGATTGTTGGCGGCAACAGGCTGACTCTGTAAACTGCTCAGAGAGTGCTGTAAAGCACTGTGAGGTGGTATATAAGTCTAAGTGCTATTGCTATTGCTATTTGCTTTCTAGTCCCTCAGGGTTCTAGGAGAAGCCAGGTACCATGTCCACCATTTTGTGAAGGTGCAAGCCCAACATGTGGGCCATATCTTCAATTTCAATTGTTTCTTCTTTATCAAGAAGGTAAAGAAAGAACAATTTGCGTAAGAAAGAAAAGACAGAATGCCATTTTTAGTGGGTGTCCATTGTCTGCTGACTCTCTCCACCCATCTTGATCTTAGGACAGAGGGACCTATAAGGACCAGAAAGTTAGATGATGTACAGTACCTGGCTTAGCTCTTACTCTTTCTCCTCCTTTCCCAGGTTCGTCCATTCCAAGAATCGAGCCAACCTTCCCTTTAAGCTGGCCCTGAATCACTTGGCTGATCTCACCCTGGAAGAGATGGCTGTGATGAGGGGGAAACTCAAGAGCACAGCACCCAACAAGGGGCAGCCCTTCCCTGAGGAGATTTACACAGGCCTCATTTTGCCAGAAAGCTTGGACTGGCGACTCTATGGTACATATTGCTGGTCTGGGAAGAACGTGATTAGTAAAAGATGAGTCAGCTCAAGTCAAACTTTGTAACAGTCATTAAGCAGCACAGATGAGTCTTCCAGGCCTTGGTGTAGGATTTTGGTGAATGGTTGTTTTTTTTTTCTATTTTAAGTCTAAGTCATCCAGAGTTATTTTGGAGTTGGGAAACTTCTAAATCTCACATTAGCCATGACAATTGTCTAATTGTTTTCTCTTTGTCAGCCATGCTGCCTTGTTTTCAGTGCAGGTAGTCCTTGACAATTGAGCCCAAAATTTATGTTGTTAAGTAAAACAATTGAGTTTTCCCCCATTTAACGTCCTTTCTTGCCACAGTTGTTAAGTGAATCACTGCAGTTGTTAAGTTAGTAACACGATTAAGTGAATCTCACTTCCTCATTGACTTCGCTTATCAGAAAGTCATAAAAGATAATCATATGACCCTGGAATATTGCAACTGTTGTAAATATGAGTCAGTTGTCAAATGTCTGAATTTTGATCATGTGATCCTGAGATACTGCAACAGTCATAAGTGTGAAAAATGGTTATGTCACTTTTTCAGTGCTGCTGCAACTTCAAACAGTCACTAAATAAACTATGGTTAGTTAAGGACTACCTGTACATCTGTACCTCTAGCCAGCCTTCTATTTCTCCATTGCCATTGAATTCACCTGAGGTGAAAAATAGGCAGTTTTAAATCTATATTATTTATTTATTGTAAATTTGTTTGCCACCTATCTCACCACAAGTCGACTTACTTGTTTAGCCATCATGGCCTCCTTGTTCCAAGATCACACAGCTATTAAGAATGATTTACCGACTTCAATGTTTGGCTTTGTACTTCATCATAAGCCAGAAGCCAACAAGTGTGTGTGAGTTGATGTTAGGAATAAATCAGTTTCCTGACATTTTTGCTTTGTTTTTAAGGGTTTTTTTTAATTGTTTTCATTCAAACATAGGATTCTCTTCCTTTTCTGACACTGTTTTTTCAGTTTTTTGCAAATTACGGTATAGAAGTGTTCTAACTTTCCTTCTATTCCCTTTTGTTGTAATTAATAATAGGATGTTTTTGTTGCTGCATAGTATTCACCCAAAATTGGAAAGCAAATGAAATTCCAAGTGAAGATGCTTTGACTGATAAAATTTTTCAATGGGCTGAAATGGATAGGTTGACACTAGAATTGAAAGAACAAGATAAATCAGAATATTATAAAGTATGGAATAAATTCTATTATTGGAGGGACATGAAAGGGAGTTCACTAAACTGAAATAAGAATTTAAGATAAATATAAAAGAGGTGAAAGACGTCAGATACAAAGCTTAAATGTATATATGTGTATATAAATGTTTATACCTTTTGATTTTTTAAAAGGTAAAATGTTTTTGACTGAAATCTATGTCAAAAAAGACCACCACGTTCAATGTTTTTTAATGTTTATAATTAATAAAACTTTTTTAAAAAAATAATAATAATAGGATGTTTTTTGCTGATTGTTCACTTGGGCCATGTCTTCACCCAGACCTTACATCTTCTAGAACAGCAGTCGCCAACTGGTGGGCTGCGGCCTACTGGTGGGCCGTGAGAAAATCTTGGTGGACCACAGAGAAATCTCACCCCAGAGGACTCCCCCATAGCAATTAATCCAGGCTGTGCAGAAACACAAGCCTGTGCAGCCCACATGGCCCACGGGAACCCTTCCCGCCCACTCACTCCTTACCTGGCAAACTTGCCTGCTGAATTGCTATTTTTCCTTTTTCGAACCATCATCTGTTCTGCTGTGCCGGGAGATTTAGATTAGCTAGGAAGCAGGAAATGGTTGCATTTCTTGCTTTCTAGCTAGTCTTTAGACCTAGCACAGCTGAACCTCCCTTAGGACTGAAGGTTCTGTTATTCAGTGCAGACTCATGGCAAGCAAATTTGAGAAACTGAGCTAGCCAATGGCAGATAGATAGATCACTGAATGATTCTGTGAGCAACTTAATCTGCTTGCCTGCTTTGCCAGATTTTGGGTAAAAGTTGCTCTTTTTTGAATAAAAAAGTCAATATTTACATAAATATTTATAATATTTACATACAAGCCATGCCCAGCCAGTCACATGACTACCAAGCCACACCCACAAATTAGGCCACGCTCACAGAACCGGTTAGTGGTCCCTGGGATTTAAAATTATGAGTTTGGTGGTCCCTGAGAAAAGGTTGGCGATCCCTGTTCTAGAATCATCCAATCATTACTGTATCAAAACAATACATAATGTAATGATAACAGGCTTCATATCACCAGTGATAATAGGGGAATTCTAGAAGATTTTGAAACTCATGAATGGAGACAGAGCCTTAGTCCTCACCTGATGTGACAAAGAGTGGATCTGGATACAAATACTAAATGGCATAGGTAGAAAATGCAAAAGACAAAAATTAAAAACTTCTGGGGTGGGTGAATGAAAGTTAACCATTATTATAGGTATCCTTTGGATTTTTACTATTGCAAAAGAAAAAAAAATGGGATTCTGGTCTTGTTTGGCAGCATTTGAAGATAAGCAGTATCAGAGGAGCTGTGCAGCAGGATAACAAGGCAAGTGTGCAAAAATTTATCTTTGCTCTTTCCAGGGGCAGTAACTCCTGTCAAAGATCAGGCTGTGTGTGGTTCCTGCTGGAGTTTTTCTACTACAGGATCCCTTGAAGGAGCTCTCTTCCTTAAGGTAGGAACTGCTTGCTTCCTTAGAATTTGGAAGATGTTGGTTAGGAGTGTGCAAAACACTTCAAATTTTTTTAAAAAAAACCTTTTCCAAAATACTTTCATGTTAACTGTTTGGAAAGGAGAATTGAGATCTTGAACATGCAACAGAATGTTTCAAGACTGGAAAGTTTTGCGTCTCCAGTGCTTTGCATAATTCTCATGTAGGGTGCTCAAGAACCACTATTTCTTTGTCTGTCTGTCCCTCCCTCCCTCCTTATCTATTTTTCGATCTATCGATCTATTTTTATCCAAACTTTATCAGTAACTCAAGACAGAGAACATATCTAATACTCCTTTCTCTAATCCTCTTCCTATTTTCACCACAACAACTCTGTGGAATAGGATGGGCTGAGATAGAGGGATTGCCTCTATCTCACTCAGTTGGATTTCATGTCTAAAATGAGACTAGAACTCACATTCTCCTGGTTTCTAGGCCAGCACCTTAACCGCTATACCAAACTGGCTCTTCAATTGTCAATATCTGTCCGCATATTGACAAAGATTGATAGATATAGATACAGGTATATAGAGATAGATAGATAGACAAACAGACAGACAGACAGACAGACAGACAGACAGACAGACAGACAGACAGACAGATAGATGATAGATAGATAGATAGATAGATAGATAGATAGATAGATAGATAGATAGATAGATAGATAGGCAGACAGGCAGGCAGGCAGGCAGGCAGGCAGGCAGATATAGATGATATAGATTAGATTAGGATTAGATGGAGATGGAGATACTATAGAGATAGAGATACCATAGAGACGGAGACCGAGACCGGGATATCACTATTTTTATTTATTTATTTTTATATTATTTTTTATTTGTCAATCACTTAGAAGATAATAGATATAAGTATAAACATGAGTAATAATACAGGAAATAGGTAAGGAGAAATGGGGACAATAGGACAGGGACGGGAGGCACGATGGTGTGCTTATGCACGCCCCTTACAGACCTCTTAGGAATGGGATGAGATCAATAGTGGATAGTTTGAGGTTAAAGGAGTGGGGGTTTGAGGATGTAACAACAGAGTTAGGTAGTGTATTCCAGGCATTGACCACTCGGTTGCTGAAGTCATACTTTCTGCAATCAAGTTTGGAGCGGTTAATATTGAGTTTGTATCTGTTGTGTGTTCTTGTATTGTTGCGGTTGAAGCTGAACTGGTCATTGACTGGTAGGATATTGTAGCAGATAATTTTGTGTACTATGCTTAAGTCC
Source organism: Bungarus multicinctus (assembly GCA_023653725.1). Lineage (NCBI taxonomy): Eukaryota > Metazoa > Chordata > Lepidosauria > Squamata > Elapidae > Bungarus > Bungarus multicinctus. The sequence continues at coordinate 16,052,035 of CM042835.1, read as the reverse complement.
AACTATAGGCAGCATAATTCAAGGTTGTCCAAGACCAAAATCTCAAACCTGGTGAGATAGGATATTCTGTTGCGAGCAGAGGAGTGTAGTACTCTTCTCGTGAAATACTTCTGGACTCACTCAATTGTATTAATGTCCGATATACAGTGCGGATTCCAGACAGATGAGCTGTATTCGAGTATTGGTCTAGCAAAGGTTTTGAATGCCCTACTTAGCAATTCAATATTTCCAGAGGAGAAGCTTTGTAAGATTAGATTTACAACTCTTAATGCCTTTTTGGTGACGCTGTTACAGTGAGCTCTAGGGCTTAGATCATTAGATAGGAGTACTCTGAGGTCCTTGACAGAGTGAGGGTCATCAACGAGGTCATATCCGCCTAGCTTGTATTTGGTGAACTGATTTTTTTTTACCAATGTGTAAGATCCTGGGCTTGTTTCCAGCAAATGGACTCAATATCACTGGTGGAATTTACAGAATAAACATTATGCATTACATCAATAACCAAAGAAAAATAACATAAGTAACTAGGCTAAACATGGACATAGAATAATGACTTATATCAATAAGTTTGCCAGAGAGGGAAATAATATCCCCCCAAAAAAAAAATCTAAAGAGGAACATGGCTAAAGTTGCCAGACTCTTGCAACTACATTCTTTAAATAGTTTGTTTTAACAAGTATAAATGGTTTATTCCAACCATTAGTTTTTACATGAGCAAAGAGAAATTAATTCAGTTCCTCTTCCTAATTTCATTGTTCTGAGTAATGCACTTAATTATGAATACCTAATAATATTTTAGAATGGTTATACAGCATAAATCACGATTAGCATTTTGAGAGTTGCTCAGAGGTGGTATTCAGCAGGTTCTGACCAGTTCTGGAGAACCGGTAGCGGAAATTTTGAGTAGTTCTGGGAACCATCAAATCCCACCTCTGACTGGCCCCATCTATTCTCCACCTCCCGAGTCCCAGCTGATTGGCTGGCTCTTCTTTGGTTGCCCTGCACAGGAGAATGGAGCTGGAAAGCAGGTTAGTGGGGTGGGGAGGGAATGGGGATTTTGCAGTATTCTTCCTCTGCCACGTTCACCAAGCCATACCCACCAAGCCACACCATGCCTACCAAGCCACACCACACCCACCAAGCCACACCACGCCCCCGCAAGCCATGCCCACAGAACCGGTAGTAAAAAAATTTGAATCCCACCACTGCCACTAGAATGGCTCCATACCCATAATACTGTAAGCCAAAATAGAGAATCAACATTATAGTCCAAAAATGGACAACTGTAGGTCTTTAACAAATTATGGACTTTAACTCCCAGAATTCCTGGCTGGCTCTGGAATTCTGGGAATTGAAGTCCACAGGTTGTAAAGGGCCCCTGGTTGCCCACCTCTGTTACACTCCAATCCAATGACTTGATTCATAGAGCTCACTAACACATAATATGATTGCCTCTAATTTTGCCTTAGCCATTAGGGCTTGTCAGGCATATTTTATACAGAACATTAGGTGAATACAGGTACTCCTCAACTTACAACAGTTCATTTAGTGACCATTCAAAGTTTTAACACTGTTAAAAAGTGACTTATGACCATTTTTAACACCACTCTTGCAGCATCCTCATGGTCACCTAATCAAAATTCAGATGCTTGGCAACTAATTCATATTTATGACAGTCATAGCATCCTTGGATTATGTGAACCATTTTTGTGACCTTCTGACAAGCAAAGTCAATGGGGAAACCAGATTCACTTAACGACCGTGCTGCTAAAGTAACAACTAGAATGAGTTCACTTAACAATTATGGTAAAAAAAAGGTTGGAAATGAGGCAAAACTCACTTAGCACCATAAATTTTGGGCTCAGTTGTGGTCGTAAGTCAAGGACTATCTGTACAGCCAACAAATCTAACAAGTATTAAGTATGAAGATGTTGAGACTCTAGAAAAAATACAGAGAAGAGCAACCAGGATGATTAGGGGACTGGAGACTAAAACATATGAAGAACAGTTACAGGAACCAGGCCTGGCTAGTCTAGTGAAGAAAAGGACCAGGGGAGACAGGATAGCAGTCTTCTAATATTTGAGGGGCTGCCACAGAGAGGAGGCAGTCAAGCTATTTTCCAAGGCACCCAAAAGCTAGGCAAGGAACAATGGATGGAAACTGAACAAGGAGAGATTCAACTTGGAAATAAGGAGAAACTTTCTGACAGGTGAGAACAATCAACCCATGGAACAGCTTGCCCTCAGAAGTTGTGGGAGTGCCATCACTTGAGACCTTCAAGAAGAGATTGGACTGCCATCTGTCAGAAATGGTGTAGGGTCTCCCGCTTGGGCAGGGGGTTGGACTAGATGACCTACAAGGTCTCCTCCAACTCTGATTATCTGCTTTCTGTGTATTTCCATTCCGTTGGTTATTTTGCATAAGGAAAAGGCGTCGTAAGGCAATGCAATGCTCGGGGCTCAGTTGGGAAAGCTGCCGCATTCGTGTTCCAAATACCTCTTCCAAAGTATTTCTTCAAATTGGACGCACTACGCAGCCCTAGTATAGAACCTTTTAGAAACAATTTCTAAAGATCCTTAGAAATACCGATCAATGTCTTGGTGATTTCTCAATAAGGCTTTTGGGACTGGTTTTTTTTTTTTAAAACCCACATACACTGAGTAAGATTCAAAAGTTGCTATTCAAAAGTTGTTCCATCTACAATCTTCTAAATTATACCGTTGAGGGTTTTTTTCTTTTTTTAAAAGAAAGCAATGAAACAGAACAAAACCAGAGAGATTAAAACTATTCCTACAGAGAAAATGAATTCCTGAGCTGAGCCCACACTTGGCCAAGGAAGAAAAAAAAACACAACCAACTCCCTAATTTGTGGGGGCGAAAAACCTTAGAATGGTGCTTCTGATATTTATAATAATTTAATAAGGTTTTTACCCTTATTTTGTCATTCTTATTCCATAAAACTTTGTGTTGTTCAGGATTCCAAAGGATGCGACTATTGTTATTGTTTGGATTATTGTTTTGCAAAGCACAGCAATGCAGCTAGACCACAATTGAGCCCAAAATTCCTGTAGTTAAGTGAAACCCTTGTTAAGTGAGTTTGGCCCCATTTTGGAATCTTTCTTTTCACCGTTGCTAAGTGAATCACTGCTGTTGTTAAGTTAGTAACACGGTTATTAAGTGAATCTGTCTGTCATGCCCCTGTTGGAGACTGACTCCAAGGGAGAGAAGGAACAGCTGACAGAGAGTGGAAATGTGGCTCCGGAGGTTGTGGAGGAGGCTGGGGAAGAGCAGAGGCCGGCTGGGCAGTCAGAGGAAGACCCAGGCCCATCCCCTCTTCATCCTAGGGCATGCAGGGAGGAACGGAGAAGGGAACAACATGGCTGATGGGAGAGGAAGCGGCCATGACCCCCCTCATTGGCTGCAGCTGGGAGGAATAGTATATAGGAGGGGCATTTAAAACACAGTGTTGCTAGAAGCTGTTTTATTTCTGGCTGAGGTTTATCTTGGTTGGTTTCTTCCAATGGACTGTGCCTTGTTATCTTCTTGAAGTTTGTAATTAATTATCCTGGTCTGTCGTGGAAATTCCTTCAGTGCAGTTTGTTTTGGTTTTTTATTTCTTCGTTATCTGTTCTTTGAGTTTGGACTGTAATTCTTTCTTTTGGAGACTATTTTGGAAAGAGTTTAATCTCCAGCTGCGAACAATTGAACAGTGAGACCAAGTTGGAGGCATTAAAGGAAATTTATTTATGTTTGGGAATTTATTACACATGTGCTACATCACACTGTCTTCCCCCTTGACTTTACATGTCAGAAGGTCGCAAAAGGGGACCATGTGACCCTGGGACATTGCAACTGTCATAAATATGAGTCAGTTGACAAGTGCCTGAATTCATATGACCATGAAGCTCCTGCAATAGTCGTAAGTGCGAAAACCAGTCATAAGTCACTTTTTTCAGTGCTGTCCTAAGTTCAAATGGTTAGTAAATGAATTTCTGTAAGTCGAGGATTACCTGGGCTGTAAAAAAAAAGGATGCAACTGCTTTCTGTAAAAAAAGAAATGCCGTATACACACAAACACACAGCCCTTCCCTGTGATGTTTCTGATGCAGTTAGGAACCTCAATTGGTAGCTTTGTTTGCTCCCTTGCCAGGAAAGGCAACCAAGCCTGAACAAAATATGTTTTTATTCCTCAGACAGGGAATCTCATCTCGCTGTCTCAACAAATTCTCATCGACTGCTCCTGGGGTTTTGGGAACTACGCCTGCGATGGTGGTGAGGAGTGGCAGGCGTTTGAATGGATCCTGAAACATGGCGGCATCGCCACCACCGAGTCGTATGGGCCCTACAAAGGACAAGTGAGTGACAGACGCCCGTCGCTTAAGGGGGCATCCAGAAGACCTCTGGATGGGTGGGAAAAATGGGTGTGGCTTAAAATTTGCTCTGAAAAAGACATTGGTTGCAACTGCTTGTTTCCAGCTTGGGATGGGATGAGATGGAGTAGAATAGAATAGAATAGAATAGAATAGAATAGAATAGAATAGAATAGAATAGAATAGAATAGAATAGAATGGAATGGAATGGAATGGAATGGAATGGAATGGAAAGGAGTGGCGTGGCGTGGCGTGGCGTGGCGTGGCGTGGCGTGGAGTGGAGTGGTGTGGCATGGCGTAGCATAGCATAGCATAGCATAACATAGCGTAGCATACAGAGGTGGTATTCAGCAGGTTCTGACCAGTTCTGGAAAATTTGAGTAGTTCAGAGAACCGGCCAATCCCACCTCTGGCTGGAGATTGTACAACATCCTTCCTCTGCCATGCCCACCAAGCCACGCCCACAGAACCGGTAGTAAAAAAAATTGAATCCCACCACTGATAGCATAGCATAGAATAGCATAGAGGAGTGGAGTGGAGGAATGGCATGGCGTGGCATGGAATTCTTTATTGGCCAAGTGTAATTAGACACACAAGGAATTTGTCTCAGGTGCATAAGCTCTCAGTGTACATCCAACAATAGCAATAGATCATTATCATAGTCATTGTAAAAATACATTCATCATAAAACAGTAGGTACAACACTTAATGATAGACATGGATACTAAATAAGCAATCAACATAAATCATACTAGGATACCAAGTAAACATGATAAATCATAAGATAGAAGCAACAAAGTTATAATCATAAGAAGATAAGGAGATAGGTAATAGGGAGGATGAGAATAATGGTGGTAATACTGCCTTTCTAGATAGCTTGACAGTGTTGTGGGAATTAGTTGTTTAGCAGATGGTCCTCAACTTATGACCAGTTGCATACTGACTGTTCTAAGTGATAATGGACAACCCCCAGGGATTTATACTCCAGATTTGAAGTTTTGACATCTAGGCACCCTTTCATGCCGTCACCTGACTGCATTTAATTCTGATGTGCATGTATCATCTTATTTATTTGTGTATGCATAGATTCCCATGGATTTATTTTTCCCTGTCGCTTTTGTCCATGCATCTTTATGCATTTATTTACAACTTAGTCTTCAATGTACCTCCATAACTGAGCCCAACATTTCCATTGCTAAGTGAGACATGTGTTAAGTGAGTTTTGCTCCATTTTACGACTTCTGTTGCCTCACTTGTCCAGTGAATCACTGCAGTTCTCGAGTTAGTGACCCGGCTATTAAGTTTTTCTGTCTTCCCCGTTGACGTTGCTTGTCAGAAGGTCACAAAAGGGGATCGCATGACCCTTGGGACACGGCGGTGGTCATAAGTATGAATCAGTTGCCAAGCGTCTGAATTTTGATCACCTGATCACAGGGTTGCTTCAGAGGTTGTAACTGTGAAAAACGGTCGTAAGTCACTTTTTTCAGTGCCGTTGTAACTTGGAACGGTCACTAAATGAAATGTTGTAAGTCGAGGACTACCTGTATTCGTAGAGGGCATTCAGAGGCCAGGGGATGGATGCTACAGCCAATGGAATCTTGACTATGGGGTTATACTCTTTCCACCAGAATGGCTACTGTCACAGCAACGAGACTCACCTCGTGAGCAAGCTCTCAAGTTACGTCAATGTCACTTCTGGGAACACCACCGCTCTGAAGGCCGCCATTTACAAGCATGGACCTGTCTCTGTCAGCATCGATGCCTCCCACAGGACGTTCTCTTTCTATTCTAATGGGGTCTACTACGAGCCCAAATGCAGTAAGTTTCCATCGAACCCTTGGTCCATGGGGCGTTTGTCCCGATCTGCACAATGTCTCCTTCCTTAAGCATCTGAGCCAATTTTCTTCTGGTTTCTTTTTTTTTTTTAAATGTACTTTTATTATAGATTATAGCAGAGTTAGCAAACCAAAAAATGATATAATGACACAGTTGACTTAAATACATTGATGGAACAAAAATACTTCTGCGTGGAAGTACCCATAGCTTACCACATTAAATGTGGAACTGGTAAATCAAGATGCATTCTTGAAATTACATTCCAAGGGCAGTTCATACACAACAGGAACTGGGTCCAAATTCTGCCCTTAAGAGAAATTTACTTGTGTCATATTTCAGCCAGAGCCTTCTAAAGGCTTCCATATTTCAGCCAGAGCATCTAAAGGCTTCCATTCTGAAGGAAGAAAACCAACCTTCCTTCCTCCCTCCCTCCCTCCCTCCCTCCCCCTCTTTCTTTCTTTCTTTCTTTCTTTCTTTCTTTCTTTCTTTCTTTCTTTCTTTCTTTCTTTCTTTCTTTCTTTCTTTCTTTCTTTCTTTCTTTCTTTCTTTCTTTCCTTCCTTCCTTCCTTCCTTCCTTCCTTCTTCCCCCTTTTTCTTTCCTTCCTTCCTTTTTTCCTCCCCCCTCCCTTTCCAAAATGTCTACAGGGAGTGTGTTATGGGAATAGAAAAATGTGTAGCAGAAAATTTGCCAGCAGTTGTCCCCTGCCATTCCAGCTATGTGCTTTCGGTTTTTTTTCATTATAGTAATCATAAATTTATTACACGTGGCATGTCTTGCTTTTGTGAATTAAATCACCACAGTTTTTCCATGCCCCTTTAACATCTCAAGCTGGGGGCAGGGGGCAGAGAAAGGGATACCAGCTTTGAAGAATAGCCAGTTGGATTAACTTGGGCAAGGTTGGCTGAGAAGGGAGAATTGTCCTGTCGGACCACCTACCCAATGATCTGTGTGCCTATGTTAAAGATTCATTTAGCTATGTGTGCAGCACAATTATGACTAGTAATCTCCAGCTGATACAGTCCTGTTTTTCAGTATGCAAATCCATTATCCCATTCATTCTCAAAACTCTAGTTACAGATGTTCCAAAAAGCTTAAGAAACAACCAATGCAGGTATAACCAATGGGGTTTCCCCCATTCCTAGCTCACCAATCCAGAATAGATTCAAACTGATACTACCAGCTAGGCCATATTTTGATTGCTATGATATAAAAAAGATCTTGACACTCTACAAAGAGTACTGTACAGAGAAGACCAACAAAGAGGATTAGGTGACTGGAGGCTAAAACATATGAAGAACAGTTGCAGGAATTGGTTATGTCTAGTTTAATGAAAAGAAGGATTAGGGGAGAGATGACTAACAGAGTAATAGAGTTGGAAGGAACCATGTATGTCATCTAGTCCAACCCCTGCCCCCACCCAAGCAGGAAACCCTACACCATTTCTGACAGGTGGCAGTCCAGTCTCTTCTTGAAAGCTTCCAGTGATGAAGCACCCACAACTTCTGAAGGCAATTTCTGTTCCATTGGTTGATTGTTCTCCCTGTCAGAAAATTTTTCCTTATTTCTAGGTTGAATCTCTCCTTATTCAGTTTCCATCCTTTATTCCTTGTCTGGCCTTCGGGTGCTTTGGAAAACAGCTTGATCCCTTCCTCTTCTCTGTGGCAGCCCCTCAAATATTGGAACACTGCTATTCATGAATTGTTAAATGAAATGAATGGCAAGATAACAGTGTTCCAATATCTCAGGGGCTGCCACAAAGGAGAGGGAGTCAACCTATTCTCCAAAGCACCTGAGGGCAGGACAAGAAGCAAAGGATGGAAGCTAATCAAGGAGAGAAGCAACTTAGACCTAAGGAGAAATTTCCTGACAGAACAATCAGTGGAAAGAATTGTCTCCAGAAGTTTTGAGTGCTTCAACATGGAGGTTTTTAAGAAGAGATTGGATAACTATTTGTCTAAAATGTTATATTTCTCCATTAAGATAATTTTAACATAAAATTTCCAAATGTAAACCCTTTTTTTAAAGACATTTATGATTGTTTATATAAAACGTTTAGAAGCATGTTGGTTTTAGAGGGAGGGGGAGGGAGTGTAGATGTTTTGCATGTGTTTGCAAATTTTAGATTGCAGAAAGAATGCTGACGGACGTTATTTGATGCCAATGGTCATAACACTGAGGTTTCCCGAATTCTCAATTGGTTAATCGTAATTCACATCCCTAAAAGATAATACTGTGAATCATGGAACCACAATAAAGATGGAGAGAAGCAGAGAAATTGCATTCTTGATTACTGCAGTTGTGAAGCCCACAATCTGCATTTTCATAACTGCAGTAATAAACAGGACCATTTAATCTTCACAAGTTTTGTAAATCCAGGATTTAAAAGTCCCAGCCTGGGTCTTTTAGCCTAAGTGATGCTGTGGTACATTCCTTTGCCTAATCACACATACCAATACATCATTTTGTTCTGAGTGTATTCTTTTTTCTCCATCTTTTTTAGAAAACAAGAGGGGTGAGCTAGATCATGCTGTCCTGGCTGTTGGTTATGGTGTCCTTCAAGGGGAGCTTTACTGGCTCATCAAGAACTCTTGGTCAACCTATTGGGGCAACGATGGTTACATCCTCATGTCCATGAAAGACAACAACTGCGGTGTTACTACTGATGCTGTTTTCCCAATTGTTGCTTAATGGGAGCACAACTTGGCCAATTCCTTCAGGCAATTTCGAAGAAAATGCAAATCCAGTCCTTTCTTCCTTCTTTTACTGAAGCAGGGCCATGTTCTTCTCATCTCCTGGACTTCATCTTAAATCATACAATTGGAAGAAACTCAAGAGATCCATGTCAATGAAAATTCTCAGTCACCCAGATAGAGTTGTCTGGAAGTCGAGTCATGTCAACTGGACCTATTTTCCTTCCAGTTGTAATGTTTCACTGCCTTTTCCAAGTAGCTTCTTCAGTCTAAGCAAGTTACTAAACATCAAGTGAAGGGACAGGATTGGGATATACTGAAGAGCAGCACAGTCTAAGTAGTATGGTACATGAGGTATCTGCAAAGATTTCATCAAAATGATATGTGTGTTGTGATGCCACAAGACTACAAACTTGGCACCTTATATATTTTGTGAGCAACATAATAAATCAATTGTAATACGAAGGTTGTTCCATTAACAGCATCACAATGCACATTTTATTTTCCCTCCTGCCTCCTCCAGACCAGGTATGTGATAGGGAAGCTTGTTACATTGTTTGACATGTAGTTTGTAGCTTTATTTTTCCATCAGTGTCTCTACGCTGTAGAGCAGGGATGTCAAACTTGATTTCATTGAGGGCCACATCAGGATTGTGTTTGACCTTGGGGAGAGTTGGGCAAGGACCTTGGGGAGAGCTGGGAAGTTGGTTAGGGGAACCCTCTAACAAACCAACTAGCTAATATATATGGGATCCCCCTAAGCAACTTGCTCTGAACTGAAGAAGCTACTTGGATAAGCAACAAAACCTTTCAAACCAAAAAGGAAAGAAGTCCAGTTGCCACGCCTCAACTTCCAGTCAAGAGGTACATATTTTATAAAACAACTTAGTTGCTATTGTTGATGAGTTTTTCAAGGACACAAGCCACTGTGCAAAGGATGTTTTGCCTTGAACATCTGGGAAGGGGTGCCCCAAATAAATAAAATGCCCACGTCCATCCTCCTTGGTAAGACCCAAATAAAATGTAAGCAGGATTTCAGCTCTTTCCTCACCCCAATAGTTTAGATATCTCCAAATCTTTCTAGAACTTTCTCCCAAAAATATGGAGAAGGAAAATTCATTCTATATTTATAGGCATGAATATACATACATCCCTCTGATGATTGCAGGTTGTTTCCTTAGCAGTGGTGTAGAGAAGGGATTCCCATTGACTTCTTCCCTGGACATTCTTGCATTCAAGTAATACCAGACCTACCTATTAACCAACTAACTAACTGGCTAACAGGTCTATTGTTGAAATCAACTACAGACAGAGAAATGCTGTCATTTTTTAAGCCCCAAAGTGCCTTTATTCCTCCAAGCTTTAGCTATGACCTGCAGAATTCTCTAAAAATTGCTGCTAAACTGTAGCTTTTAATAGAAGAGGGGGAGGAAATAAAAATGTGCAAATAAGTCATTACTGTAGTTGAACTAATTTAATATAATTTTCGTTGTGTGTTTAAATAAAACCAAGTTTATATCCATGTAAACATTTAGTGTGGTTTCTAGCAAGCGGCTCCGAAGTGTGACTATCACTTGGAAAAACACTGCTATTCTAGATTTTTAAAAACAAAACAAAATCAAATTCTCCTTCATCAGCAGCCTTCAGGAACTTGCCGGGAAGAAAGGCACAAGGGTAAACCAAATCCTACAATTTGGAGCAGGCTCAAAGCAGACCAAGACATAGTTGTTGAAATTAGCTATGCTCATAAGATAAAGGTAACACACATACTTGTGTTGTTGTTTCTGGCTCTAGGGGACAGTGCTCATCTCCGTTACAAGGCCGAAGAGTCAGTGCTGTCCAAAAACGTCTCCGTGGTCATGTGACTGGCATGACTAAATGCCAAAGGCGCACAGAACGCTGTTACCTTCCCACCAAAAGGGTCCCTATTTTTCTACTTGCATTTTTACATGCTTTTGAACTGCTAGGTTGGCAGAAGCTGGGACAAGTAACAGGAGCTCACTCTGTCATGTGGCGCTAGGGATTCGAACCGCCAAACTGCTGACCTTTCTGATCGACAAGCTCAGCGTCTTAGCCACTGAGCCAACCGCGTCCCCATTTTTGCTCATATTCCAGGGCTTTTCTAATGGTGTAGCAACTGAATAGCAATCAAAAGATGATTACTCTCTGATCAGGTTCAGAAAAAGGTGAGGTGGGTTGGTGCAAAAAAGATTTAATCATCTAGTACTTGAGCCAATCATGAACATGTCACTTTCACAGGAGCTACTGTGGGATTTTTTACCAGCTTGGATTGATTAAAATATGAATATGAAAATGCACCACAAAATGGACAAATTCTTGTTGATTGTGCTGTACATTCAGGGCATATAAAGCTTGGCATCCAGATAGTCTGAGGATGTCAGCTCAAAGACCAAGAAAGACACACAGTTTCTTCTAAGCAGTTTCCTCACCTGTAGACAGATATCTTTCCAGACTAAAGCAAACGACTTGCACCATTAAAGATATACTCTGAAAACTCCTGGGAAAGACCTTCTTGGTTCTCTTTCTCCCAACCATCTAAACTTTGTTGTCTCTTGTTCCTCTGGAATGCAGCCCCTCCCTCCTGGGAATCCAGACTACATTCCACTACAGATGGCTGATGCTGGAAGTGAAGGTTAGAAAAACTTTAACCAGAGTCACCTTACGATGATGGTTGACTGGTTGACTCTCCTTTTCTGCAATCCATGGCCCTAGCCTCTTCTTCATGGAGAAACTCATGCTGTACAGCAGCCTTCCCCAATGTGTGTTAACCCTGCAAGAAAGTCCAAACAAATTGCTAGATGTGCTAGACTAGCTCTGTCTTTAGTGCAAAGTTACATTAACAGAATTAACAGGTATTTCTCTCCTCCTTTCCTTCTGCTCTCCAGAAAACTAAGGATTTTCCCTTCTGAAATGTTTCCCGTCCCTCCCTCCTTCTGTGGGCTGAGATATCTTTTACATGTTGTTCCATCTGCAAGTCTCTCTCCTGTCTTCCAAAATCATTTCCACATACAGGTAGTTCTTGAGTTAACAGCTGTTAAGTGAATCACTGCAGTTGTTAAATTAGCAACATGGTTGTTAAGTGAGTCTGGCTTCCCCATGAACTTTGCTCATCAGATAGTCGCAAAAAGGGATCACATGACTACCACCACCCCGGGACACTGCAATCATCACAAATACGAACCAGCAGCCAAGCATCCAAGTTTTGATTATGTGACCATGAGGATACTACAACGGTCATATGAAAAATGGTCATGTCACTTCTTTCAGTGTCATTGTAACTGTCATGCCCCTGTTAGAGTCAGACTCTGAGGGAAAGGAGGAACAGCTGACAGAGAGTGGAAGTATGGCTCCGGAGGTTGTGGACGAAACTGGGGAAGGACACAGGCCAGCTGGGCAGTCAGAGGAAGGCCCATCCCCTCTCCATCCTAGGGCACGCAGGGAGGAGAGGATAAGGGACAAATGTGAATGGCATGGTCTATGGGGGAGGAAAGGGCCTTGATCCCTTTCATGGGCTGCAGCTGTGAGAACTGGTTAAAAGGATGGACTGAGCATAAGCCAGTGCTGGAAACAAAGCATGAAAATATTTCTAGTCTGTCCGTTCTTAGCTGAGTTTGGCATCCTTCCCAGTGTATGTTCCGATATCTGTGGACATCTTCAAGCCCTTATCTTGCCTGGTTCCCTTTATTGCTTCAGTGTGGTTTGTGTTGTTTTTACTCTTTATAATTTATAGGCATTTTTAATTTAAACGGCATTTCCTCCTTTTCGTAACTGCTTGTGGGGGAGTTTTTTGTCTCCAGTCAAGGATATTTGGAACTTTGAAACAAAGTGAAGGAATAAAAGAGGCTTCACCTGTTTTTGTGACTATGTTTATTTTGTATCCCACCCTGGGTTATCACAGTAACTTCAAACAGTCACTAAATGAATGGTTGTAAGTTGAGAACTATTTGTGCCATTAGATCTGCTACTCTGCAGATGAGGTAGGATGGCAACTCCCAGAATTCTTGTCTTAAGACATCTGGAAGAAGCTGAATTGTAGGAATTGCATCAATATCATCTTCTTGGCAACCAGGAAATCTACCATATTGTATCATTCTGGGCACTATGGCTTCTCAAGAATCAACCCACATTGGGGGGGGGGGGGCAGGTGAGGGGAGTGCTTTCCTTATCAACTCTAGCATCTGAATCGCTTCAAGAAGGAAACTCCAGAGATTGGATTGGCATAAGTTGCTTTGGAAACATTTTGCTTTGGCATAAGTTGCTTTGGAAACATCAAATCTCCAAAAGCATCCTATATAATAATCTCCAGAGACACGGCTCCATCTCATTTAAAATAACAAAAGCCTGGTTCACACATCATTTGTTTATACCCCGGCTGCTTTTTTTAACACAAACACTTCAGGCGCTTTCACAACAATTTTAAAAATACAGACTATAGAATGTAAGTATGAAGTCAAGGCAATTATCCAAATTAGAAATTAAAATAAATATAATTAAGGTAATTTTTTTAAAAAATTGGCAAAAGGAACACATGTTGCCATTAGCCAAAACACCAAGAGTTGAGACCAAATGCAATCCATAGTCTGGGACTCCTGCTGAAGGTTCTCTGGTGGCTGAGTTTCCAGCAATAAATTTATCTCACTGACTCAAGGTTGACTCAGCCTTCCATCCTTCCGAAGTGGATAAAATAAGGACCCAGATTGTTGGGGGCAATAGGCTGACTCTGTAAACCACTTAGAGAGGGCTGTAAGCACAGTAAAGCGGTATATAAGTCTAAGTGCTTTTGCTATCTTCAAAAAAGGGCTCCTTTCAACATCACTCCAAATCACGATTGGTAAGTAAGTATGTAGGTGGGTGGGAGAGAGAGAGGAAGGAAGGAAGGAAGGAAGGAAGGAAGGAAGGGTTCTCTACAACCGGGGAAACAAAGTCTCCTTTAAGATGCTCAGAGGCATAATCATTTTTATTTGAAATTGCTAGGCCTGAACCTTAATTTTCATCTGGATGCTTTTGAAGGCAAGTTTATTGGTGCATCCCTTCTTAGCTCGGTGATGCTGCCAAACTTGATTCTTTATCTTTTCATCTGGTGTGTTAGATACTTGACAGAAGCTCCCACGATTTTTTCAAAGCAGGGTGGATGGTTCTCTGCTGGAGTTCCTTTCATTGTCCTGCCCATATGGTTTTCCAATAAAATTTCTGCTTGGTACGCATATTTAATGAAAGCATTCCAAAACAACCATCTCTGTGCAAAAAGGGCAGCACATAAATCTAAAAAATAAATGATAAAAGGTCACAATTCAAGACAGAACGTTGCAATTGAGGGATTAGAGCACCATTGAAGAGGCCTATCACTTGCATTTCAAGTGCAGTTTCACCTCTCCTAGCCATTCCACATTACTTACAGGAGCAGATCAGGTCATCTGTCAGCTGCCACCTCACACTCGCTTATGCTTCGATACAACTCAGTGACAGTCTGCCATGAACTGTGGAGAGGGTGGATGGGAGAGGAGATGCTTGGTGGGAAATGAAAGTAATTGCTGTATCTCACCGAGATGCTGCTTCAAGGTCACCCTGCTGGGAGAAGAATGCAGCTACATACCAACCTATACCTGAAGTGACCATTCTCAAAACATCTTGCTTGAACTTGATTGGCCAATGGGGCCCACGATGGGAGGCAGCTAAGGGAGGGAAAAATTGAACGTAGGGATTTGGGCATGTGATTCTCAGTTCTGGCTATGCATTACTGCAATGCGCTTAACTTTTGATAAAATTATACCTTTCTCAACAAATGGCGCCAAGGAACATTTCTATTTAGAGGTTTAAGCTGCAGCAGGTCTGACATTGTCAGTGGTTGTCCAGTCAGAAAGCGCATTAATCCTTTGTCTCCCCTACTATTCATATTGATACTGGAAGTATTAAATAGAAATATCAGACAAGATATAGAGATAAAAGGTATGGAAATAAAAAAAGAAAAATATAAATTACAGGCATTTGCAGATGATTTAGTTTTCATTTTGGAAGATCCACAAACAGGGCCTAAACCAATAAAAAAACAGAGGAATATGACGAAATGGCAGGATTGAAAATAAATAAAGAGAAAATTAAGATATTAGTTAAAAATCTCACAGATACGCAGAAAAAAGAGTTAATGAAGAGAATAGGTATTCAGATTACTAAGAAGGTAAAATACTTAGGGATTAATTTGACAGCAAGATGTGTAACTATTAAGGAAGATAATTATTATAAACTGATGCAATAAATTAAAACAGATCTGGAGAAATGGAAAAACCTGCAATTATCACTGATAGGGAGGATAGCTACAATAAAAATGAATATATTGCCAAGATTATTATATCTATTTCAAACAATTCTGATAAAACTGGGAAAAATATTTTGAGGAACTCAATAAAGTAATATTAAGATATATTTGGCAAGGGAAAAAAGCAAGAATACATTTTAAAATGTTGCAAGATGCGAGAAATAAAGGAGGCTTCAGGTTACCAAATTGGGGATTATATTATCAGGTTGCGGTATTCACTTGGGTGAAAGAATGGATTGTATTAAGGAACAAAAGACTATTGGCTTTGGAGGGACATGATTTGCAATTGGGCTGGCATGCCTTCTTGTGGTACCGGAAAAGTAAAATACATGGTCACTTTCAAAAGCATTATATTAGGAATGCATTATTGTTAGTATGGGAGAAAGTCAGAGAACAACACTATTTGAGGATACCAGTTTGGCTTTCAACAATGGAAGCACTGGCTCACCCAAATGTCATCAACATAGAAAATATTATTAGATATAAAGATATTTTAAATGAGAAGGGGGAACTCAAAAATAAATAAGGATTGAGTGATCAAGGGATTGATATGACACAATGCAGATACATTCTAGATATGAGAAAGATGCAAAACTATATGGTTTTTATAAAGAATTAAGAGAATTAGACAAGAATTAGACAGACTGTTCAGTAAAGATATTTGTATCCAGATAACACACTGTTCAACTGAAGATGGAATTATTATATTATAAATAAAAAAAATTAATAAAAGAAAGAAAGAAAGCACATTAGAATCAGTTTCAGTTCATGAAACCAGGTATAATATTAAAAATTATTTCATCGTTCATAAATGTGGAGCTGTGTAGGTGGGCAGTGAAGAATGATCTTGGTGAGGGATAGGAAATATAACAGATGTAGATTTTATCCTTAAGAATCCTTATGACATACCTGAGATTAGAAGAAAAACTGCAATGAGATTCAACTTTTAAATGGTTGACCCAGGTTTTAAAGCCACCTTTGCTGATATGAGTTGTGATAACAATAGGCGAATTCACACATTTTTCAGACAACACAAACAAAAATCATGGAAGAGGGAATAACAGAATAACAGAGTTGGAAGGGACCTTGGAGGTCTTCTAGTCCAAACCCTTGTTCAACTAGGAAACCCTATAGGGTCTATACCATTCCAGACAAATGACTCTCCAGTCTCTTCTTAAAAACCTCCAGTGTTGGAGCACCCACAATTTCTGGAGGCAACTCATTCCACTGATAGAATTGTTGGAAGGGGAGCCTAGAATTGGTTTAGGAGAAAACATGGAATATTGAGGGATAAATTGTGAAAATTGGAAAGCTGAGAAAGTGACGTGAGTCTGATTTTACATTATCTGCATAATCACCAAGGCACAGTCTACATTCTTGTTTATCTACCAATAATGATGCATGTTGTGAGCTCAGCGTGTCAAAAATTCAGAAGATGACTAACTTGACTCTGCTGGCATCTCACACAAACATATTTATTTTTATTTTATTTTTTATTAAGTTTATACGCTGCCCATTTCTCTGTCTGAGGAGATTCTGGGTGGTTTACAATATAATAAAAATAGATATTTTTTGGTCTATTCATTCCTAACATAAGACCTCTATGTCCCATTTCCAAACTAGGCCACCCTGAACAATGGCACTTGACAATAGGGCCAAGTCTGGGCTTTAAACAGAGGCCTGGGCTTCGATTTCAGCCTTAGTGCCAGCCACTGCTGGCCCCAAAAATGGTTGCCTCCACTCCAGAGGCTTCCCAAGAACACACCCCATTCTTGGATGGTCTCCACAGCAGAATTGGTATTCAGGAGGTTCTGACAAGTTTTGGAGAACCGGTAGCAGAAATTTTGAGTAGTTCAGAAAACCGGCAAATACCACCTCTGACTGGAAATTTTATAGTATCCTTCCTCTGCCATGTCCACCAAGCCACACCCACAGAACCGGTAGTAAAAAAAAATTGAATGCCACAACTGCTCACAGCCCCTGAAAATTGCATGAGAACAGGATGAACATTGGAGAATAGTTGTTGTCAGGAGTCGGTGAACGTTGGCACATCATCCAAAATGTTACGGCTTGTCACCTTTAACATAGATGTCATAAGTTCGCCTTCACTCATCTGAGCCGTTTAAGGTCCTGGACTTTGACGAATAATAAAAAACGACCTCATTGCTTGCAAGAATTGCCTCTTTCTTCTGCTTCTTCAAGGGAAGCTGGATTTGAAGCCAGAGAAGATTGCATAAAGCCCTGGAAACATTCGCGTGGGTGGTGACTGCATTTTTATGCTCAGCGTGTTTCATGTTCCCAGTCCTGACAAACAGAAGCTCCAGTTCTAGGAATCAGCTGCAAAGGGTCCCCCCTGCCACCCTTGGGTGTGTCTCCTACAACCCTTCCAGAAACAGCTGCTAATCATAATTTTAATATGACCAATTTTTTTAATGTGGCAGAAATTATTACATGGCATAGGGAGTGATGACATTTACTGTTTTATTAATTCAGCTATCATTACAGTGCAATTGTAACTGAAATCTAATTAAGGCTTTGCCCTAGAACCCAATCAGATCCTAGCTCTGCTAACTTAATTGAAGGATCTGGCATGCCACTGAGAGGGTGGCCTTGGGAACTGGAAAACCAACTTATTGTACTTTTTGACAACAAGGAAGAAGTTTTTGTTTCTACATACTGTAGATGATGATGGTGGGAACTTTCAGGGAAGTTTTGAGTTCCATCTGTGAGAGATTGCCATCCACGAGGACCACAAACCCATGTTCTGTCTTCACCTGCCCCTCTCCTTTGAACAGCTCACTGCATCTCACCATCAGCATAATCTTTGTTGGTGTTCAGAAAAGCCATCAAAATCTTTGAGGGTTGGTGGTATAGAAAATCCCATCCTGCCGTAGGTGATTTTTTTGCTCTTTTCTTGGTATGTCAACAGTTAGGAAGTTGAGATTTGGAATTTGACCTGTTTAAAAAACTTTTAATTATTTCTTCTTACTTATGTATCATCTGGAAGCTACTTGGTGATTGAGCAATATGTGCCATGGAAGAAAGGAGGGAGGGAGGGAGGGAGGGAGGGAGGGAGGAAGGAAGGAAGGAAGGAAGGAAGGAAGGAAGGAAGGAAGGAAGGAAGGAAAGAAGGAAGGAAGGTAGGTAGGTAGGTTGGTTCATAAAAGCCCAACTGCAAGATTGTTCCAAAAGTGTTTTTTCCAAATCGTGGACTTTCTTGTTTTTCCTCAAAGACATTTCACTTCTCCTCCAAGAAGCTTCTTCAGTTTCAATCTTCTTGGATGAGAAGCAAAATGTCTTCAAGGAAAAACAAAGAAAGTCCATTTGCCTCAAGAAAAAGCACCATTGGGACAATCATGACCTGGATGGCTGAGAATCTCCATAGACAAAACTGCAAGGTTGTCATTCCCTTTTTTTGTCCCAAAGTTGAATTGCTGCATATTTGAGTCACCTTTGCCAGGAGGAAAAGATATCAGTGTATCAGTAAATCAGTGTTAGGAAGAAGGAAGTTTTCCTACAAAATGCAACGCATGGTGCTTCTCTCCCACAAAACAAGTCCTTGATTCGTTTTGGGGTTGATGGAGAAGATAGTGGAGCTTCAGTCTATAATCATCTTCGTTTGTGGGAGGACTGAAAATTTGGTTTCCTCCTGAACAAATCGGTTTCACCGCTGAAAACATTCTTTCCCAGCCTCCAGATATTGCATGGCAGCTCCCATCATTCTTAACATGCTTACTCAACTGTACTTCATCATTTCCAACCAAGAGGACCAACATTTGTTGAAGTTTCATATACAGGTAGTCCTTGACTTACAACTGGTACATATTTGCTAAACAAGTAATACCCTCAACACGGTCCAACTATTTACTAAGTCTGTATTACTATCACTATTAATCTTCTCATCACTCCTATCGCCCATCCCCTCCCACTTGTGACTGTATGACTGTTTGTTGCTTGTATCTTTACGATTTATATTGATCGTTTCCTAGTATTATTTGATTGCCTATTTGTACCCTATGACTATATTAAATGTTGTACCTTATGATTCTTGATGAATATATCTTTTCTTTTTATATACACTGAGAGCATAAGCACCAAGACAAATTCCTTGTGTGTCTAATTACACTTGGCCAATAAATAATTCATTCATTCATTCATTCATTCATGATGGTTGCAATGTCTTGGGATCATGTGATCCCCTTTTGCGACCTTCTGACAAGCAAAATTAACGAGGAAGCCAGATTCACTTAATAACCATGTTACTAACTTGACAACTGCAGTTCACTTAACAACTGTGGCAAGAAAGATCATAAAATGGGGCAAAACTCACTTAACGAATGTTTCACTTCGCTCAGTTGTGGTCATAACTGGAGCATTACCTATAGCCTTGATGGATTTATTTTGCTAGAGGTAGTCTCTCTGGACTTGTTCCATGTATTCATAGTAATTGCCTTTTGTGCATTATGTTAAGCCATTATTTGTTTAACATAGATTATTGCATTTTCTAGATTCACTTCTAAATTAACTCTCACAGTGCTGGGTTTACACATGGTATGAAGCCAAAGCTAACCAGGCTGTGTCATGGCTTAAAGCCTTGATGTGATGTTTGAGCCAAACGTTCCTTTCAGCAGGTCTGAAAATTGGATCGAATAACAGAACAGAATAACAGAGTTGGAAGGGACCTTGGAGGTCTGCTAGTCTAACCCCCCTGCTCAAGCAGGAGACCCTATACCATTTCAGACAAATGATTGTCCAGTCTCTTCTTTAAAACCTCCAGTGTTGGAGCACCCACAATGCATTGAGGCAAATTGTTCCATTGATTAATTGTTCTAAGTGTCAGGAAATTTCTCCTTAATTCTATGTTGGATCTTTCCTGGATTCATTTCGAAGACATCCTTCTTTTAACCAGATACTATTACAGTCAGGCTTTATCCCTGGGTATTATTCTTAGATATGGACTTACGATATTTGTTCCACATCTCAGGTTCCATGAAATCTATGATCAGATCTAGAGAAACTGAAAACATTGGGATCTAAAGTGAGGAACCTCAATTTTGGCATTCTTTGGATCATTCAAATTCACATCCTGAATCATATGTTGTCTTCTGTGGCTCCTTTGTTTCTCTAATGTTTTACACTGAGTTATCAGAAACATAATTCATATCACAAACAGGCACCTTGCCCAACCTGGTCTTCTCCAGGTGTGATACACAAAAACACTCATTTTCCTCTCCAGTCAACATCAATGATGGGCTACAGTGCTTTATTTATTTTATTTTGTCAAGCGATTTTAAGATAACAGGTATAACTATAAACATAGTTATGAATACATGCATATATATAAGAAAAATAAAATGTAAAAGAAACAATATGACAGGGATGGTAGACATGTTGGTGCGCTTATGCATGCCCCCTATAGACCTCTTAGGAAAGGGGTGAGATCAATAGTAGACAGTCTAAGGTTAAAGTTTTTGGGGTTTGGGGAAGAAACCACAGAGTCAGGTAGAGTATTCCAGACATTGACCACTCTGTTGCTGAAGTCATATTTCCTGCAACCAAGTTTGGTGTGGTTTACCTTGAGTTTGTATCTATTGTGTGCTCTTGTGTTGTTATGGTTGAAGCTGAAATATTCATTGACAGGTAGGACGTTGCAATATATGATTTTATGTACTATACTTAGATCAGACTGAAGGCGGCGTAGTTCTAGATTGTCTAGGTCTAGAATTTCAAGTCTGGTGGCATAAGGTATTCTGCAACGAGTAGAGGAGTGGAGAAATCTTCTTGTGAAATATTTCTGGACTTTCTCAACTGTGTTAATATCAGATACGTAATGCAGGTTCCAGACTGATGAGCTGTATTCAAGCAGGAGTGGGATTCTATTTGCTAGAACCAGTTAACATTCTAAGCAGTTTGGAGAACCGGTTATTAGAAGAAATTACTGGCCTAATCCTATAAAGAAGGCAGGAAGGAAACATTCTGGTGTTGCTTACAGAAATTGCCTCTCCGTTAACCCTTATTACATTCTTGGTAGGACTAGACTTCCTGTCTCAGGAACGTCTCTGGAGTTTTTTTCCCCTCCTTTGCTGGTATTTTGCTTGTGTGGAGTGACCATTCAAAGTTACAATGGCACTGAAAAAAGTGACTTATTACCATTTTTCACACTTATGATTGTTGCAACATCCTCACAGTCATAAGAGGCCAGGCAAGGAGATGCATGTCTTGATGTGAGTGATAGTGAGTTGGCCATGCCCAGCCAATAACATGATCACCAAGCCACGTCCACCAACTAAGCCATGCCCACAGAACCTGTTGTTAAAAAAATTGAATCCCACCCCTGTATTCAAGTATTGGTCTAGCAAAAGTTTTGTATGCTCTAGTTAGTAGTGTGATATTACCTGAGAAAAAGCTAGGCAGGATTAAGTTAAAAACTCTTAATGCCTTTTTGGCTATGTAGTTACAGTAGTTTAAGGCATGCGGAAGCACCAGGTTGGAGATGGCACCAGCAGATAAGACTGCTGATAACCTACTCATTCCAGTGAGTAGGCTAATACTTGAAGTCAGCCCTAATGAGAATGAAACCCATTAGAAATTCTTGATGATTCTTTATGCTTCATTAATCTCACCTTAGCCCAGGTAACCTAATGTATTTAATGATGGGAGGAGGAGTGTTGTAAAAGGACCCAAGATTTCTCCCTTACTCCCTGAAGCCATACAAGCTATTTGCCTGAGTATAATTCTACCTGTACCAATAATGTTATAATGCAACTAAAAAAGCTCTTTCTTGGCATGTGCTGTGTGTATGAATGGATGCATGGATACATGAATGCATGGATTTATTTGTTTGTTTGTTTATTTATATTTTGCATTTCTAGGCCGCCCATCTCCTCAAAAAGGGACACAGGCAGCATACCGTATAACATCGGCTGTATGTAAAATTAAAAGCTAACATTAATTTAGGATTTTAAAAAAAAATAAATTACAAAATTCTAGAAATTTCAAACAGACAAAAAGAGAAGAAGTCAGTCTGACCCTGTGAAAATGGGTTGGTAAAAACAGACAGAGGTCTGTCCGAGGCATCAACCAACCCCACGATTCCATATCCTTTCTGACCGTCCCGCAAGATCACGGAGCCGTGTTTCGTCCCCTTTTTGGAAGGTCAGGAGAGTAAGGATCCACTTCACCTCTGGGCGAAGGATATTTGAGGCTCCAGAAAGAGTGCAGAGAAGAGCAACAAAGATGATTAGGGGACAGGAGGTTAAGAGCTGTGGTGGCGCAGGGGTTAGAATGCAGTATTGCAGGTTAATTCTGCTGACTGCCAGCAGTTCAAGTCTCACAGAGCTCAAGATTTGACACAGCCTTTCATCCTTCCGAGGTGGGTAAAAATGAGGACCAGATTGTTGGGGGCAATCTTAGAGAGGATTGTAAAGCACTGTGAAGTGGTATATAAGTCTAAGTGCTGTTGCTATTGCTAAAACATTTGAAAAACAGTTGCAGGAATTGGGCATGTCTAGTCTGATGTAAAGGAGGACTATGTCATACTCTTGTTGGAGTCCAATTCTGAGGGGGAGATTGAGCAACTGACAGGGAGTGGGAGTGTGGATCCCGTGGCTGTGGAAGAAACAGGGGAAGAGCACAATCCGGCTGGGCATTCAGAGGAAGACCCAGGGCCATTCCCCTCTTCATCCTAGGGTACTCAGGGAGGAATGGAGAAGGGAGCAACATGGCTTATGGGAGAGGAAAGGGCCTTGATCCCCTTCATGGGCTGCAGCTGGGAAGACTGTTGAAAAGGGCAAACTGCGCATGGCAAAGTTGCTGGAAGCAAAGCGTGCATTATCTTTGTTGAGGCTTATCTGGGTTTGGCGTCCTCTCAACTGTGGATGTTGCATTATCTTTTGAAAGTCTGCAATTTATCATCCTGGCCTGTCGTGTTAATTACTTCAGCGTGGTTTGTGTTGTTGTTTTTATTTCTAATTATCTTTACTTTGGGTTCGAACTGCATTTCTTCCCTTCATAGACTGTTTTTGGAAGAGTTTGATCTCCAGTCGAAGATAACTGGACATTAGGGGCCAAGTTGGAGGCATTAAAGGGAATTTATCTACTTTGGTGACTTTGTTATTTTTGTGCCACCGGGTTATCACAGACTAGGGGTGACATGGTAGTAGTGTTCCAATATCTGAGGGGCTGCCACAAGAAGATGAAGTCAATCTATTCTCCAAAGCACCTGAAGGCAGGACAAGAAACAATGGATGGAAACTAATCTAGAGGAGAGAACCAACCCAAACCTAAGGAGGAATTTCCTGACAATTAAAGGTGAGCGACTTGCTTCCAAAAATTGTGGATGTTCCAAAACTGGAGATCCTTAAGAAGAGATTGGACAACCATTTATCTGAAATGGTTTAGAACTTCCTGCTTGAGCAATGGGTGAGAGGAGAAGACCTCCAAGGTCCCTTCCAATTTTGTTACTCTGTGATTTCATAGAGTGGGGTCAACAGAAAAAGAAGGCTCTCTTCCTATGCCTTGCCAGTCAGAATTCCTTAACTGACGGAGTCGGCAACATATCTCTGTGCAAATGACACCGTGGAATGATGAGGAAAGCGGGAAATCCAAAAGGCCACAGAGCAACTTTGGGCCAAACCAAAACTGTAAACATAGTTGAGATGTATATATCTTTTTTTCTTCTTAGCAGTGAGATCTATTGAGTCCAATGTTTTCGCCAATCTCTGCAGCTCTGCCTTTCACGGCCAAGCTATATGTAAACATTAGGTGGTAATGATATTTCCTCACTGGCTGTTTTCAGTTCACACTGGCTGCTATTAATAGTACATAGGTTGGATGAAATACCCTACTTTTCTGCTCTGTTTATCGCCTTAACCTAGAATGGGAAAATTGCCAGCATTGATCGTCATACAAAATTTCTCCTTGATTGATATCAGGATGCAGCTAAGTTTACTCCAATATCAGGAAAAGAATTCTTGATTAGTAGCTATCTATTTTCAGCAGATACCTTAATCCACAACCAGCCACACAACCAGCACAGCATTTTTTTAACATTGTCTATTAAGAACATCCAACAGGCTACTTTTATATTGAAATGAAAGACATGTTTGTGTTGGGAACTGCCAATGAGAAGGACAAGCAAACATTTAACAGGACTGCAATCTATAGACACACTTCATCTGTTTTTTTTTTTCTATCTACTGTTGGATGATGGGTGGATGGCAAGATTTGTTTCAAGGGAGGCAAATGGTCTGTTGTCGCCACCTCGTGGCCAAGCTGTTGCAAAACCCCATTGCAGCTCAGCAAGGAATTAAACGCCTACAGCTGTATTGAATCCTTTTTATTTGCAAAATAAAATTGCTGCCAAAAAAGCAGAACCAGGTGATGTAGATTTGACTAAAAAGACCTATGGACTACTTCCGAAGAAGGAAATTTGAAGGAAATTAAAAGTTTTATGCTGAACTTTTTTTTTTCATTTCAAGCTTTTAATTTTAAATCAGCCACGGCAATCATAGCTTCTTTCCCCCACCCAAAGCTTGGGAATTATAAATTGTTAGGGGGTGCTGAACTTTAAGGGTGTCCTAATGAATGATTTTGGCAGGAACAAATCTTTACATAAGAAAAAAAGTGACTCAATCTTTAAATGTGAAGAAAAGGGAAACATGCAGTACTCAAGGAGGAAAATAAGGTAGGAAAACATTTCAGTGAGCAAAGATGATATTGGTTTAACAAGCACAAGATGCTGGCTGGTTGTGGGAACTGAGATTAAACCTGGGTGATTTGAAATAATTACTGGCTGCCAGCTAAACTGAAATGTGGTATATGATATACTGGAGATACAACTTGTAGTAACCACTGTATTAAAGCATTATTTAGTTATTATGCTCACATATGCTTCTATCAATTCAAGTTACTTTTATGGTTGCAATCACACAACGTATTATACTGCCTACAGCTGGGCTCACATTACACCAAAAAAGCATCATTACCACCTAGAATGATTAAGCTAAAACCAATCAAACCCTGGTGACTGGGATTGCACATTAGGCTGGTCTAGATTAAGAAGGACTGGGTACTTTGTGATTCAATATCTTTTATGTCCTCAATCTTAGCACATTGTGTGCGCCACGTTAAATCATACTGAGGTTTGTTTGCTTTAATTTAGCATCTTGAGATTTTGCTAACCTTGATTTATAGCTGAGGGTGTAATGTGAGCATACTCTATGTTAAGAATACTTAAATGCCTACATGTGGTTACGTCCATGTTCTTGAAGGTGTTTTTCAAAGGACTCTAATCGTTCGTATGTAGCTTAACATATGGGTGAGCCATGGTGGCGCAGTGGTTAGAATGCAGTACTGCAGGCTACTTCTGCTGGCTGCCGGCTGCCAGCAATTCATCAGTTCGAATCTCACCAGGCTCAAGGTCGCCTCAGCCTTCCATCCTTCTGAGGTCAGGGTTGGGCTGCTGGGGATTCACAGGGGTTCGAGAGATCCTCTAGACCCCCCAAATCCCATTCCTAGCTGGCCCCACCCACCCCACCCTGCCCCTCCCAAGAGTCCCCACACGGCCCATTTTGGATGCAGGTAAATGCAGGATGTGTGCAGAGGCTTGGGGAAGGCAAAAAATGGGCGTCCCAGAAGTTCGGGAAGGCTGGAAATGGGCCCGTTTCTGGCTTCCAGAGAGCCTCTGGAGCCCAGGAGGCGGTTTTGCCCTCCCGGAGGCACGAGAAAAACCTCCAGATCCCAGGGAGGGCAAAAAGCCCCCCCCCCGGCATGGTGCAGGAGCCAACTAGGCCACACCCAACTAGGCCACACCCACCCAGCAACTTAGTAGAGAACCCATTGCTAAAATTTTTGAAATCCACCCCTGTCCGAGGTGGGTAAAATGAGGAGCCAAAGTGTTGAGGGCAATAGGCTGACTCTGTAAACCGCTCAGAGAGGGCTGTAAAAGCACTGTGAAGCGGTATATAAGTCTAAGTGCTATTGCTATTAACAATTCTACACCAAATTAGGTATCTCTAACCCCCATTTCAATAATCTTCCAAGAAGCTATCTCTGCCCATCTTTAGGCTGAATAAAGTCTAAGAGAAAAATAAGAAGGAACATCATAACATATAAATTCTAGAGGCATCGAGGACACAGAAATCATCTAAACCAACCTCCTACTGCCTTGGGTTGCCATGTTGCTAGTGTTAGGAATCCAGCAATGTTTTGGAAAGAACTCTGGATATTGCAGTCCTCATTTGTCCATTTAAAAGGAGCTCTTGGCCTTTTCTCAGCCTGAGAACACAGTCTTACTATTCTTTGTAGACTATACAAACTTCACAGTTCTGCAGCCCTGATGTTTGACGCTTCTTAAGGGTCCTAAATCTTTTTAAGGAACAGGCAATATTCCATCAAGTAGAAGGAGAGCTACTGGGTCATTGAGCCCTCCTAGACTTTGTAAAGATTCAAGTTGACTCCAGAAAATTGTTGACACCCAGAGATTTTTCAGCAAATGGTGGTAGAGCTTATGGTGCCCTTGCTTTTAATGAGGTGATAGCTGGTACCACAATTCACTTAGAATATATCTAGCTAGGAAGTCTGTTTTCTAATGTTGTGGTGCTTTTTGGTCTTGCCAAAATGCAGGTTCTGCTTGCTACTTTAACTCTCTTTCTCAATTCTCTATCTGGAGTTTTCTCGTGACTCCCACTTTAAAAAAAAAAAAGATTGCCCTTGTTGCTTGAATTTAAAGCTTGTCTAAAATTTCTAGAAACTTTATTCTTTAATCATTGCAATTGACAGTCATTTGTGGGACGCAAATGAAAATATTTGGGGGAAACATATATCCCATATAGCCGTGGTGGCACAGTGGTTAGAATGCAGTATTGCAGCAGTGGTGGGATTCAATTTTTTTTACTACCGGTTCTGTAGGCGTGGCTTGGTAGCCATGGCAGGGGAAGGATACTGTAAAATCTCCAGCCAGAGGTGGTATTTGCTGGTTCTCTGAACTACTCAAAAATTCTGCTACCGGTTCTCCAGAACTGGTCAGAACCTGCTGAATACCACCTCTGTATTGCAGGCTAACTCTGCCTATAACCTGGAGTTCGATCCTGGCCAGCTCAAGGTTGATTCAGTCTTCCATCCTTCTGAGGTCAGTAAAGCAAGGACCCAGATTGTTGGGGGCAAATCATGGTGTAAACCATGGTGTATAGCATGAAGCAGTATATATGTCTATGTGCTATTGCTAATTATGGCCATATCTCCATGCTATGGAAGATGGAGGTGAGGAATGGGGAATCAGAAAGCTTGTAGAAAGATCTTTCATATAAATTGTCAGTGGGTGGTCTGATGACTCATTGCCTTCAGGATTATAATAGATGCCTTGAACAGAAAATGCAGATGATCTGGGGGAGGCATTGGTGCTCACCGCCATAGGTCCACCCTTGAAGATCATCTCAAGGCCGGGATATTGCCATATGGAAAATTGATGTATCTCAACACATTACCTAGGGAATCAGATTCATTGCAACAAGATTCTGGGTGAGATGTGGGAAGTGAGTATTTATAAACGGTTGCAGATGACTTCCCAAGCACACAGATGCTGGAGTAAAAATAAACTCAAGAGAGACATAATACAACAAAAGCAAATGTGCTTAAGTTGTCTCTATCTTCTTCTTTAAGAACTCCAAAGCTGTTCTGAGGGACAGAAGAGACTGAAGTATCTGCTGTCCAATCTGGCTGCCTTCCCGATGTTTGATAAGGTTATGGTAGAGAAATCTGGGGCTTCAAGTTTTAGAAAACAAGAATGTTGGAGAAAGAAAAGTTAGACAGGTAGTCCTTGAGTTACAGCTGTAATAGAGCCCGCCCATTGTGGTGGTAAATCATAATAGATGTCTTTTATGATTTTTGTTTGCAGCAGTCGTTAAGTGAACATCATAGTCGTTAAACGACAACACCCCCCCCCCATGATTCGCTATGGACCGATTTTGCCAAAACCCAGAATTAAATGCCAGGTTTTGGCAAAACATGGCAGGTGATTGTAGGAAAACGCAGCCGTCAATGCAGCTTGGTTGGTAAGAGCATGAAGTGTGGTCATGGGAGGGTAGAGGCAACGATTGGAACTTCAAATCCAGGTCGTAAGTATCCTCCAAGTAGGTTTGTCATAACCAAGTAACCAATCATAAGTCAAGGACTTCCTATATAGATTGAGCAAAGTAGTTCTGATTGATTCAAAAGTAGTTCCTATTTAGTTGAAATTCTATCTTTCCATCCTCCTGTCTGTCTGCCTATCTATCTATCTATCTATCTATCTATCTATCTATCTATCTATCTATCTATCTATCGGTATCCATCCATCCATCCATCCTTGTCAGTCTGTCTGTCTGTCTATCTATCCATCCATCCTTGTCAGTCTGTCTGTCTATCTAATTATCAATTATCTATATATCTATCCATCCTGTCTTGTCTGTCTGTCTATCTATCTATCTATCTATCTATCTATCTATCTATCTATCTATCTATCTATCGGTATCCATCCATCCATCCTTGTCAGTCTGTCTGTCTGTCTATCTATCCATCCATCCATCCTTGTCAGTCTGTCTGTCTGTCTGTCTATCTAATTATCAATTATCTATATATCTATCCATCCTGTCTTGTCTGTCTGTCTGTCTATCTATCTACCTATCTATCCATCCTTCTCTGTCTGTCTATCCATCCATCCATCCATCCATCCATCCATCCATCCAACCAACCAACCTACCCTATCTAATCTATCCATCAATTATCTACCTATCTATCCATCCATCCATCCTTATCTGTCTGTCTGTCTGTCTGTTTGTCTGTCTATCTATCTATCTATCTAATTTAGGCATTTCCCATCTCACTATCTAAGTTGCTATCAGAATTTGCTGATAGACTTACTAGGTTATTAAACTTAGTAATTGATAGACTTCAAATAGAGGATGAAAGGGGGTTATATTATATATCTCTCCTATTGGAACCAATGAAAGAGCACTCAGGCTAATCCAGGGTCAGAATCAATTTCTTCCTGTGTTGGAGATTTTTCTTTTTTTGGAACTGATAAAGTTTTGAGTGAAGATCTAGAATGTTGCACAAGGACTTCTTTTACGTGGAAATGTTTGTTCCTTTATACTGCCCTTCAGCAGAACTCGCAGGTCAGTTGACAAGAACACGCTGAAATATATTAATTTGCAGAAATAACTGTGTTTGCACAACACACTGAGCCATCAATCTGCCGGTTCCATTTCAGCCTGGTGCAATGTGGCTATCTTATGGTTAGCACAAAACCCAGCCACTACGGTTGGTAAACCTTTGCCTATGGAATAATTTGATTGGTGATCTAAACTCCTGTGGCTGATTCAGCAGAAATAAATTATGGCTAATTCATTAAACCGTTATTGAAAAAAGCAGAATGGATGAATATAGTCATCCTACAGCTGTGTTTAGACGTGAACCATCTAGCAGAATCATGGTTAATAATAGTTATTTCATAATGGAAATATATCGTGCAAAGAAGGCTGATGATATATTTCAAAACAAGAAACACTACATTTATTTCAGGGCTCCCCAAACTTGGCAACTTTAAGACTTATGGACTTCAATGCCCAGAATTCAGCCAGCATGCTTTTTGAATTGATCAAATCTTCCAAATGGTTTTCAAGAGCTGAAATGCAGCCAGAAGATAGACAAAATGTAACCTAGCATGTCAGGTCAGGAGAAGCTGCAGTTCCTATGCATTGATGAAAGACCATCACATCTATCAAAGCTACCCAGATCTCTAGACTAAAACTGAGTTTGGCATGACCACATTAGCTGTGTTAAATCAAAATCAGCCTGTTGCACAAATGCAACTGCTAAGCTTGTAAGTGACTTAAGAGTGTTGTGTGAACACAAACTATTTCTTTAGGGAGAAATGCCATCTTGCTCAGAATAGGATGAATATTGTCCTTCTGGGTAGACAAAAACCCACTTCCCTGGAGAATCTCCATTTTGTTGGTAAAAGGAGGGGAGGAGAGAGAGGCATTTGGTCTGATCCATTCTCCACCCATTACTGGTCCCAGGCACTAGTTTAGGACTTCCACTGACCCAACTGAACTTAATAGAAATGAAGAGTAGGAGGTGGAGCATCTCACCATAATTTTCAGTAATTTCACACACACGTTTAAAAGGTGATGTGGATTAACAAGATGGAAATAAACCTCTGGACCAATAGAATATTATCACCCGATTTAGAAACTGGCCTTCCAGTTTGGAAATATTACATCTCTGATTCCCAGAGGTTTTTTTGAGGCAATAAATATAAATGTCAGCTCTCCAGATCCTTAATCCCATTTTCAGGAACTTCTTTACAGCAAAAAGTTCATGGGCATGACACAGCAAGTTGCTTTTTTTGTAGTGTAGAAGCCACCAAAAAAATGCAGAAAACCACTCTGTTGCAGAACACCGAAATCAAAGGGAGATAAAGGATTCTGCCCCTTCCCAGGCTTGCCCTGACCTCCTTTTTCCAAGAGCTAAGAGAGAGTGACTGGCCCGAGGTCACCACACTGGTTTGATGCCCAAGGCAAGACCAGAAGCCACCGTCTTTGGATTTTTAGCCTTAACCACTACAACAGACTGACATTATATATCCAATTCTTGGTAGAGCCAGTGAGAAAACAACTCAGAAAAATATCTTCCAGAAAACTCATTGGGAATGGGCATAATCAGAGTGGTTCTATAGAACTGGTTGTTATGATTTTGCACAGTTTGGAGAACCGGCAAATTGTGCCCCGGGCTGGCCCTTCCCCTCTCCACCTGCCCCTCCCCTCCCCGCCTAGTCAGTCCTTATCGTGCATGCACAACATTGCACGCATGCCCCGCCCAGTCCCTCCTTAAGCTATTTCTGTTTTTTCCCCTCACTTACTTACTGCTTTTCCCAGAAGGCTTCCTGAAGCCCAGGAAGGCAAAAAATGGAGGAGAGGGTGTAGCACCACCACCCCTCCATTGTTTGGCTTCCTGGGCCCCAGGGAAGCCTTCTGGGAGCAAAAACACCCCCCCAGGAGGCTCCCCTGAGGCGCAAAAGGCCCCAAAAATGGGGGGGAGTATTGCAAAAATAAAAGAAGAAGCCACGCCCACCCAGTCACATGGCCATGCCCGCCTAGCCACACCCTCCTAGCCACGCCCACAGAACCGGTTGTTACAAAATTTGAATCCCTGGGATATGGGAACCAGGTGAATATTAAGCCATTGTCCCCAATTTGCAGTCGATAATATATTAGACATTTTGCCAATTTAAAACTAAATAAGTTTATTCTAATTCCTAATTGCAGGAATAGGGGAGGAAGCACTTGTTCCTCTTTGCTTCTATTGTGTGCCAAATTATAATCTGAACTGATTCAGTGATGATTTCGGAGGCACTTATTTTACAAGGAAATTGGTCTCTTCTCATTTTACGTTTTAATGAAATCACTGTAAAGATTTTGCCCTTAGCAAAATTTTAAATAAGTCAGCAACATAGCCATGAAACCGATTGGAAAACAGCAGGAGAGCATGGCTCTGGAGAAAAACTTAGTAAATTGTCAGTTGTGTAGCTGAAAGAAAAGATCGAAGGACTAATACACAAGGAGAAGGTTAACGGTTGGATTTTGAAAGGCACTCTGCCTCTCCACTCTAGTCTCTTTAGAAATGGCCGATTAATAGTACAATGCTAATCCATCAAAGAACACCTTTTCATATTAAAACAATTAACCTACTGCATTCACAGAAAGCATTGCTCTTTATGAGAGAAGAAAGCACTTCTGGCAAGCCTGCAAAAACTTGGAAATTATTGACCTTGTGTAGAGGTTGCAATTTGCCTTTCTCCTTCATTCTGTTCAGTTGTTCCACAGAAAAATGTTGGAATGGTGATGTTGTGGCTATAAGGCTACCGTTACCATTAACCCTGGTTTTGGCTGATAGTAACTTCACTTCTGGCCTAATTTCTCTTTCTTCCAACATCTGACCTTGCAATTCATGGGTTCTTTTAACATTGTACTCTCTACTTTTCCGAGGGCAGTGGTACTGGTGCCCTTGCTGCTTTTCAGAAACCTGGGCAGGATATGAGCTAATGTTTCTCAAAAATTGCTGAGAATCCATCCAGAAACCTTTCCAAAAACTGTCTAAGAATCCATCAAGAAAAGCACATTGCCAAAAGAATATTAAAGCCTAAGTAAGACGTCCTTAGAATTACAGCTGCATTGATGTTGCTCGTTACCTAATTCAAATAGGTACATGTTTGTGTTCTTTCTTTATTTTAGGTCTCCTAGGGTCAGTTTTTTTTTACTCTTGATGACTGCCTGGACAAGTCCTTACAGTTTTCTTGGCAGGGTTTTTTTTTTTAAGTGGTTTTCCATTGCTTCCTTCCTAGGACTGAGATTTTTTTTAATTTAATTTAATTTGATTTGTCAATCGCTTACAAAATAATAGGTATAAGTATATACATAGTTATGAATACATGAAATGGGTACATATAAGAAAAATAAAAGAAACAATAGGACAGGGACGGTAAGCACGTTGGTGCACTTATGCACGCCCCCTACAGACCTCTTAGGAAAGGGGTGAGGTCAATAGTAGACAGTCTAAGGTTAAAGTTTTTGGGGTTTGGGGAAGAAACCACAGAGTCAGGTAGAGTATTCCAGACATTGACCACTCTGTTGCTGAAATCGTATTTCCTGCAATCAAGTTTGGTGCAGTTTACCATGAGTTTGTATCTATTGTGTGCTCTTGTGTTGTTATGGTTGAAGCTGAAATATTCATTGACAGGTAGGACGTTGCAATATATGATTTTACATACTATACTTAGATCGGACCGAACGTGGCGTAGTTTTAGTTTTCTAGGTCTAGAATTTCGAGTCTGGTGGCATAAGGTATTCTGCAACGAGTAGACGAGTGAAGAACTCTTCTTGTGAAATATTTCTGGACTTTCTCAACTGTGTTAATATCAGATACGTAATGTGGGTTTCAGACTGATGACCTATATTCGAGTATTGGTCTAGCAAATGTTTTGTACTGTTTTGTATTTTGCAAATGAGATGTAGAGAGTTAGCACCCACCCCTCTCCTAGAAGAATTAAATATTTTGAGAAACCTTAAAAAGGCAGAATATTATATTTCCCTGGATGCAAAATGGAGAAACATGCTCTTGGGAAGCAGCCCCCACCTTCCTTAATAGTCCACAGCAGGTGTCAGCACTTAAGAGATAGAGAGATATATAGCTCTATTCATAGGCAAAAATTCCCTGCAACAAAGTCTGAACAAAGGTAGGATTAGTCCTCAGGCACAATAGGAATTGCCCACCAAGCCCCTTCATTTCATCAGCCAAACTTCAACCAAGCTTAACTCAGACAAACTCCTAGGATTTGTACATGGCACCACGGGAGTCTGACAACAGCCAACAGAATACAGGTTCTTGCACAGGAACAGGAAGTTCAAGTGCAAAGCCCAAGAGAAGGTATAAATACACCCACTCTCAACTCCAAGCGGTCAGCTGCCAGATGGTTCTGCTTCATCAATAAACCATCTTTCCAATCATCCTCCATGTTTCCAGTGTCTTTCTCCCAGCTTGGAACTGAACCAGATGGATATTTATTCCCACAGAGAAAGTGACTGGTCTAATGTCACCCAGCTGGTTTTGTTCCTAAAGTGGGACTAGAAGTCATTGTCTCCCTGGTGCCTTCGCCATTATATTAAACTGCCTCTCATATCCATGCATAGTTTCAAAATAACTATTTCACAAAGTTTTGCCCAGGTAAAACTGCTGATTTTATAAAGCAAGAATAGCCATATACCTTTCAAACAACCTGTCCCAATCTGGTCTCTTTCAGGTAAACTGACCCACACTTTCCAGAATCCCCACTGCCAGAACCTGTAACATTTTGGGCCCAGCATATCTGGAAGGTACAAAACTGGGAAGTTTATTTTTAAAATAACATAGATACTTTTTCAACAAGTTTATGACATGATGGATTCAAACTGATAAGAATGCTCGGCTGCAGGTTAAGAAATATTGATAAATGTAGGCCATCCTCGACTTGCAATCATTCATTTAGTGACCACTGAAAATGACAACAGCACTGGAAAACGTGACTTACGACTGGTCCTTGCTCTTATGTCCATTGCAGCATCCCCAGGGTCACATGATCAAAATTTGGTTGCTTGGCAACGGGCATGTGTTCATGATGGCTACAACATCCTGGGGCTATGAGATTGCCATTGGTGACCTTCCCAGCTGGCTTCCAACAAGCAAACTTAAAGGGAAAAGTCAGAATCACTGAACAACTGCATTTGCTTTACATTCATGGCAAAAAGGTCGGGTCTATCTCACTTAACAACCCTCTTCCTTAGCAACAGAAATTCTGATCCCAATTGTGGTTGTATGTAGAAGTCTACTTGCATTATATTTAGGTATAATTGGGAAAATGGATTAGTCCTGATGACAATATAGATACCACACCTCAGGCAAGTTACAGAAAATTGTTTAGGTTTATTACTGTATTAGTATAATAAACTATCAGTTTAATAAATATGATTTGTTCTGAGACCTAGCTCACAAATTGTTTTAAGCCATGGTTTGTTAGCAATAACAAAACAGACTGAGTTCTTAATGCGATACTTGAAGCTAGATCACAGCCTGCATAAATACGGGATTTGCTGAACATATTTAGAGGGAAGCCTGTCCTGGAGAATATTTTATTTATTGGATTTGCCTATAATTAAGAGATCACCCCATTCCTAAGAGGTCTGTAAGGGGCGTGCATAAGTGCACATTCGTGCCTACTGTCCCTGTCCTATTGTCCCCATTTATTTGTACTTATTTCCTGTATTCTTATTCATGTTTATACTTATACCTATTATCTTATAAGTGAATGACAAACCAAATAAATCAAATAAATCAATAAATTAAGAGATGAAGTTATGGGATGAAGAGTTTTATACCTGTTAATTAAGAGACGATGAAGAGTTTATGAAATTATTTATATTTGTCGCAATAAGGATGAAAAGTTTCTTTCTTAGGAAATTATTTTTATTTTATTTTTTCTGTTGCTTTCTTGGGCATTCTTGTTTTTCTTTTTAGTTTGTATTTTACTATTGTAATGAAAACTTTTCATAAAATTATTATTTAAGGAAAACAATTTGGCAATAAACTGTTTTAAATTTACCTGGGCATATTTTTGGATAGGATATATTTTTGGACATGGATAGGACTTTTCTATTATCATATATTTATGTATTTATTAAATTTATTAGCTACCCATCTTACCATAAAGTAATTCTGGGCAGCATACAGTCATAAAAAATATACATTAAAACCTAAATAAATTGCAACCAAAGATTCAAAACTAAGAACAGATGGGGAGGGGCAGGGTGCTATGGGCTAATCCCAGTGGGGTGAGATTTATCAGAATAAAAGAATTGTTTTATGAGTGATTGGCCAATAATTATTTTTCAGACAATAATTTAATTCCCAAATCTGCCACTATTTTTTAATTGTTCATTTAGATTCATGTATTTAGTTTTCATATCTTTGAAGTCTATAGAATTAAGTGCTATAATTTCATACTTGTGCTTTCTCGGTGTATTTCTTCTTTACAAACTAACTTGTCTCTTAAAACAACTTTAAGTAACATGGGCCAAACGAAAGCCAAGACAGAATTCTTATTAACAAGTTCATACAGAGTCTGTCTGAAAAAGCTGGCAGCATCACTAGATGTGTTTTGACTTCTACAAGAACGTATTGACGTAAGTGCAGATTGGATCCAACCTTGGGATATAAACCAGCTAGATTTGCAGGAGGAAGAGAAATGAAAGAAGATAACATTGGCTAAAATCTTAAACATTTTATTTGTCTTGCATTGCTGCCAGCCAAGGCAGATGATATTGTTGGAAGAACACAGCTTTATCTGTGACCTTTCAACACAGAAAAATGGCACTGAAGCTAGCAAGAACTTAAAGATTTGGCCTTGTGCAGCTGGCTGATATCCATCTTCATCCATCTTCTGAATGATTCTACCCTAACTCAAGAGGAGGTTCGAACCACAATATCACACTCCAACTCTCCAACTTCAAATTCAGGAATTTTTCTTCCTCACTTTAGCGTAGTTCATTGTAATACTCCAGCTTGTCTTTAATAGGTGGGGTAAGAGGAGGATAGACTAGCACATTTGCAAATATAATACTATAGCTCTCCGTTGTTTATTTTCTAAGAATAATTTTATTTATATAGCTTAGTTTCTAAGCATGCCCAGAGATATTTTTGGAAATAAAATGATAGTAAGGACTGCTTCTTTTTTACAGTCCATCAGTCCTTCTCTCCTTCCTTCCTTCCTTCCTTCCTTCCTTCCTTCCTTCCTTCCTTCCTTCCTTCCTTCCTTCCTTCCTTCCTTCCTTCCTTCCTTCCTTCCTCCTTTCCAAAAAAGCCAACTGAGACAGGTTTATGAGAATTATGCTGAACCTGTTCATTTCTGCCATTTTTAATGTCATTTTTTTATGTCCATGGCTTGGAAGGGAAAGAGTTACATTGAATTTATTGTAGGATCCTTTATGAATACTTTAAAAAGTTGGAGGGATAGGTGGATGAATAGATGGATGGATGGATGGATGGATGGATGGTGTTTGCTGGCAGAATAGCCAGAATAGAGAACAGTTTGGGAATAATAATTCCAGTGTGTATGCAATTGATGGAGATATTACAGGCTACAGAATTGCCTACTCCGCTCATTTTCCCAGTACTGGCTTCCAAGAATAAATTCACAATCAACTATCTTAATGTATTATTGGATATTCTCTTGCCATCCAGCCTATAGCAAATCAGATCAGAGACTTTTCCATCCAATTCTTGCAATCCATTGCATTTCTAAATCCACCCATTTGGGAGGTCCGAGTTTATCCATTGGTTAGCTGAGCATTGCTGACTTTATAAGACACTTGCTTTCCGTGCCTCTGAGTAATAGAGTGCCTGGCCTGAGACAGGAATGGAGAAGCTGATCTTACTAACATGGGCAACCTGTTTCCTTGGTAAGCTGATCTTTATTTATTATTATGGTGGGTCACACAAGAAGTTATTTTATGGTGTTAAGGATAACATCACAGGATATTATTATGTGATCTTTCAGTTTCCAGAGAGGTACAGTAGCTCTCTTAATTTGCTTAAATCAATCATCAACAAACAAAAGGTAATGTATTGATTGCCACTTCAGGTTTTGTGGATCCCAGTTCAGTTTGAAAGCTTGTGAAACTTTAAACACTCTTTATTGATTTTCCATTTGTTTCTATTGTTGACAGGTGTGCTGTTATATTATATTATACTATTATATTAAATTCAATCATATCAATCTACCCTCTTGGTTTTTGTATTCCAGTGGTGAACGGTGCACAGTTACCCAAACAATTGCAGATGCTTCCCATATTAGGGGATGTCTATCATGTTACAGGTAATGTGAGAACATTACACGATTCACAAAGGAGTGGTCTGCAAAGATCTAGTGGTGGAACTGTTCAGAATAAAAGGGATCTCAGTTAATATTTTCTGTTGTTGCTTGTTTGTTTGTTTTTTGATTTTGCCTCTTTTTTTCAGGGATACTTAAATTGCCTTATGCTGAAATAGAAGAGCCGTTTGAAGCCTGGTTCAACAAGACTGGGGGAAAAAGTCGGATTCAGTACTATGACGGTAATCCATGTTTGATATCATGGTAGTGGAATCACCCAATGAAAGCCTTTCCGGCATTTTCACCATGAATGTAGATAGCCTTTCAGGGAGCAAGAATTGATAAAAGTAAGGTTGCATGCCCAAACATATAGACTGCACTTCTTGCAGGCACTAGATAGGTCTAGTCTAATGGAGAGAAGGATTGGGATGATGTGATAGCAGTCTTGCAATATTTGAGGGAGAAGAAGAAGTTAATCTATACTCCAAAGCAGCCGAGGGCAGGACCAGAAGTAACTGGTGGAAGTTCATTAAAGAGAAGTCCAACCTAGAACTAAGAAGAAATTTCCTGACAGTGAAATTTATCAGTGGAAGGGCTTATCTCCAGAAGTTGTGGGTGCTCTATCGCTGGAGGTTTTTCATAAGAGACTGAACAATCATTTGTCTGAAATGATGTAGGGTCTCCTGCTTGACTATGGTCTTGGACTAGAAGACCTCCAAGGTCCCTTCCAACTCTATTATTTTGTATTCTGTATCTTGGACTGCCCAGGTGTGTTGAGTTTCAATTGCACAGTTTCACAACTGTGCTAAGTTGAGGAGGGCTGGAAAAGGCTCGTATTATCTGCTTTGCCTTCTGCAATGTGTCAGCTTTGGAAGCCATATTTTACTTAGAAGCTTCCACACTGCCACATCTTAGTGCCTGGGAATTTGGGAGGGAAGATTTCATAGAGAGGTGGAAGTTTAGACATAACAATATTCTTCTTCTAAAGTCAAGGACAAGTTACCCTGCCCCTGGAAAGGAGTGATTGGAAGGATGTCTCCAGTTGGGTCAATGGATGATTGGACCATGTGATGGACTGGTGGGTGCAGGGAATGGGTTTTTGATTTTACGAAGGGAAAACCCTAACTCTCAGATTCCGGTTTTCCCAGATGTGCCAGTATGACTGCTCTAATAAATTCTTACTTGGTTGAACTTTGTTTTTGAGTGTGGAATGAAATGGGGAGTTCCAAAGCTGACACAACTCCTTTTAGATAAAGGGTTCTCCCATCATCATCATTACTTTTCTTTTATATTCCACCTTATCTTCAAGGAAGGGAGGTAGTTAGAGATACATACCCCATTACTTTTAAAATTTGTACTGGAATTCTGTGGTGTAAGTTAGCTCCCAGGCTCTGGGCCTGGGCCTTTCTCCAAAGCATGTACTCTGCCACTGACCTATTTTCCCTCCCCATCTGTTCTGCTCACATGCATGCCACATGCATCGTCTTATAGAGATCGTTTGAATGCACTGCCTAGACTAATGCAATCTGACAGCTAAGAGTCTTCTGGAAATGTTGGGAGTTTCTCCCAGCACACCTAGAGGGCACAAGAGCCAGACACAATTATCCTAATGAAATAAGAAGGGGTTTTACTGTCAGAGGCAATCAAATATTTGGTCTAATTCTACTTTTCTCTTTTCTCCAGGCCAAGTTATCACTTACCAGTTAAGCTATGTAAAACCTTTTGGAGCCAACTTCAAGGTAACCCCAGAAACCACTGAAACAGAGGTCAATATTAAGGAATGTTTCCAGATCAATGGAACGTCTGAGAAACCCGTTACACCTCAAAGTGTGTTTCCTAACTTAAAAGACTTCCAGGTGAGAGGGTTTGTTGGTTGTTGTTGGTTTTTTTGGCCATCTTCTCATCTCTCTGGGTTCTTCGTGTATCACTAAAAACCCATCTCTTCCAACAGGCTGGTCTGGCTTAGTACCAATTATTAGGGTTTTAAAAAAAAATTTAAATTTTTTTTTGGTAATTTTAACTTTTCTACCTTGTTTTTACTGTTTTGTCAACCATTAATTTAATTCTTTTAAATCTTTTTTAAATTCTAGTTATTGTGGAGCTTTTTATCTTGGCTGTAAACCGCCCCGAGTCCCATTGCAGGAGAGGGGACGGTATAAAAATTTAATAAATAATAAATAATAATAATTACATCAAACCTGAATTATGTTAACTATAATTAAGGCATGCACCAAAAATCATGGCTAGACCCAGAGGTGGGATTCAAAATTTTTAACAACTGGTTCTGTGGGCATGGCTTAGGTGGTGGGCGTGGCTTGGTAGTCATGTGATTGGGTGGACATGGCTTGGTGGTTATGTTATTGGCTGGGCGTGGCCAACTCAACATCACTCACATCAAGGCACGCATCTCCTCGCCTGGCCTCTCATGACTGTGGGGATGCTGCAATAGTCGTAAGTGTGAAAAAGGGTCATAAGTCACTTTTTTCAGTGCCATTATAACTTTGAATGGTCACTCCACACAAGCAAAGTATCAGCAAAGGAGGGGAAAAAACTCCAGAGAAGTCCCAGAGACAGGAAGTCTAGTCCTGCCAAGAATGTAATAAGGGTTAACGGAGAAGCAGTTTCTGTAAGCAACACCAGAATGTTTCCTTCCTGCCTTCCTTACAGGATTAGGCCAGTAATTTCTTCTAACCACCGGTTCTCCAAACTGCTTAGAATGTTAACAACCGGTTCTAGCGAATAGGTGCGAACTGGTAGAATCCCACCCCTGGCTAGGCCTCTTTATTTGCTTTTGAGTCCCACCATCTCAGTGTCCATCTGCGCAGGTTGCCCCCAGCCCCCAGCCTGGTAGTTTGTCAATGAACTGTGAAAACAGTGGCATCTAAAATGAGTCATTTCTCCAAATGGGAGAGATGTGTGAATGTGTCTCCTATCATGACGTTTCTAATACTCCTGGCTGGGGTATGTGCATCTCATTTCATTGGGGGCAACCTCTTAAAAGATTTTTTAAAATCATGAATTAAGGCTGCATTGTCTATACCTGCTGATTTTGGAGTATACTGGATTGAAGTCAATTGTAACTATGTATGGTTGTCCATAGTTACATTGAAAATTTTGCAGTACAAAGCCACACATATTGTGTAGAGATTAAATACTTGTGCTGAACAGTAGCGTACAATATTTTTTTAACAGCGTTCCATTAATGTACTGGAAAACCTTCCCTCTATTCTGCTCTCTTACACACTAGCCTGTACAGCATGAGCATTTCAATGGACAGAATTGCACAGTCTTGGAGAGTGTCTCCTATTGGGGTAAGAAGAAGAACACCTACAAGTTGTGGGTGACAAATGGTTCCCGTGGGCCTTTGCCAGTCCATTATGAAATGAAGGGCTTCAACACTCTTCTGGGTTCTCACTATGACAAGTATGAAATAGATTATACCAGCTACTCCCAGAGTTTCTCGCCCAGCATCTTCAATCTCCCTCCTGGTAAGTATGGACGAAACCATTTTCTGGAATATTGTCAATATCTGGATTCCTCTTCCTGTCTATTGTATTGGTCAACTTCCTCCAGTCTAGTCAATTTCCCTGACCCAGCTGTCTCCAGATGAATGGGAACTCTAAAAGCTTAAACCCCAAATGTCTGGAAAGCATCAAATTAGGATAAGCTGGTAGAGTCTTCTTATAAGGGACCTATGTTGTAGCTATAATAATATCTTACACAAAGATATGTTACTTGCTACCTGTGATGACCCAGGGTGTGGCACAAAAGCAACAAAGTCACAAAAATAAGTAAAGACCCTTTAATCCCTCCAACTTGGCCTCCAATGTCAATTATCATCGGCTGGAGAAAAAACTCTCCCAAGAACAATTTTTAAAGGGAAGAAATTCTGTTCAAACTCAAAGTACATATAAATTATAAATAAAAACCAACACAAACCACACTGCAGCAATTAACGAGACAGGGCAGGATAAGGGATTGACAACGTCAAAAGATAACAAAATTCACACACTTGGGAGGATGCCAGAACTCAAAGACTTGACAGACAAGAATAATTTCACACTTTGCTTCCAGCAACTTTGCCATGCGCAGTTTGCCCTTTTAAACAGTCTTCCCAGCAGCAGCCCATGAAGGGGATCAGGGCCCTTTCCTCCCCCGTAAACCATGCAACTCATGTTGCTCCTTTATCCGTTCCCTAGGGTGAAGAGGGGGTGGGCCTGGGTCTTCCTCTGACTGCCCAGCCGGCCTGTGCCATTCCCTAGTTTCTTCCACAGCCACCGGAGTCACACTCCCACTCCCTGTCAGCTGTTCCACCTCTCCCTCGGAATCAGATTCCAACAGGGGCATGACACTTTCAGATGTTTGTTTTTAAAACCTTCTCCCTTTAGCCCAAATTACTCTGTATTTTGTTAAATGTATTAAATAAAAGTATTATAGGAATTTAAAATATATAACCTGGAGAAAATATTCCACCCTCCTTATAGTATCCTGTTAATTAAACCACTTGTAGGAGTCAGTAGAGACAATGCTCTTCTTTTCTCAAAGGCAGAAATTTTGGGATCATATGAAGAAGAGAACCCTGGAGATGAATGGCACCTTCATCAATCCTTAGCTTAGAAATATGTAGGTTTTGCAGGGGTTAAGTCGGTCTTCCCCAAGCTAACATTCTCTAGATATGTCCTCTCAGAATTTCCTTGTGAAAATGAGCCATTCTGGCCATTGCTCAGAATTCTAAGAGTTGATAACTTCATATTTGGAAATCACTCAACTTGGGAAAGAAAGAACGTGTTAGGGGTGTTACAGAAAAAGCAATTAGGCTGAATCCACATAATAAATGGCCTTCCAATTTGACCTCTTAAATTGGCATCTAAGCCGAAGATTCTGAAGTCTTTCCCAAGTGCCTGTGATTCATATTCCAAGTCTTTTCATTTCCTTCTCAAGGTCACCTTCTCAATGACTAGACTATGGCAATGTCAAAACGAAATCACATGATTGTACTAAGTATAATATTTTGAAACAACCTGTGGTTAATATCAGTCTTCTCAACAGGGCACATAGGAGGCAACAGAGAACTCTGGAAGACAAGTTTTTACTTGGCTGATTTTCTGATTTCCTTCTCCTAGGCATCAAGTGTGCACACTGGCCAAGAGTAGGACCAGAACACAGGATCTTGGCCAACCCAATGCAGGAATTCGTTGGGAGAACTGGAGAAGCCAGCCAACACCATGAACATGTGTTTCATCACTACAAGAAAAAATTCCAAAAGACCTACAAGAACAAAAAAGAGACAGAGCACAGGCAACATAACTTCATTCACAATATGAGGTAAAGGAACCAGCAGAGATAGCAATAGCACTAGCACTTAGACTTAAATATCGCTTTACAGTGCTTCATAGCCCTCTCTAAGCGGTTTACAGACTCAGCCTATGGCCTCCAACAATCTGTGTCCTCATTTTACCCACCTTGGAAGGATGGAAGGTTGAGTCAACCTTGAGCCTGGTGAGATTTGAATTGCCAAATTGCAGGCAGCCAGCAGCCAGCAGATGGAGCCTGCAGTACTGCATTCTAACCACTGTGCCACCAGAGCTCAGATGTAGAGTGGGAAAACTTAATTAGCTAGAATTCTACAATTTTCCAAATTCTGCTTCTTGATCACTAAGCATATTCTACAATAAAGGAAGAGGGATTGAATTGGTCACGATATTTTGAGGACTTTTCTGTGGCTTATTCAACAATTATATGTCAAGTAAACAACATGTTAAGTAATTACATGCTAAGCCCCAAATAAACAAACCACAATACAGTTAACTGTGAAGAATGAAACCCAGTCAATTTATTTATTTAGAAGATTGATATGGCTGCCCACTCTCTTATATTTTTTCGTCTTATGCAGGAAAAAGAAATGTAGCATGTCAGTTCCTTTATCTGGCAAATAGGATCGATGGAGCGCAACCTCTGGCATTTAGCTCTTGCATTGCAGCAGAGAATTCACATCTAAATATGTAGTTACTATTCTATTCACTTGTGCTAATTTAATGCTTCTGTCTTCTACTCAGAGTGAGAATGGATGCTTCCAGTG
Organism: Bungarus multicinctus; assembly: GCA_023653725.1. Classification (NCBI taxonomy): domain Eukaryota; kingdom Metazoa; phylum Chordata; class Lepidosauria; order Squamata; family Elapidae; genus Bungarus; species Bungarus multicinctus. The sequence goes on along the minus strand of CM042835.1, from coordinate 16,008,286 downwards.
GAACATCTCCTAGCATCAATTCAATGAAACTCAAGAGTTTCTCCTTAAAATGTATGAAAAGAAAGACTGGAAGACAACAATGGAAGGCAATCCCTGTAAAAGTCCATGTATAGGGCAGGGTAAATGTATATTATGCCAGCTATACAAGCCAGTTTCGCTTTGGTTTTATCTGCATCAGGAAAAAACACGAGAACCACCACATCACTATCTGTTCACAACCCTAGTATCCACCCGCAATTAAATAGATTCTGCAGGTTTTTTCTGCAAGCAGTTTTTTCTGCAGGCAGAAATAAGAACACTAATGAGGTTAAATATGTCCAGACCAGACAATGGTCCAGCTTGTTCCTTCTTCAAGTGAGAACGCACCCAGTGCAGTGGCCGAGAGGTGGAGCTCTCACCTCACAATCAGGAGGCCGTGAGTTTGATCCTAGGTAGAGTCTAATATTTGGAATAGACTCTCCTGCTCCAGCAGGGGGTTGGAATAGATGACCTCCAAGGTCCCTTCCAATTCTGTTATTCTATGTCTATGTTCATCTTCTCCTTCTCCATGTCCTTCCAGGTACATCCATTCCAAGAACCGAGCCAACCTTTCCTTCAAACTGGCCATAAATCACTTGGCAGATCGAACGCCAGAAGAGATGGCCGTGATGAGGGGGAGGCTACAGACTGAGGAACCCAGAAAAGGGTGGGCGTTCCCATCTGATAGTTACAGTGGTCTCACCTTGCCGGAGAACTTAGACTGGAGGCTTTACGGTAATTGTGACGTCTAAGTGTCTCTTGCTCAGCTCATGCTCCACACAGCAACAACTAACAAAGCAACGGAGATTTCTTTCCATGAGTGCTTCTTTGGATCAGAGGTGGTATTCTGACCAGGTTCTGACCAGTTCTAAAGAACCGATAGCAGACATTTTGAGCAATTCAGAGAACCAATAAATGCCACCTCTGACTGGCCCCGCCCCCATCTATTCTCCGCCTCCCGAGTCCCAGATGATTGGCTGGGTCTTCTTTGGTTGCCCTGCACAGGAGAACAGAGCTGGAAAGCAGGTTAGTGGGGTGGGGAGGGAATGGGGATTTTGCAGTATCCTTCCCCTGCCACACCCACCAAGCCACACCCATCAAGCCATGCCACGCCCGTCAAGCCACACCACAGAACTGGTAGTAAACATTTTGAATCCCACCACTGCTGGATGTCCGAAAAAAGTGTCTTAGAAACTGCAGGTTGGTGAAGACCGCTTCTGAACTTTGTGCTTGAAGTGGAAAAGAATGAAACTTTGGTCTTGGGTTTTACCAATTAGATTGATAGATCTTTATAGGAATGGCTTGTTCATATTATTATGAAAAAAACCCAAAAAGTTGTGATTTGATGTTAATGCCTTATTCTCCTGCAACAGAGTCAGAAGTCAATGTTTCCTTTTCCTTTTTTTTCTTATCCTCCTTCACTTCTCTTCCCCCTCTTCCTCCCCATTTTCCTATTTACTTTCATATTTTGTATCGTGTTTTATTTTATAACTCGGTAAAAAAATGTTAAACAAGAAACAGCAGGTTGGGACAAAATAGGATTTGTGACATCAGATTTTTCCCCCTTTGAAACTAAAATCCTGCTTCTGTCAGAGGAATAGAATTCGGATCCGCCACAGACCACAATGATTCCGTCTAAGTCCTCATTTTGGCTTTCAGCCCATTAAAAATCCACACTTTGGTTTAAGTTTCAGCCCAGAGAATTTTCCTTTAATCTATTGCCTTTTGCATGCTGCGTTACTTGGAATGCTGGTATTTCCTTGATTGTTATTTTGATAATTCTTCCCAATAAATCCTTCTCCTTCTCAATAAAGGAGCTGTGACACCCGTTAAAGACCAGGCAGTGTGTGGATCTTGCTGGAGCTTTGCCACAACAGGAGCTCTGGAAGGGGCCCTCTTTCTCAAGGTGAGACCCCAAAAGATTGTTGACAGTGATGGCTGTCTGGTCTAGTGGTTAAGGCACCAAGCTAGAAACCAGGAGACTGTGAGTTCTAGTCCCACTTTAGACATGAAAGCCAGATGGGTGACTTTGGGCCCATCACTCTCTCTCAGCCCGTGTCATGCCCTTGTTAGAGTCAGTCTCTGGGGGAGAGGAGGAACAGCCAACAGGGAATGGAGGTGTTGCTCCTGAGGTTGTGGGAGAAGCTGGGGAAGGGCAGAGGCCAGCTGAGCAGTCAGAAGAAGAATCAAGACCATCCCCGCTTCAACCTAGGACATGCAGGGAGGAAAGGAGAAGGAAATAACTTGGCTTACGAGAGAGGAAGCGGCCATGATCCCCCTCATTGGTTGCAGCTGGGGAGAATAGTATATAAGAGAGATGGTTAAAACACAGCATTGCCAGAAGCAAAGCGTGTTTTATTTTGGGTTGGCGTTCTTCCAGCAGACTGTGCCTTGTTATCTCCGTGAAGTTGGTAATTGCTTATCCTGGTCTGCTGTGGAAATTCCTTCATTGTAGTTTGTTTTGGTTTTTTATTTCAATTCTATCTGCTCATTAAGTTCAGACTGTTGCTTTCTTTTGAAGACTATTTTTGCATAACTGAGAATTATTGAACAGTGGGGCCAAGTTGGAGGCATTAAAGGACATTTATTCACATTTTGGATTTTGTTACGTTTGTGTTACACTCCAGGCCATCACAGCCCAATTCACCACACAGGGGGATTGTTGTGTGGAACATAGGAGGCAGAAAGAATATTGGGGACATTTGCAGCCTTGAGTTATTTATAGGAGTGAATTCTGAATATTGCCCCCTTTTTACGACCTTTCTTGCTACAGTCGTTAAGTGAATCACTGCAATTGATAACAGTTGTTAAGTGAATCGGGCATCCCCACTGACTTTGCTTGTCAGAAGGTCGCAAAAGGGGATCGCGTGTCCTTGGGACACACCAACGTTCATCAGTATGAGTCAGTTGCCAAGCATCTGAATTTTGATCATGTGACCGGATCACGGATGCTGCAAAGGTCATTAAGTATAAAAAACGGTCATAAGCCACTTTTTTCAGTGCCGTTGTAACTTTGAACAGTCACTAAATGGACTCTTGTAAATTGAAGCCTACCTGTAGTCGGTTTCTAACCAGAGAAAGGTTCTATTTTGTTCTTTCCATGCAGACAGGAGTGCTTACCCCACTGTCTCAGCAAATCTTGATCGACTGCTCCTGGGGTTTTGGAAACCATGCTTGTGATGGGGGCCAGGAACCACAGGCATTTGAATGGATTATGAAGCACGGAGGGATTGCCACTGCTGAGGCCTATGGACCGTATATGGGTCAGGTAAGTCTAGGGTAGTTTTGCTGATACTCTTCCCATGTCCCTCAGGTGAGATGTTTCTCCCGGTCGTCCTTATGCTGGGATTGTAAGCAAATTTCTGCAGTTGTTCACTGAATCATGTGGTTATTAAGGGAATTTGGCCTCCCCAGTTGACTTTGCTTGACAGAAGCCAGCTGAGGTTACCAATGTTGATCACATGATCCTGGGACACTGCAGCTGTCATGAGTACATGCCAGTTGCCAAGCGCGTAAATTTTGATCATGTAATCACAGGGATGCTGCAATGGCCATAAGTGTGAAAATCGATTATAAGTCACTGTGCAGTTGTAACTCAAATTGTCACTAAACGAATGGTTCCTGCATTGGAAAAAGCAGAACAAAAGCTCCAAAATATACCCAATAAATGCAGTTGTGAATTTCATTCCAGGCCTAGATTGATTTCGATTGCTTTGCTTTCCAAGTGAAATTTTATATTCATAAGAGCTTCCTTCTCAAAATACAAAAAAACCCAAAACCCATGATTCTTAAGATGTGGATTCTAGCCTCATCTTGCCAAATCATCTCTTTTCTTAATTTTGCACAAAACACCCAACTTTGTTCAAGGGCACCTAGTTCAATTTCTGCACAAACTGTGGTCCAAAAACAAGGATGGAATGTGAAGTTTATGTACTCCAAGTGCCTTCGTTTATGTTTTCCTCACGGATAAGTATCTTGTGAAAGTTTAGTTATCAGAAAAACAAATAATTTGGAGATAGAATATTTCTTTATACACAGAAAGTGTTTAGGTTGTAATTCTTGCTGAGTCCAGCTTGAGATGGTTGAAATCTTGAAGAGCTGCTGATGGTCAGTGTTGAGAGTATTGAGCTAGATCAAATGTTTCCCAAAGTGGTCAATATCAACCCCCAAAGGTCAATGAGGCTATTCACAGGGTTGATGTTGTTGGTGTTATTCATAGTAGTAATAAAATAGTGTTTATCAAGTTATTTTCATATGGTAAGTGTTTGGGAGTTGAATCTGAAACTTCATGAAGGAGTCAATGAACTGATGAGTTTGGGAAGCACTGAGCTAGATGGATAAATGATCTGATCTGATGGTCAACCTTGAAGCTGATCTGGCCAAAGCCATCTTGTGGCTTCAGTGCGGCTTCACTGGAGCGAGGGATAGGGAGGGGGGATTAGAGAAAGCCGGGTTGTTTAGTCAAAATAAAATACTTTCTCTTGGGAATCAAGGACATTCTCACAGCTGGTTGAAGGAAGGAGTTACGAGACCAGTGGATAGTGCTTTGATTGGGCCATGAGACTGATTGTTTGGGATTGAGAGAAAAACATTTACTTTTAATTAGGTGAAAACTAAGGGAGGGGCCCTTCAGAGTTGATTTTTATTTATTTGTTTGTTTGTTTATCAAACATGTACAAGATAACATTCTCAGAGACCCTTTTCATCCTGCTTACAATCTTTATGAACTGTTGCCTTCTGGCAGAAGATACAGAACAATTAAAACTCAGACCACACATTTTCTGAATAGTTTTTATCTCAGAGCTATAATTGCACTTAACAATGAACTTAAGGACCACCATCAGTGAGCTGTTGGACAGTATTATTTGTGTGGATGCTTGTGTGTTTTTAGGGGGTGGGGAATTTTGGCAGGTGGGGAGGTGTTTGGGGATTGTCGTGTGTATGTTGAGTCTGACCTCTGGGTGTTATGTGAATTTCGTTGTATGCATACTGTGTATATACGTACAAGGACAATAAAGAATTCAATTCAACAAATGTAAGTATGAACATAAACAAGAACAAAGAACAAAGAAAAGAACAAAGGAAGTAAATACAGATAAATGGGGACAGTAAGATGGGGATGGTAGGCATGGTGGTGCGCTTATGCACGCCCCTTTAAGGACCTCTTAGGAACGAGATGAGGTCCACAGTAGACAGTTTTGAGGTTGAAGCTGTGAGGGGTTGAGGCTGTAACAACAGAGTCAGGTAGGGCGTTCCAGGCGTTGACCACTCTGTGGCTGAAGTCATATTTTCTGTAATCGAGTTTGTATCAGTTTACCTTGAGTTTTTATCAGTTGTTTGCCTGTGTATTATTGTGATTGAAGCTGAAGAAGTCGTTGACAAGCAAGATGTTATAGCAGACAATTTTGTGAACTATGCTTAGATTGGATCACAGGCGGCACAGTTCTAGCTTGTCCAAAGTTTTGAGCCTAGTGGTATAGGGAATTCTATTGTGAGTTATCTGATTTTCACCAGATACAGTATGGGCCAATGTGATATTTCCAATAAAGCTATTTTTTGAGGAATCCACCTGCTTGCAATGGATTTATTACTTGGAATCCTGACATTGGTAGTTTCCTAGGTTGATAACCAAGCTGTATGTTAGTGGCTGAGATTATTGTATCTTCTGCAAAGTGAATGGGGGTACTTTGTCTCTTCTGCCCCTACAGAATGGCTACTGCCACTACAACCAATCAGAGCTGATGGCACCAATCGCCGGCTTCATAGCTATTACCTCCCAAAACATGACCGACCTTAAAGCTGCTCTGTACAAGCATGGCCCCATCGCAGTGAACATCGATGCCTCCCACAAATCCTTTGCCTTCTATTCCAATGGCATCTATTATGAGCCTAGCTGTGGTGAGTTTCCTTTCACTTCTTGGTTCATGGTCTTTTTCCCAAGCAGGGATCCGGATGTAGTAAATCTATTGGAGCAACCCATGGAACCGTCGAGTTTCCTCGGCTTTCTTGATGACGGAGATGCTCAATATCTTTTGTGTTGGGAATCATAAGCATGCTTTGTGAATGGCTGCTCTGAAGAAGAGCTGTCTTCTGTTTAGAAAAGGGAGAGTTGCCAATAGACAAAATGAGAGTCAGCTAGGTGTGGCCAGCCATACGATTTACCAACAGGCACGGTGAAGTGAATGCTCACCAGCTATGCTAGATCCTCTTTAAAGCAGTGTTTCTCAACCCTTGGGCAACTTTAAGATGTGTGGACTTCAACTCCCAGAATTTCCCCGGCCTCTCTGCCCAGGCTGCACTTCGGTCCTCTCTAGTCTGGTAGACCTCTCTTCTATGGATCTGATGCTTATAATGCTGTAGAAGAGCAGGCAAAGCCGGAGGGTGGAGTTAAACGAGTCATCAGCCTAGAATCATTACATTCCCACAAATAGTCTATGTCCAACACCCCTTGATTGTTAATTGACTTGTGTATGATGTATATAGGCTTGAGCAATAAATCTTCTTAGCTGCAACTTAATGTGTGATCCTAATTGTGCACACCTAACAAGTGTGTGTTCTTGTGCTGTTGTGATCAGTGCCTCAGTGTTGCCTTTTAGTCCAGCTCTTTGATACATTTCCCCAGTATCAACCACCTAAGCTCGCTGTTGATGGTACATCAATGGTACGTCCCATGCAGTCTTGTCTTGCCATGGCACTTCCTCTGCTTGATCTCCGATGCACTCCTGGATCTTTGGGTTTCATCCAGGACAGTGCTTTGACACTCACCAGACCCTGCTGCCCTATTTCTGGCTGAAGTACAATCTAGGTGTTGAACACTGGCTGGAAACCTCCATATGTTGTGAAGAGGCAGGTTGGGGAATTCTGGGAATTGAAGTCCATGCATTTTAAAGATGCCAAGGTTGAGAAACCCAGCTCCAGAGCATTCTCTGGCATCTTCACCTTCAGTTCACCCTTGTTATTCTCTGGGCAGGCAGCCAATTATCTAGAGGAAAAAAGATAATAATGGACTCTAGCCATTTTTATTAATTATTGGAAGTAAAAATCATTCCATGTTTTTCCTTTTCCTTCCTTCCTTTTTTTCTATCATCTATCTTATTTTTCCTCACCTTTACAATTTTTGCAAATAACCCAAGGCAGTGAGCATATCCAACACACCTTCTTCTTCCTATTTTGCTCATAACAGTCCTGTGAGGTGAGTTGAGCTGAGTGAGCGATTGGCCCAAAGTCACCCACCTGGCTTTCAGGGCTAAGACGGACTTGAAACTCACAGTCTCCCGCTTTCAAGTTTGGTGTCTCAATCACTAGGCCAAACTGGCAACACGCTAACTTCCTTTTCCCCATTTCAGTTTTAGAATCTTTCAAAAAGATAGGATGGGTATCCTAAGAGGATTTCATAAATATTACATTAGGGGCTTTGAAATTATGAGAAAGTCGTATTTGGAGTAATCATTATGTTTCTTTCCTCTCCCCAAGATTGAAACATCTCAGTATCCTTTACCCCACTGGAACATATTCAGAATTTATGGGGAAACCTCTTGTACTTCAGTAAGATATGAAATTTGCTCCCTGCATTCTAACCAAACCAATCTCTTTCTGAAAAGACCAAGGTAATCAAAGGTAGGCTTGACTATTGTGCTGAGTTAGGGACTTGCAACTCACAGCAAGAAGAGCAGTAATAGAGAGAATGAAAATCTATCTTTCTGAAAAAAAAATCAGAAGTACCTTTAAACCTGTTGTTTCTTCATATATATGAGTTGTCAAAGGAGATGATAATTTAATAATTACACTTATTCTTCTAGGAAATACAACCATGGAGTTAGATCATGCAGTGCTAGCTGTAGGATACGGAAACCTCCAGGGGGAACCCTACTGGCTCATTAAGAACTCTTGGTCTACATATTGGGGAAATGATGGCTACATCCTCATGTCCATGAAGGAAAACAACTGTGGAGTGACTTCTAGTGCCACCTATCCAATCCTGGCCTAACAACAATGGCTATTGTGTTCAGCAAAAGACATTTGGTTGCATTGTATTAGAAAATTCCATAGCAAAAGGTCCCCATTTTACGGATCATTCAGCTGAGTCGCGATAGTTACTATTGCATTGTAAGACAGAAGCTGATGTTTGAACATGTGTCTGCATTCACTTAACCTGCCATTCCACCCCAGCTTTCTGAATCTAGAAAACAAACATTGGGACCACTCTACAGCGGGTAATACAACCATAGATTTAATGATGTTGCTGATGTTCTGTTAGCCTTGCCATTGTGGTTTGTAAATTATGGCTTATGGTAGTTTGGCACATTGCAAATTTAGCCAATTATGGCAGATTTATAAGCCATGGCTAACCAAATAGTGTAATATCTGAAGCAAATCAATAAAAAAAACCTTGAATTATATGGCTGATATCTCATCTTTTTCTTAAGAAATACATAGCTCATAACATAAGATTTGACCTTAAGATCTGGAGTTCATGCTTGAATTTATGTTTTGCAATAAACAGTGACTATGTTCAAGGGATATGTTAAGTCAGTGATTGCCAATCAGTGGGCTGGGGACCACTGGTGGTCCATGAGAAAATTTTGGTGGTCCGCAGAGAAATGTTATCCCCAAAGCACCTTTGAAAGCAATTAATCCAGGCTGCACGGGAACACAAGGCTGCGCCGCCCACATGGCCCGTGGGAACACAAAGCTTGCTTCACTTGCATTGCGAACAACACGAGGTAGTGAGGGGAAGGGGAAAGGGCAGAAGTGGGGAACTTGCTCCACTCGCCCCATGCACCTGGCCTGGCCACCAGGCTGCTTCTTTCTGCTTCCTCCTCCTGTTTTTGGCTGCATGCAAGAAAATCAGCAAAAGTCTTTCTTTCTCTCCCCCAACCTCCGCCAGAAATGAATCTTTGGGACTCTGCAAGGCATCCTGCTCCAAGAGGCTGCGCCGGCAAAGATCATTTCTGGTGGAGTTTGGGGCAGAGAAAGATTGATTTTTGCTGCTTCTGCTGCTTTCCTTGCATGAAGCCAAAAGTCTCTCTCCCCACCGTGCCCCCCCCCCCGAAAATGGAGCTGGAGACAGTATCCTGCGATCTCAAATAAAGGATTGGTAGGAAAACGGAGTGGGAAATTTTCCTGCAGACTTTTTTGGGGATTTTCCCAGGGTCTCTGGTCCTCTGATTAAAAATTATGAGTTTGGTGGTCCCTGAGGTCCCAAAGGTTGGCGACCCCTGGGTTAAGTAAATATATGTTCAGGTGGGGCGTGGGGGGTGGACTAGAGGATCTCTAAGGTCTCTTCCACGACTGTGATTCTAAGGCTCGCTTTCTGCACGCCCAAAACACGGAAAGAGCAAGAACATGGCAGAGGAGAAAGGTGACGATGCTGCTGTGGAACAATGTCCCGATTTTGGCCAGTTCGAGAAGAGATTTAGGGTCAATAGAAAGACACGTCCGTTTGCTAGCCAAGACTTGGTGCGTGTCCTCCGGAGAGATGACAGTACGTATTCGGCTGACAGCCCAGCCGAAGCGTGGATACCGGTCGGTCCGCGTTGCCTCTTTCGACGCAACACAAGACTGTTCCTTTCGAGGCAGAAGTCTCTCCATTATTCCGGCATCTCGCTTTGAACCGGACCGTGAGCCACTCTAGCCTCACTTTTTCCCTGCTCTCTATGGTGAAAGATTCCTCGCGCGGGTCACCTGACGTCTATCTCCTCCTCCATCTCCACCACTCAGATGGCGCCCTCCCGTGACGTCAGAGCTTAGCTCCTGTGTTTTTATTTCCCCCTTGCCGCTTCCCCAAACACCCAAAGCCGCCCCGCTTCCCGCTCTTGAGTGACGTCTCGGGAGACTCAATGAGCCTCAAGATAAGGCCAAAGCGCCCGCCTCACAAAGGCTAAATGGCATCGATATTAGCCAATGACGTCGAGAGGAGGGAAGGGACCCCCACATCGGGTTGGGTGAAGGCTGCGCCTGTCGGGAAAGGCGGCGGAATGGCGGCGCTTTACGCTTGTACCAAGTGCCACCAGCGGTTCCCCTTCGAGGCGCTCAGCCAGGGGCAGCAGCTCTGTAAGGTCAGAGCCGGGTGTGGGGGAAGCCGAAGGGTGAGCGGGGTTGGGACGAGGGGAAGTGGCGTCGGGTTTGTTAAGCGGAAGCTCTGAGTTTGAATCTGGATCCGATTTCCCCCCTCACTCCCGAATCCATCCTTAGCGCCTCCGGAGTGAGGCTGAGGGCTCTTGGGGTTGCGCTGCCCGTTGCCGCCTTGAATTTTGAAACAAAACAGCGCTGTGGCCTCTTTTAACGGGGTTGTTGTTGTTGCGGTACTTGGACAAAAATAGGTATCCGAAGAGGTGACTTGGGGCCAATCGCTCCCTCTTTCCCTCTCTCTCTCAACCCAGCCCACCTCACCTCACAGGGTGGTTGTTCTGGATAAAAGAGAAACAGGGCTATCGGATAGGTCGCCACTTTGAGAATACTACTTATTATTTTATTTATTATATACATACACACACACACACACAATATATATATAATATGTGTGTATATATAATATATATTATATCTATATGTTGTAAAATATATAAAACGACCCTCACAGGATTGTTGTTGGGAATCCAGGAGGTGTTACGTATGGTCACTGTCTTGAGACTTGTGTGTGTGTGCATATATATTTTATATGTGTATGTGTATACACGCATACACCTAACACTACCTGGATTCCCCACAACAATCCTGTGAGGGGGGTTTATTTTCCCACAACAGCAGTCCTGTGAGATAGGCTGACCTCAGAGGGTCTGGCCTCAAAATCTGCCAGCTGGTTTTCATTCCAGAATTAGAACTCATGGTCTCCTGGTTTCTAGACCGGCACCCTCATCTATCTCTCCAGTAAAGGCAAGACAAAAAAAAAATGTATTATAATAATTGGAATCGCTGAAAGGAGGATGAAATAGTTCTGTAAGGGTTTATATATGTATGTATGTATTGCATCTGTATCTTGCTTATTGAAAAAAATAAGTTTTGATTCACCTTCAGCCAATTGCATAATAAACATAATATAATAAAACAAATCAGGGGAGTGTATATGAGGTTTTTCCCCATTTCATCCATACAACTGCCCTTTTGTAAGATAAAGTTAAGAACTTTAGTAAAATTTTAAAAATTAATAAAATTCATCTTTAATTATTTCCGTTTTAGTTCTGAGCTTCAGAGTACTGATGTTTAGTGCAATGCATTTAACCTGGTTGTTGATTTAATCCTGTTTTGTTTGTACAGGACACTAAATGCTGAAAAGTCAATAACGCTAATCAAGTTTGAAACGTTGTATCAGTATATTGTATCTGACCTGAAAAATCAGGAGTTTGGTAACATCTTTTCTGATACAGTAACAGATTTTATTAAAAGGCAGACACTTTTGGGAGCTGCATTTGATGAGGAAAGCTGTGACTCATGAAAGGTTTTGCCTTTACATAAAATGTGTAAATCACAAAAGGTGCTATTGATTCCTTCTGATTTTTCTTTGACAGCATACACTAATACAACTCTCCATCTGAACTGGTTAAGTATGACCTGATTAAGTGTGTTTTGTAAACATCACCAGTGAATGGAGACTGTAGTCTAAGCATCTACGGTTGGATAATGTGACTGGTCACAGCCTTTTCCACTACTGCCATAAGTTGAGGGCTACCTGCATTAACACGTGGAAAGCCATGTGATGTCTGTTTATATTTTGGAGAGCTGAAATCTAGCGTATCTAAGAGGGCACAAGGTTTAGGAAAACAGTATGGAATTGTACTGTGATTTATCTTAAATTTAATATTTCTTGTCAATCAGTCATAATGGTTTGTAGATTTATACTGTACACACCTAGCTAATTATAGTTAATTCAACAAATCCTGGTTAATGAAAGCAAGATGATATATGCAGCCAGCTTTGTATGACTTCTGTGCTACACTGGTTCTCCAGGTTTCATATCTCCAAGGAGGAAATGTATTGAAAAGGAGAAGAGGTGTGTCATGAAACTAAGGCCAGTGCCCCAATCCTGATTTCTAACATTTTTAGAGCCATCCAACCATCATTGTGCCCATATACAATAATAATCAGGAAGATATAATTTTTAAAAAACACCTTAATTGTGTTAAATAGCAATATGAAGAAATGGCCCTCAGAATTCAGAAGCATTTACCTGAGAGTAAATTCCATTGATTTCAACAATGTTTATTTCTAAGGAAAATTTGATTCTTTGGGCCATGGATGATGAGAAATGTACCTTGGAAAGGTAATTTGGAATTGAATAAATAGATGCTTTGTGGTTTTAACCCTATGACCATTTAATAGTTTAGCTATTTTCCCTTCATGCATTTATTGTTCATTAGCTACTGATTTAATTAAGATGTGTATCTAGCAAAATAAATTCTGAATGGTGCTTGTTAAGTTAAATTTGAGGTATAGTCATTGCAAGTTATTATCTTTTTGTATGCCATCCTTGTCCTAAATTGTTCCAGTTTGAAACTGGTGTGCAATAAAGTCTATATAGTAATAAGATATAGGCAGTAAAATTAATACTGTAGATAAGTATCCTGCAGAGGTTGGAACCACTTAGATAAGAGTAAAAAGGACAATAATGTCTATTGTTCTGGATTAAATTAAACTGGAGGAGAAAAGGCTCCAGGAGGGCAATTTAAGGACGGAGAAAAATAATGTTGATTAGAGGAAAGATTACTATCTCAGAATCCTTGTGGGCAAAACAGGATTTTAAGTGAACTATTAAATTGCATTGGATATTGTTACGTTGCTATAGTGATTTGCTAGTACTTTGTATTCTTGTTTACAGTTTGATGCAGTTTTCTATGCTATGTGATACTTAGTGAAATTTATATTAAATGTCAATGGTTTCTTCTAAGGCAGGGGTGTCAAAATCACAGCCTACAGGCCATATGCATTGCGCTGGCCATGCCCACCCCTCGTTTAGCGAAGGGTGGGAATTGCGATATGTCACGTGACGACCGTTCATCGCAAGTTTGACACCCCTATTCTAATATATATAATATGATAAAGAGCAGCTGTGTAAGAACCATAAATTTCACTATAGAGTGCTGTGATCATAACTGCTTCCTAGGGAGAGCCCTTATTACTCTTAACAGCTGAATTCAATCAATCCATTGATTTTACACGTATGGGACATTATGTATGCTATTTACCCCGGTAATGCAATGGTTAGAATGCAGTATGGTAGGTTACTTCTGCTGACTGCCAGGCTGCCTACAGTTAGCAGTTCGAATCTCACCATGCTCAAGGTTGACTCAGCCTCCATCCTGGGTCCATCGGTAAAATAAGGACCTAGATTGTTGGGGACAATAGGGTGACTCTGTAAACTGCTTAGGGAGGGCTGTAAAAGAACCATAAAGCAGTGTATAAGTCTAAGTGCTAATGCTATTTACAGTAAAATTTCCTTGGTTCTGCTGATGCTTTTCTCTGGGAGTTTGTATGCATTTCAAGTCTTTTTAACACATCCTTTCTTCTTCAGGAATGTCGAATTGCACACCCAATTGTTAAATGTACCTACTGTAGAACTGAATTCCAGCAGGAGAGGTAAGTACTGCATATAATAAATTATTAAGAAGTAGCAACATGGAATGACTGATGTTTTCCACACGAAAACTTTTTACAGTGTTCTGTTCTTTTATTTACAATGTGTTTTGAATACCAATAAATAGTTCAGAATGCTTTATGACTTGTTAATTCAGCCAGGCAGAAGAACAGATACTTTACGCTAGTTTTCTAAATTATGCTTGTAGCAGTTTAGAAATAAATTCTGCTGGAACAGATAGCACTTCCGAGAGAAAAAGTATGGAAAGTACTTCTTGTCTTCTATCCATGTGAGGAAGCTGTTATGAAAACAAATAAAATATTTTCTTCTCCATTGCAACTGTAATACTAATCATGACTGTAGAACAACTCATCACTTCCTTTAGTAGCTCCCTGGGATGCTCTTAGTGCCAGCTCCAACTATATGGATGTGTGCCACTAGCATTGGCAGTAGCTACAGGATTGGGATTCCCATGTGTAATGCTGCATCCACAATGAAGTCAAGATGAGGATTTTTTTTAAATGGTAGTTCTGCACATTCAATATGCCAAATTGCTATTGTGACTTGGACCCCAGATTTTGGCCAGAAGGGAATTAAAATCCATCATATCTGTAAGCTTGAACTGTACAAACAATGGTAGCCAGAAAAATTACGTTTGTAAATATAGCTAGTCCTTGACTTATAACCCCAATTGGGACAAGAATTTCCATTCCTAAGCAAGATGGTTGTTAAATCAGTCGTGCTTGATTTTATGACTTGCCTGTCAAGTGAATCATGAGATCGTTAACCAAATCCTACTTTCCCCGTTAACTTTGCTTGCAGGAAGATGACTGGAAAGGTCACAAATGTTAATCACTAAACCCCAGGACACTGTAATGGCTGCAAATACGTGCCATTTGCCAAGTGCCCAAATAGTAAGCCTATGATCTTGGGGATGCTGCAATAGACATAAGAATGAGCACTTGCTGTAAGTCACTTTTTTCAGTGCTGTTGTAACTTCAAGAGGTCAAGAGGTTGTAAGTCAAGGACTGTCTGTAAATGGAGAGTAATTCAGCTCTGTTGAAGATTGCTTAGAAAAGTGCTTTCCTGAATTCAGTGGGGCTTCTTGGGAAAGGGATTATGGACTATTACTTCAGTTATATTGATCTAAAGTGGCAATTATTTTTGTGGTAGGATTGCCATAGGCTATAGTAATTTTGGGAACTTGTGTGCAGCTCCAGTTAATTTAAATATGAATATTTCAACCAGCAATGCCTTCTCTTTGTATCCAGTTCTTAAATTGGGAGAATATTTATACATTTATGCCTTAAAAATGGGCCTCAGACCTAAGGCATCCAAGAATCATATAATGAATGACACAGTAAGCCTGTGGATTTCCAGATGTTGCCTATGATCTACCCATTCATAATTACTAAGGGGTAATAAAAGATGAAGTCTAATCAACTGGAAACCTCTGTTATAAGAAAAACATAATGTGAAAGCCACAAATGTGCTTAAAACTCTGACTGCTATATTTGATCAGTATACATTGGGACTGTGCAGCTGTATAGCCTTAGACTGTGTAGCCTTAAATTCCAAAACATGCTTAACATCTATTTGCAATCTCTTTTTAAAATTATCTTTGTTTAATGTTGATTCTTTTAAGTCAGCTGACAGAGTTCATAACTTTTATTTTAGAACTTGTACATCAGTCCATGTCTTAAAATAAGAGACAATAGAAATAAAAATTTGAGTTATTCCAAGGCATTTGAACACTGAACAGGTATTACAAGAATTCCCCCATTTGACATTTGAAACCCAGTTAAATAAGTTACAAGAAATAGCTTTCCAAAAAAGAAAAGAGGAAAAAAAATAATCTGTGTATAATGTGTGCTCATTTGCTAGAGATTACTATGGTAAACAAAGACCTGTCTGAAAACTGGCTGCTTTCTGTGCATATTTATGAATTAGCTCATTGATTTTATGAATGCAGTCTGATTTTTCTGCATAGTCACACCTAAAAGTAACACCTTTTTCAAATTTTTGATTCTTTGACTGTGTAGCAAGCAGATCAATCTCTTTATCATAATTCAGTTTGCAGATCCGTTTAACTTTCTTTTTGAGCTTCTCACCAAAGACATGATGCCTTAAAAGTTTTAATACCTCATTAATTTGAGAGGCTGCATCACTGATTGCTCTAGTATAATGACAGAAATGAGTGCCTTTTGCCTCTTTGCAGAATTTCAAAAGCTTTTTTCCCCCCCAATACTATTTGATGTGTGAACTCAACTTCTTTCTCTAGTGGAGCACAATATCGCATTCCCAGGAATGACAACACATATTTCCTGGTCTCCCTCTCGCAGAGGATAGCTGTTTCTGCAAAACAGAGAGCCTGGCGAACAGGATCAAAACTAGTGCAGCCCAGAGCCCATTAGCTGCCGAAATCCTACTTCTTGTAACTCATCTCAAACATTCACTTAGCTCACCACTTGCATCCCTTAAAGCAGCTGCATCTTTTTCTGCCATAGTTACAGCATGCAGCAGCTTTAAAGAATTGCAAACAGATGCTAAATTTGCACTCCTGTATGTCTTAAAACATCCTTTGGAGATGGAATCTGAATAGCTGCATGGACCTAAGCCACATTGTCCAGTTCCATTTTTTTTATACTCTGTTTTTTCTTTTGCTAGTAAAACCAATACAATATGCAAGAAGTGTGCTCAGAATGTGAAACTTTATGGGACGGTATGTATCAAAACTCTTTTTTCCCTTCAGCAATTTGGAATGCTTATCGATAGTATAAAATTACTAATAGAAGTAGCAGTAAAGCAGTAGCAGAGGAAAAAGTTATTTATAGAAATGTGTATTATTATAAATTGCTATTAAATTTGCATGCTGCCCAACTCCCAACAAATTAAGGATTAACTGAAATGGGTTGATAGTTTGGTAATGCAATGTTTCTCAACCTTAACTACTTTAAGATATATGGATTTCAACTCCCAGGATTCCCCTAGGCAGAATGCTGTTCACATATCTGAAAGCTGCTGAAGCTGTAGCTTGTACTGAGAGTTGCTCAGAATTGCTGACTGCTGATATATGTTTTCCATCACTGGCCTAATGCCTGATAAACAAATGAGGTGATCACAAAGAATGTCTTCATGTAAACCAGCTAAGGCATTTGAGCATTAATTGAAATTGCATTCTTAACTACATTTGTTACATTTCAAGTGCCTAAAGATCTTTAAATGTACATTCTTGCTTTATAAGTTTAAAACGCTTTTTAAAAAATTAAACTGTGTGAGGGCTATAATACTGTTTCAGTGTATAAGAGGATTATTTTCCATGGTTGAGCAAAGAAAAGTAACAACTATAGAGAAGTTAAATACTTGTGTCATCATCAGTTTCCCCACTACTTTTACTCAATTATTTCATTGAAAAAAGCTTGGAATGCATTGTTAGGAGCATTTGAGCAGACGACTGCTTATATATTCCAAAGTGAGGCTAATCCCTTTGTTGTTTCATTTTCTTTATTTAAGCCAAAGCCATGCCAGTACTGCAACATAATTGCAGCATTTATTGGCAACAAGTGCCAGCGGTGTACGAATTCGGAGAAGAAATATGGGCCACCCCATTCATGCGAACAGTGTAAGCAACAGTGTGCCTTCGACAGGAAGGATGATAGGAAAAAAGTGAGTATCTATGTATGTCCATTTCAGGTAGTCCTCGACTTACAACAGTTCATTTAATGACTGTTCAAAATTACAGTGGCACTGAAAAAAGTAACTTGTAACCATTTTTCACACTTATGACTATGGCAGCATCTCCAGGGTCACATGATCAAAATTCAGATGCTTAGACAACTGGTTCATATTTATGACCCTTTTGCGATCTTCTGACAAGCAAAGTCAATGAGGAAGTCAGATTCACTTAACAACTGGATTAATAACTTATCAACTCCAGTGATTCACTTATCAACTGTGCAAGAAATATCATAAAATGGGGACAAAATTTACTTAACAAATGTTTCACTTAGCAAGAGAAATTTGGGTCTCAATGGTGGTCATAGATCAGGAACTACCTGTATAGAAAGGATACTTGTAGACTGGAAGCACATTGTTGTACTTGCCAGTATCCTGGGCAGCAGTTGATTGGTGCTAGCCATTATTTCTAGCTGCACCTCAGTCATTAAGACAGAACTGAAATCACGAATAACAAATTTTACAGCTTTTAGAAGAAAAAAATCTGTATATGTTAAGCATTGTTTTTTTCCTAATAATGTGTCAGTTGAATAGAATATCATTTTCCTCAGGAGGGAATTGAAGAGTTGGTCTGTATTAAATAGCAGATTTTTTTTTTAATTCATTGGGTTCCAGAATGGGGTGATAGTTATTGGGAAAGACAGATGAGCCTATTTCTAATTCCTGCTGGGTTCACATGCCTCTTCCATCCTGTTTTGGCCACATTTTTTCAATTGTTTAAACCAATTAAAGTTTGCATTCATGTTTTTTTTTGAAATGACCTTTTGATGCCCATTTCTAAGCTGCAAACTTACATTTTATACAACATGATACTATAGAATGCAGCTTGGTTCCTATCTGCACATGAATTTGTTGATCAAATCTATGAATAAAAACCCATTTCTCTGTTGTTTTCCTTGACTTCAGGTAGATGGGAAGTTACTGTGTTGGCTCTGCACACTCTCCTATAAGCGAGTGCTACAAAAAACCAAAGAACAGCGTAAACATTTAAACGCCTCCTCTCGGACAAGCTTGCCAGAAAAGGAGCAATATGGCCGACTTAACTGTGGCAGCCACTACAGCAGGTATCTTTGCTTTGCACGCTGTTTTCTAGCTCATCAATGATCTTGTTGACATATGCTAAGCCAAGGTTTGCTTAAGTATAGCTAGTCTTCATTTAATAATGGTAATTGGTACTGCAAACTCCATTGCTAAATGATGTGGTTGTAAAATATAACATACTGTGAACTGCATCAACTTACAGCAATTGTGAGAGTTCCACTTACCATTGTTAAGCAAATACTGTGGGGTAGTTAGATATGACATCACACAATCACCATTAGTGAACTGCCCATAGCACTGACATATGTTATGTAGTTTGGATAATGAACCGCCTGCAAGAAACAGCCAAGCTCAGAGATCACCCGAGACCCCTCATTTCAACCCTCAGCTTCAAACATCCTCCTTTATTGGTAATGGCTGAAAATTTTAAAATTGGGATTTCAAATTGGCCAGTTTCCAAGCTGTGGTTAATTTTTCTTCTGTGCTCTTTTTGCAGCCAGAAAACCTTATCTACATCTTCTATTCAGAATGAACTCCCAAAGAAAAAACCCAAGTTTGATGCCATATTAGCCAATGGGGATAGGTAAGCTACTTAAAGGGCTATTGGATTTGTTTTTGCTTAAAAAAGGAAGGAAGGAAAGAAAGCATTTGATGCACATTCTGGTGTTTAGTGATGAAGAGTAGAAGTTCCTCAAAATATCCCCAAAATTAGTCATCTGGAAAGGAAGATAGACATCTCTCTCCTTCTTCCACCTACCCACTTCATGCCACAATTTCACTGGTATGTCTCCCACAGAGCTCCTCTTTGCCTATGGAGGCTCCCATTGGCTTGCAAACGATTTAAAGACATGGTTTAATTAATTAATTAAATTAATGCAGTATCCCTGTCTTTTATGATTTTAGTCTTGTTCAGTCTTTCTATTTGTGTAACAGAACTGTGTATATTAATGTAAAATTTTATTCTGTATATTGTGGTTCAAATACTCAAATTATTTCATTTACATCAACTCAGCACAGGCTCTTTTAGTGACCACAATTGGGAGCAGTTATTCCATTGCTAAACATCATGCTTGCTTAATAAAATATACAGTCATGAAAGATTACAAACTAACTTTGGGTTAAGGGAAACATCACATGACCACAACTTTACGATTTTATTTTCCCCTTCTCTATTAACTCTACTTGTTGCAATCCAGTTGCAGAGCACATAAATGATGATTATTTGACTGGGGGATGCTTGCAGTGGTTGTAAATGCAAGATTATTCAGAAAGCTATTTTTTAAACATAATCATAACTGATTACTAATAGTCATTCTAAGAGGCAGTCAGTAAGAAAGGGTTATCTGTAATTGTTAAATTAAAACCTGCCAAGCAGTCTGCTTCCACAAATTGGAAGGTTAAAGGCTGAGGAAGCAAAACTGCTCTATGGAATCCTTCTTTATCGTGGCCTCCAGTCTGCCTGGAGAGTCCTTGGTGTTGTAGTCACAACTTATCTGAAAAATAACTGACTGGGGAAACTTGGCTTGTGGTCACCTAGAGTGGATATCCCAATGCAAAGATTGAATGAAGGGCTTTCTAGGACACTCTCTGGCCTAATGCTGTACCACGTTCAACTGCAAGTTTGCATTTAGGCACAAATGATCAGGCTCAAATCGTCCTACTTTGAACCAATTATATGAAGACCCAACTCTCTGGAGAAGGCTGTAATGTTAGGAAAAATGAAAGGGAAGAAGAGCCAGGTGGATGGACTCAGTTACAGAGACAATGAATGGACTATTGGGGGGACATGATAGGGATAGATCATCTTGAAGAAAATCTTATGTGGTTGCCACGAGTCAGAAACTCCTTGATGACATAACCAGATTGCAGCTAACCCCAAGAAATATTTATGGAGATTCTCAGTCATCCAGGTCATGGTTGTCCCAAAGGTGCTTTTTCAAGAGGCAACTGCATTTTCTTGAAAAAAAGCACCTTTGGGATCCAAGAAATATTCTTCAGTTTATTTAAGCAAGCATAGTTTCTGGGTGCCAACTGATAATAATTATCTAAAACCAAAGTATTTCAAACCTCTATTAAATTATAGAGACACCTGTTAATCTTTTCCAGCATCTGAAATTTTCAACATTATTAATATCCCTATAATTTCTAGGGTACTTTTGGGGGAGATTTGGAAATGAGAACTAGCTTAGCCTAGTGCAGAGGTCTCCAAACTTGGCAACTTTAAGACTTGTGGACTTCAACTCCCAGAATTCTCCAGCCAGCTGGCTGGAGAATTCTGGGAGTTGAAGTCCACAAGTCTTAAAGTTGCCAAGTTTGGGGACCCCTAGCCTAGTAGTTAAAGCAGGAGAGTGTGAGTTTTAGGAAACTTGCAGGAAAGCAGGCTGGATGACTTGGCTACTCACTCACTTCACATGGTTGATATTATGGGGAAAATAAAAGAGGAAGGAATGTTATATAGGTTCAGTGGCTTGAGTTACTTATAAAATAATAAAGGTGGGATAATTTAATACATAAATTTGTGTTCCTACATAGTGTTCCTAATGCAGTGTTCCTACATAGCCACTGGAGGGCAGCATAAACTGTGAGAAAGAAATTACAGGTAGTCCTCGACTTATGATCACAATTGAGCCCAAAATTTTTCTTAAGTGAAATATTTGTTAAGTGAGTTTTACCCCATTTTACAACCTTTCTTGCCTCAGTTGTTAAGTGAGCCATTGGAGTTGATAAGTTAGGAACACAGTCGTTAAGGGAATCTGGCTTCCCCACTGACTTTGCTTGTCAGAAGGTCGCAGAAGGGGATCACATGACCTTGGAACACAGCAACGGTCATAAATACGAGTCAGTTGCCAAGCACCTGAATTTTGATCACATGATTGTGCAGATGCTGCAAAGGTCGTAACTGTGAAAAACGGTCCTAAGTCTCTTTTTTTCAGTTCCGTTGTAACTTTGAACGGTCCGTAAATGAACCTTTGTTCTGACTACCTGTACTGGCTTGCAGTCAAGCAAAATTGAGTCAGCAGGAATCTGACTGCAGCTATTCTTGCACTCAGGTGTGTGGAGGTTAATACAGCAGGAAATTGCATCAGATTTGCATCCGATCGGCAAACTTGGGAAGTGACTGTGCCTTCATTTAAGCAGAACAGTCCAATGTTTTAAGTACAGGTAGTCCTCAACTTACACTACAATTGGGACCAGAATTTCTATCGCTAAGCAAAGTGGTTGTTAAGTGAGTCATGCCCGATTTTACAACCCTTTTTTTGGCCACAGTTTTTAAGCAAATCAGTGCAATTGGGTGAATCAAGGATTCATTAGGTAAATCCTGCTTTCCCCATTGACTTTGTTTGTTGGTAGCCAGCTGGTGACCATTATAGGACCCCAGGATGGCTGCAACCTGCATGCCAGTTGCCTAGTGCTTGAATTTTGATCATGTGACTGTGGAGATGCTGCGGTTGCCATAAGTACGAGGACCATCCAGTTGTTGTTTTTTCAGTGCCATTATAACAATTACTAAATGAATGTAAATTGAGGAGTACTTGTACTTTTCTGATATCTGTAGACCAAGGGTGTCAAACTCAAGGTCCGGGGGCCGGATCCAGCCCACAGGGTGCCTAGATCTGGTCAATGGGGCCACCCTGGAAACAGCGAAGAACCAGCCTCTGCCCCTGCTAACAAGTTCCGTTTTTGCTGGCAGAGGGTTGCAGGAGACCGTTGCAGTCAAAAACGGATTTCAGGAGCCCGTTTTTGCTGGCAGAGCGCTCAGGACACCACAGGTGCCCCCAACCTGCGTGACATTGAGCTGACCACGCTCCCCGTCCCATCCCCCCATCCCCCAATCCTGATGCAGCCTTGATGAAATCGAATTTGACACCCCTGCTTTAGACAATAAGGCATTAACAAGAGGGACGAAGATAGTGAAGAAAATGATGTTTCTTTGTTACCTAGCAGAGAAATCACCCTGATTGTCTCTTCATCATGGCCATTTTAAATTGCCTTGGGATGGGTAAGTGGAGATCCTGTCTTCCTTCTTTGCTAGCATCCTATAATGTTCCAGAGAGTAATAATTTTTAGGGGGTTTATGTACAAGTCTGAAATAGCCAGCAAGCAAGGGTTATATACTGGTAGCTATAGTTTATCTTACCCAGCTGTAATCCTGCTATGTTTACTGCTGAGTGTAAGAACATTTTCTACTTTAGATAAAGTTGACAGGCTCAGAATTGCTTTTCAGGTCACCATACTAAAACAAAAAACTAGAACTATGTTGCACTTGTGTATTGTTCTATTGCTTATTGCCTGGTAGTTTTTAGCGTTCCAGTAAAAATATTTTTATCCATACATCAAAGCATGTTGTACAAATATGTAATGTTCAAATCTCATAGAACGAGGGCATGTTTATTTTTAATCTAATAATGTGGTCAGTACTTGTGCAGACTATGGGTAAAAAGGAGACAAATACAGTTGTAACTTTGAACAATCACTAAATGATCTGTTGTAAGTCGAGGACTACCTGTACCCTAATTTGAATCATACTTGAATCATTCTCTGGAAATTTTTCTGATTCAATTTTTTCTGGCAACTCACATTTCTAATGAAGGTATTATGTTGAAGGAGGCTGCTATAGATTTAGAATTATCCTTTTTGCTTCACAGGACTTCTGCAATTAATTAATGCAGAAAAATTCAAAATAGAAAGCACATGATTTATTTGATGGTTTGACAAGAGATTATTATTATGAGTACAGGCAGAACCACCCAACCAATGGAAGGAATCAGAAATTTTGGAAGGTTAAATATTTGTTCTTAGGAAAGGAAAAAAATGAATTTCACTATTTTCCAGATAATCACATTGCAATGTTTATTTTTTTTAATTAGAATTTTAAACAACAAACAAAAACTAACGAAGTAATATTTAAGCTGCAAAAATAAAGTCAAAAGTGCACAAAAAGGAAAAACACATCTAAAGAAGTGACAAAAAGAAATTTGTAAAGAAATTATTTTAAGTCTATCTGCTAAAAACATTGTCAACAACTTATCTTTATTCAGTAATGACATTGGTCTATAATTTCTTATTAGAGTTAGATCTTGCCCCTCTTTAGGGATTAATGTTACATTAGCGTCTTTTCATGTCTCTGACATCTTTCCTCCCTGTAAAATAGAATTCATCATATTTTGGAGGGGTTGTAAAAGTTAATCCTGAAAGGATTTGCAATAGGAATCTGATAATCCATCTGATCCTAGTACTTTTCCTGGATTAATCTTTTTTATGACTTCAGAAACTTCCCTTATTTTTATGGGTTCATGCAAAACATGTTTTTGCTTCTTTGTAAGCCTTGCTAAACATTGATTTTCTAAAAATTATCTATTTTCCAAAGAAATATCATATACCTTATATACATTAGAATAATAGTGAGGAAATGTGGGGTTTTTTGTATAACTGCATTGTCCATTAATACAGTATCAAAATCATTTTCTTTTCTTTCTCTTTTCTTAGTTAATAGCTAGCCATTTCCCTGGTTTATTTGTAAATTCAACATTCTTTTGCTTTGCATAGGTTATTTTTATTTCCATTTCTCTTACAGTTAACACTTGTTGACAATGATTCTAGGCTAATGACTTGTTTAATTCCATCCCCAGCTCTGCCTGCTCTTTTCCTACACTCCTATTTAAAAATGAAAATGCTAAAGAAGATAAACAAACTTCACTCACTCTTATGTCTTTTAAAGCTGCAATTGCAAACACACATCATATTTTGCATCTCCATGGTTACCATCAAGTACTCTGACTACTCAAGTTATCTTCATAGTTTGTTTTGTAAATTCAGCCAATTATCGAGAGTCTTTTAGTGCAAAGCAAGCAGCATTCCCACAGAAGGTCTGAGTCAATTGTTTAATTCAGTAGAAAAATTAAATCTTTTCCAAATAACTTTCCCCTTCATCCAACTTAAAGTTACTTACATCATCTCTTGTTAAGCTTTCTGCCAAAAATCACCAAGATAAGTCCTTATCTGTTGTGAAAGGGAATCTCTGTGACTGTATAGTAATTATATCAAAATGTGATTAAGAAATGCAGATTGGCTGGTTGTTTTGTCCATTTTTGACTGTTCCACAGCTGTGAATGTAGATGGAATCCCACACCTCCCAAACACTCAACTCACAACCAAACTGCAAAAGCTTCCAGTTTTGCAGTTAACCTATGGGAGCATCTGTTCAGAGATCAGATAGGTTATTTCATGTTCCCTTCTTGGTCTGGAGAGAATTTGGTGCCTCCAAGTGCTGATATCCGCTGTAGTACTGTCTCCACTCCCTGAAGATGATGAAACGACACTTAATCCTCACCAGAAACCATACTGCATCTTTTAGATGCATACAACTCAGTATGCCTGTTTATGAAGTCTTGTGAAGATCATCAAGTTTCAGGATTATGTTGTTAGGTTGTTAGGGTTGTAGCAGTTTGCTGTGCATTACTGAAAAATAACCTCATGTTGCAGAAATGCAAAACACAGTTTTGCTTTGCAGAAGCAATGGTTAAGAAGAGAATAGAAGTCTCTATTTAGAGCAGATGTTGAAATAAAAGGTTGTATCAGATACCATACATGGGCATGACCAGCACAACACATTTGTGTTATTATATTTTTTAATGAGGCTCCCTGAAGCAATTGAATAAGAGGTATGGAAATTATGCCCCCCCCCCCACATGAAATGTGTTAAAACTCAGTGACAGATGGCAACCAGGGTTATTTTCCAAACTTTTAGCTTTTTGGGTCCAATCTTGTCTTGTTCATGGATCCATTGGGATGGATATTGGATTGTAATAATGAGCTCAGTGAAGTCACTCCAATGGTCTCTTACAGCTTTTCTCCAGACCTCGCCTTGGATTCCCCAGGCACCGATCATTTTGTCATCATAGCCCAACTGAAGGAAGAAGTAGCTACTTTGAAGAAAATGCTACACCAGAAGGATCAGATGATCCTGGAGAAAGAAAAGAAGGTAACACCCTTGAAGCTCCCTGCTGGGGTGCTTTCCTTCACAGCAGACTCTCCTGTATTGCTCCCTGTACTGCTCGCCCAGTGTTACTTGAAGAGGAGGGAGGGGTCAGGATCTAACATCTTGATGAGACTCTAAGCCAGTGTTTCTCAACCTTAGCAACTATAACCCAGCTATACTGCTGACTGGGGGATTCTGGGAGCTGAAGTCCAGAAATCTTAAAGTTGCAAAGGTTGAGAAACACTGCTCTAAGCCCAGAACTGCTGTGTGGGTGAACCCATGCTGTCCTTTCAGGGTTTGCATTTGAAAGTGGTCTATGAAGTAATGTCTCTGTTGAGTATAACTTCATACTCACTAGTCTGAAAAAAGCAAAGAAATACCACTTCATTTTCTGATTATTGTTTAATACGTACAGCCGCCTTCCCAACCAGCAGTTAAAACAACATCAACTTGTTATCCATCCATCCATCTATCCATCCATGTCTGTCTGTATCTTATCTATCTATCCATCCATCTATCCATCCATCTATCCATCCATCTATCAATCATTAAAACAATAAACATTAAAAATCCAGCACTAAAGCTAAACTTTCGCATGCAGTCCATCGCTAAGTCTTCTCATCAATCTCACCCTATTCCACACTTGGAAGCCTAGGAGGGTGGGGGAACTACCAAAATTCAGAGGAAAGGTGTTCCATAGGTAGAGGCTGTCACAGAAAAATCACACTTCCTAAATCCCATAAGCAACATTTAAAGGAATGGAATAGGAACATGCTCATCCTATTTGACCTGATGAGCCGCGGGGCGCCGTGGTTAGAATTCAGCACTGTAGGCTATTGCTGCCGGCTGCCTGCAATTTGACAATTTGAAACTCACCAGGTTCAAGGTTGACTCAGCCTTCCATCCTTCCAAGGTGGGTAAAATGAGGACCCAGATTGTTGGGAGCAGTAGATTGACTCTGTAAATCGCTTAGAGAGGGCTGTAAAGCACTGTGAAGTGGTATATAAATCTAAGTACTATTGCTATAAGATGATGAATGTTCTTAGGGAGAGGCAGTCCTGCAGTACCTGGCTCTGTGCCATATAGGGCTTAAACCTTGAATTCCACCCAGAATAAAATTTGGAACCAGTGCAGCTCACACAACAGAGGTGTTGGAGGTGCATAGTGGCCATGAATTTCTGCACCATGTCAGATCCCTGGCCCAAAGAAGGCAGATTTCACCCCACCCCACAAACCATAAGCTTGTAGAACTCCACTGCTAGCCCAGTCAAAGTCCAGGAGCACAAGTAGGGATGCTGTTTTAGTCCAGGGGGGGAAGGTAAGCGAGCAGCAATCCTCATGGATCCCTTTGGCCCAACCTCACAAAGAACATCCAGAAATCTCTTGTGCCTAGTGGTCACCAGTGACTCACAAATGACAACAGCCACATCCTCATCCCTGCCCTAGAGTCATAGTTGGTGCCACGCAGGAGGGCACGTTTCAGGGAAGGGAATCTTCCTTTGATGTCTTTGTTTCCTTTCTTCTCTCTATCATTTTTATTACTATTTTATCTTTTAAACTCTTCTTCTATATTGTTGCCAAGAAAACAATGCGGGGTTTGTCCATAAATTTACCAGGAGTCTAGCTTCATTTGAAGTTGGTTTTTATCTTTTCCCTGTTTTCCCTTAAATCATCACTTTGAATGAGATGATTGAAATGACTGATGAATCATAACATGGAAAAAAAAGAATAGGTAGGATTGAATAGGAAAGATAATTGTCCAGAAATTTAAGTAAACTTGTTTGATGTTTAGAGCTGGAATTTATTGGTAGACAAATAAAACACTGGGTTGTGTTTTGCCAGTTCTCTATAGGATAGAAATATGGACCAAAATGACAGTTGGAAATGTTGAGTTACAAAAGATGACCAAAACTATCTCATTTAGAATTTGGGCAAAATGTAACGGTCCTCCATAGTATGGGAAAGATGGAGAAATTGTAAATAATATCCAAAAAAGAAATAGGAATATTTAGAACATACAATACACCACAAGAAATCCTGACTAATCTATCTATCTCACACTGCAATCACAGAACTAAGAATAAACTTTAAACACAATGCATGGTATCAGGCCCTATAAGCTCCTAAGAAAAGTTGTTGGAGATAGCGAAGTGGGAGATGATTCCAGAGGTCCTGCTCCATCACAGAAAAACAACACTTCTGGGTTTTGCTTGGCCCCTGTCTCCCTCCCCCCTCCCCAGAAACTTCCCAAAATAGGAACAACCAGCTGCTTGTCCCAGCATGAAATATCAGGCTGGCTTGATCTAGGATTATGTGGTCCTACAGTAATCAGGCACAAATCCATAAAGAGGTTTATGGATTGAAATCAGCACTAATTAATTCAATAGAGATTCAGCACTCAAAAACAATATATATTCTGGCTGAAATATTTATCTGCATGGTTTGGCAAAAAATACATGTCCTTCCTTTGGACCAGTAACCCAAAATAACCAATAGTGCTGATAGTCACCGATGTCCAGTATTTGAATTTGAATTTAAATTATTTATTGTCATTGTACATATATACACAATATACATACAAGGAAATTCACATAACACCCAGAGAGCAGACCCAACACGCACACACACATGACAATCCCCAAACACCTCCTCACCCGCCAAAATTCCCTGCCCCCTAAAAACACACAAGCATCCACACCACAGACCAAGTAATACTGTCCAACAGCTCACTGATGGTGATCCTTAAGTTCATTATTAAGTGCAATTATAGCTCTGGGATAAAAATTATTCAGAAAACGTGTGATCCGAGTTTTAATTGTTCTGAATCTTCTGCCAGGAGGCAACAGTTCATAAAGATTGTGAGCAGAATAGAAAGGGTCTCTGAGAAAGTTGTGCAACTTCCTCAAACAGCAAGATGCAAAGATGTCGTCCAGGGCTGGTAGCTGGAGCCCAATGATATTCTGGGCAGTTTTTAATGATTTTCTGTAAAGCTTTTTTGTCCACTACAGAGCTGCTCCCATCCCATGCAAGAATGACGCATGTCAGGACATTCTCAATGGTGCTGCGGTAGTAGGACAGAAGTAGATACTGAGATAGATTTATCTTCCTGAGCATTCTCAGCAAGTACAGCCTCTTCTGCGCCTTCTTCACGAGCATGTTAGCATTCATAGTCCATGAATGGTCATCCTTTCTTCTGAGGTTGTCTTCTCCCTCTGGTGTCATTATTTCACTGGACATTTAGTAGGATGTGGCTCCAGTGTTAGTATTTCATGTATTTGAAAAATTATTTACTGTAACAAAATAGACATGCACCACCAACGTAGCCATTTATTTTATCTCTTGTTACTTCTTTTTGTCAGATACAGTGAACTTCATGTATATGCACATATTTCACAGAAGCTCTGCCCAAGGACATTCACTCCCTGAAAGTGATAACAAAATGGATTACTTTTTCACTATCACTCCAAAATACAGATTAGAGAAATGGAACTAAGCTACCTTTGAGAGGCAAACCAATCCAAACTCCGACTTTTTTTTTTTTTTACTTTTCTGCTGTCACATTTTATGTTCATAATCATTTCTGTTGTTTAAAATTTTCAGTCCGTTGTTCGCAATAGGATGGTAGTATTAAAAGAGACAAGGAAATGGCTCTTGCTCTGCCAGTCTGAAAGATATCAGAAGGGAATTGGCCCCAACTAGGTTAGGGACCTGTTTCAGTTTTCCAGAAAAATATATTCGGAGGTTAATAAAACACCACCTGTTATTCTTTAGCCTGGAACTGACTTACTCGATCGATTCCCCGGGGTGGGGGTGGGGGGGTGGCATTATATTAGATCACTTCAGTTGCAAATGCCTCTCAGCAGCCGCATTGTCTTTGGTTTGGTTTGCAGATAACAGAACTGAAGGCTGACCTGCAATACCAGGAATCCCAAATGAGGGTGAAAATGAACCAGATGGAAAAAACTCACAAAGAAGTTACAGAACACTTGCAGGTAATCGTGATTCCATGCGAATATTCACAAGACTCATTAGACTTGATTGCTACACGATGCTGTGCCAAAATGTGGTGTTGGTTTTTTCCTCAGTTTTGGCTTGATGTTCAATGCATCACATGAACCCAGCCACTGTGGTTTATAATGTCCCGTATTATAAAAGTGGTTCCAGTCTCAGCAACTCAGGTGTGTGGGCTTCAACTCCCAGAATTCCCCAGCCAGCATGGGCTTGTTCCTGCGGTCACTAGGAATCAGGAACAATTTGGGTCAGTCATCAGGACCAGAGGTTTAACCTTCTGAGTTTTTGGACTCGTGCTGGAGTCTGATTAAACCTCTGGTCCTGGTAATTGACTGCAACATTATCCTGGGATCCATATATTTGCCTTCATTCTCCGGGAATCAGGTTTGATTTAAGGGACCAAAGCATTGTTAAGCCACAGATTAGCAGTATGCAAATCCATCCGTTTTGGCTCACTCCAGGGTAGTTAGCCATTGTTTAGCATACTGAAATGCACATTTTATTCACACCTCTCTTCCTTTCTCCCTGCAGGCCAAGAACCGAGAGCTCCTGAAACAGGCTGCAGCTTTATCCAAGGGCAAAAAATCAGAGAAATCAGGAGCAATAACTTCCCCCTAAAATTCAGGCAATCTCTTTCCCTGAGATGTCTGGGGTTTAAAACCCCGTGGCTCCAGAACCATACACAGATTGCTTACTCTTGCGGACATGATAGAATCCTTTGAGATTGGCTCTTCAATAGAGTGCCCCAGTGCTGGCTTACAAAATCTCCTCCTCCTGTCACAGTACAGTGATGAGGATGATTGGGAGTCTTGATCCTCCTGTCCTCCAAGCTCAAGAACTAGCCCTTTGTAGCTCAGATACTTCTCTCCAATCATTTTTACCATCACTGCCTTAGGACTGATGAAGCAAGAGAGCCTGTTTGCCGATTGGATCCTTGACAGGGTTCTGCTTTTTTTACTACACAAGAGACCTAAGGTGGCAAGAACCAGGTTTTCAGACAATTTATAAAGCATTTTTTAAAAATGAAAATTCTGCCTATTGGGGGATGTGTCTACCCCTCAATTCTTAAGGACAGCTTGAGACTTTTTCTCATAGGTTTGTAAATTGAGAACAGAGCTTCAATCAGCAATTCTCTCTCCAGCTTCTAAAAACTCAAGAGTTTCTTGGCAGAATAGTTGAACATGGGAGGCCAGCGGTTATGAATTAAATGTTTTGCTCACGCTTTTATGCTTCTTTAGGTAGCATAGCTTTTTAGGCTGGTTCAACAGCTCCTTTTTGTCATTGATTCCGTTTGGAGTGATATCAGGAATCAGAAGTAGGCTAACATTACTTTTTGGGTACATGGGGTGACTTAGTAACAAGTGTGTACATCTATGCAGTTTTTCTGAAGAAAAACAAAACAACCATTTTGACTTCCTTGGCAGGAAGATAAAAGGAATTGGGGGAAATGCTGTTACTAAAGGACGAAGATTTTCTGAAATCTTGATAGTAAAAAAAAAAAAAGTCAGGTTTATGTGGCTTGCAAGAAAACGAGACAGGTTTAAGTGCCTATAAAGGTAGAGATGAAAAGAATTCAATGAGTTTTTCAGCTCTGGTCCCTTGCTGAATTTTCTGGGAAATGGTAAGTGTTCAAAAGCAACGAGAAGCTAGTTTGTTTTCAGTTTGCTCTGGGCTGATTGAATTGGAGGGGAGGAGAGAGGGGAATGAAGAAAATCATTGCAAAGAAATGCCTCATGCAGCAATTTGAAATGAATTAATCATCTTTTTTATATATAAATCAGAGAAGAAACCTGTGCTGCTGTTTAGTTTCTGATGCTCATCTCTTTAAAAAAAAGGAAGACAACCTTGGATGGGGAAGCATGCAGAAATTGACGCTGTAATTCAGGTTATTTATTTTTTGATCTTGTTTGCTCTTTTGGTAAGAACCCATTGCCTAAGAAAGAGCATACTAAATAGAACCTAATTTTTATACTTAATATATATTTTTAGGGAGAATTGATTCATAGAGATTTAAGCAGGTTGTTTTTTTTAGCAATTTTTCCCCCATCCCATCCCCCCAATTAAGAGAATGATATTTCTGGAACAATTTAGATGTTTTTCCCTTCGTTATGACAGCTCAATCATGCATTAAAGTGGGTGGTTTGCCGTGATGCTGTTCTTTCTGGAATGTATTAAGTTGATTTGTACAAAAGACATGCTAAAATATGCATCTGGGGAAGGGGGAATCTTACAGCAGCTTTTTGTTTGGATATTTTGTCTATAGCTTTCTGGATCAGTCCAGCCAAAATAAGCTTTTTTCTTTCTCTCTGAACTTGGGCCTGGTTTAAGTATTGCTGTCCTCATGAAACACATTTTGGTGCTAGGGTGAAATTCACTGTTTGTAGCAAATTAAACCTTTTTTCCCCCATAATTAAGATGTGTTGTTTGGTGTGTCCTCTTAAATCTTCTTTTCCTACCTCTGTCACTGTCGTTGCTTTAAAATGGCAAAAGCTTCTTGGGATTTTAATAGATTGAACTGTTTCCTATCTGCACTACATTTGAAAAGTCTCTCGCTTTGGCTAATGAAGTTGACATTTCCTGATCAGCATTCTTCACACACCACACCCCCATGACCAGAGTGATGTTTCATAAATTAAGCAGATATCCATGCATATGACAGGAGGGCATAAATGACAGTTCCTTAGGGAAATCCATACCGTCATCTGCTGTGGACTCCTTCAGAAGCTCCACAACAGATGAGTAGCTGTCCCCACCCTTTGCCAACGCAATGATGAAGAAAAATGTGTGATGTAGCAGATTGTGGGGGCCATCAAAAGGAAATTATACATTCCTAGAGTGATTATGAGCCTTGGTGGCGCAGTGGTTAGAGTGCAGTACTGCAGGTTATTTCTGCTGACTGCCAGCTGCCTGTAATTTGGCAGTTTAAATCTCACCAGGCTCAAGGTTGACTCAGCCATCCATCCTTCTGAGGACCCAAATAGTTGGGGGCAATATGCTGACTCTGTAAACCGCTT
The DNA here is from genome assembly GCA_023653725.1 of Bungarus multicinctus. Classification (NCBI taxonomy): domain Eukaryota; kingdom Metazoa; phylum Chordata; class Lepidosauria; order Squamata; family Elapidae; genus Bungarus; species Bungarus multicinctus. The sequence goes on along the minus strand of CM042835.1, from coordinate 15,975,918 downwards.
AGAGAGGGCTGTAAAGCAATGTGAAGCAGTATATAAGTCTATTGCTATTATAAGTTAATAATAACAATTATTTGTTCCTGTGTAGGTGACTGCACAGAGGCTACTTTGGCTGTGGTCAGAAAACCTAGGCAGAGATGTAGCTTAATGGGAGAAAAATCCCAGGTCTGTGCAGACTAGACTGGGAAGTTAAAATATATCCCTGAAGCAGGAACTCACTTCTGTATTGTTGCCAAGAAAGCTACATTGTAGAACTCAGGTAATTAGCAGGGGGTCTCAACTTAGGGATATTCTTACCTGCTTATATCTGTTCTTGTCCTATCAAGTGCAATGGCATACATGGTGCATCCTAACTGCAGGAAAGGGCAGGTAAGGTTTATGAGATTTGTTTTGGTGGTTTGGGTTTGTTTTGTTTGTTTTTGATTTTTGTTTCTTAAAAAAAAAGGCCCCTGAAATCTTTCTGTGGGAAGTTAGTGCAAACAATTGATGTCTTAGAATTAAGGAGCTCCATTCTCACGAACAGAGATAAAAAAATTAAAAATAGAATGAAATAGAAAAATAGGATTTTAAGGAAAATGCTAACCGTTTAATTCTTTCCAACAGTTCTGTTCAGAATATTTTACAAATGATGGCAATGGTTAACATAGCTAACAAAGATAACCTTTGAATAAATGTGTCCTTCAGTGTATGTTTTTTTAAATTGGTTGTTTGGTTACTTTTTTAGCAAGAACAATTTATGAGGCTTAAATACCTCTGAAAGATGTAGTTCAGCTATTTTGTGGAAACAAACAAAAGAAGTTGAATCATATATTTATATGCTTAAGGAAATGTGGATAAAAAATTAAAATCAGAATTCATAATGAAATGTTGAATGCTTACTGCTTTCACAGTTGCTTCAGGCTGTTTCCATTTTGTTATTACAAAAATTATAATTTCTTCACTAACACAGTCCAAAAAATAAATACATTGAAATGGAATATTGTGCCATTTATGGATTACTTCCATAATCATTTTTTGATGTCTTGCTGAAATAGATTTAAAAGGAATTCCATATTGCAAAGAGTTTGAGCAAGCTTTATTGGACTTCTGATCAGTGTCTCAGAGGGTTTTTTTAAAAAATTTTTAACAGAAATTATCACTGATAAAGTTCTTTTGGCATTAAATGAAGTTGATGTACATCATTGTTCAAATATTAATGGTCTTAATTGATGAGATTTAGAGAGTTTGTATAGGAATGACTGAACTTGGCTTAGTCGTAGCCAATTTAAAACTTGTGACCAATCCTTTTGCAAAGTATATTCAAAGTAACAGCATAATCTTCAATTCTGTAAAATCCCTGTTCCTTGTGCTGAGTAAATTTATCCTCATAGTTGAAAACAGAATAATTGGAGAATAAGAAGATATCAGTCACTATTAATAGATTGTACCTTTCTAGACTACTTAAATAATATTTGAGGATTTTGAGATAACAGATAATTAAGTCTTTGTATTCAGATGAAACAGTATCACGTTAATCAAATCCAGAGGGAGGATTTATTTATCCTTTAATTATTATTTTAATATTTAATCATTTTTCATTTTAGCTCCATAGCAACAAAATAATATTCCAAATTGGGTACATCTAAGCCTCTCTCATGTTTTTATTAATATTCTGTGGTCAACCTAATCTGTTTATCAGTGTATATAATTGAAGGAAAAAGTAACTTGCCAAATATGAAATCAAGTAGGCAATAAATTAGGATGCCTAGAATAACACAGAATTTTAGAGGAAAAGACATTTTAAACTATTTTATCAAATAATGAGAGCCGAAAACATTGCCCTGACTTAAATCTTCTTTTAATCTTGTGCAGAGAAGAATCATTAATCATTAAAGCTTCTTTAGCTGGTGCCTATTTAAACTCACATGAATTAACATAAAATCCAGTAACTTTTAAAGCCTATTTTATGTTTGCTAAATGTTAATTAAACATATTTATTTTGTTTATTCTGCTACTCTGCGCTAATCATTTTATAGTAATATTCAACAAAGTAGTCAGGTTCAACCAAATTTATTTGGAACTTTTTTATTTATTTACAAAACAAATCTGTATATAATCAATTGATAGTAATTGCTACTCTACTTAACATCTTCAGAGCCCAGGAATTAGACCAACTACTACTTATTTAGTGTGGGGGGGGATCTATTCCTGGTTATCTTCCTTCATCTCCATAAGTTCTGAACCAATCAATCTACAGTTCCCATCATGCCTGACCTAAGGTATACTCCTCTTCACCTGTCACACAGCTGGCAGCTCCCTGGCTTTCTACTCCAGTGATAAGATGGGTTGCATCAGCCAGCAAGAGCTGGGTTTTTGTTATTGCTTAGCTTTGCAGTCTATCCCATGCTATATAGCAGGATTAGAGCAGTGAGCTCATTGGGAAAGGATGGCATGCATGTTAATATCTGACTGCTGGATACACTTCCAAACTGTACTGTCTGGTAGCTGGCTTGTCCTGTCACAAAGAAATGGTAAGTATGAGAGTCATCCAGAAGATTAAAAAGTATAGTGGGATAATCATTAAAGGAATATAGTGCCCCTTAATTCTAGAGTGTGATCAAGCAGCATGGTGGCTTAGAAATGGAGTTCTCGCCTCAGTCAGGAGGCTGTAAGTCCGGTCCTTGGGCAGCAGCAGATATTTCTCTCTGTGTGCAAAGACAAAGTATCTGCTGTGAACTCTACATAGGCATCAGGAAGGGCATCCAGCCAGTTAAACGCTTAGTTCCATTCAATGGCCTCAACTACACCCCCACCCCCATGCAAGGGATTATAGGGTCATTAAAAGGGAAAACATTTTTAGAGTGTGACCATTCTGCCCAATTCTGAGGCCTTAACTGGGCTTTTCAAGCTCTGCGAAACAGGTCCTCCTCTGAGATCAAAGGTAAGATCCAAAAAGAAGCAATGGACACCAGGGTGCTGATTTCTATTCACCATCCCCCGGGTCTTTCTTAAAATGGTCTGAAAAATAGACGTGCTTCAGAAGCTCTTGTGTTGGAACTGCATAAGATGCTTGTCCCACTGATGAGTCCAAATATTGTCCTTTCAAAGAGATGGGTGTGATGCTTAAGATTGCAATAAGCAAATGATATACAGGTTAAAGAGAACAGAAATAAAAAAATGTATTAAATCCTAAAACACCACTCTGTAGTTTTCATTTACAGATCCTAATTGATGTTAATCTTGTAGTCTAGCTTGAATGTAAAAACAAAATGGTTCCAAAGTAGCAAACTATCTAGAAATTATGTCTTCTTTTTTCTTTACTTCTCTCAGAGATTTCTCAAAGCCAAAAAGTGCTTAGCCAATGACCAGTCCCTGGTTCTTGCTTTAAGTGAGATACAACCTAGAGCTTTGAACTGAAATAATAAAAAACAGATGTTCTTGGATCATTCACAGTGAGATTATATAGAATAAAGTCTATAGGTACACACTTTATTAGGCATTTCTCATATGCCACATGTATTCATTGCCAAAACTCATTGTAGAAGTATTTTTTCCAAAACTCTCCTATTTTTAAGATCCTAAATAGTCTCTTTCCAATTTCTCTGCTTGCATAATTGAGCCAAGAATTCACGGTGCAGAACATAATGAATTGATAAGGAAATTGATGAAGACAATTGCAAAAAGAAATGAAGTTTATTTCTCTCCACCCTCATTTATTTTAAATGAGCCTCTCCAGAGCCAAACCTGGAAACTTTTCCTGCAGTGTTTCCATGTAGAGCAGAAAATAGCAACTATTCCATGGCTGAGTCCATGCAATATGTTCAGCTACTTAAAGCTGAGTTATAGATCTAGCAGCTGTTTTGCAAGAGCTAAGCTTGGTTAGGTTTATTTGTGGCTTAGTATGTTGTGCAAACCCTGTCTATTTGGACAGTGGTGTGAATACAAAACATGAATAGTTTGAGTAAGCAGATCAAAAGCATCTTGTGAATTCAGTCACTGCTTTTTTCCTAAGTAAGGTAGCTGTATGAACCACCAATACATGGTATCACTGTATGACATAATTGGGTTTATTTCACCTACCTTCATTTGGCAGTTGGTATTTAACACTTTGGATATTCCTTTTCTTAACATTTTTTAAATTTTTAATTTGCTCATTTTATGTTCATTATATTCCCCCTTTAAGGTTCAACAACCCAAGTTCCTGTTTTATTTTTAAAAAACTGCAAGAGAGTGTAGTAAAAGGAACTTCCATTCTTCAAAATTTAGCTCTTTGTACAAAATTTCCAGAAGCTGGACGCTGGCATCTTTAAGATGTATGGACTTCAACTCCCAACCTTTCCAGCCAAAAGCTGTACAGAGCAGGCTGACCCTGGAAGCAGGGGCCAGGACAATATAGAAGGACCTGACAGATGCCTGTTTACTTGAATGAGCAGGATGGATGTGGAAATCATTCCATTTTAGATGTGGGGCGTTTAACTTCTAAGAAGCTGATATTTATAACAGGCCAGTTCTTCTGTGAGGTGATGTCTCTTTTTAAACTTGATTTACATGCGCAGTGTGTGTTAGATAGTCGAGGAACTGTGAAGTGACAACAACAGTAAGCTTTGTGCAGCTGGGTAGCTAAAATTTAATAAACTACACTTTCTTTTAAAAGAAAGGAACATGTATGATTATGTACTACCAACATAAGTCTGTGCAAACAAATAGATGTGCTCATCAATGTATAATCCACTGTTTATTTGTGAATTGGTTTCTGAAAATGGTTTGCTAAACAGACTTCTCCAATGTAGTTTGAAGTATCTCTAGTAAGCATGATCAGTGGGTATTACTAACTGCATGATGAGACCTGTCAAACAGCCTCCTTGGAGAATATTAACCTAGAGGAAGCTGTTGTGACTTGAACAGGCTGGCTGAAGATTATGGGAGCTACTGAATATCGTATATGGCACACAACTGGTCAGTAAAGGCTGCCTTATAAAGTTACTGTTCCTCTTTCTGGATTCCTATATCAAGCTCAACCATAATCCCTGGTTTACCTAATAAAGGAGCTGGTGTGAAAGATTATAAAGGGGTTGGGAAGATAGTGAGAAATAGCTGGGCTTACACACTGCTCAGAGTTAAAACCAAATTAAATTATGGCTAAACATAATGCACATTAATTAGAACCCATTGTGTTGGCATCTGCTTCAGCTTCTGGAGAGCTTGTGGCTAAGAGTTTCCATTCTCAAATGGTCTCTGATAATTTCCCTGATAAATCCTTGTTTGGTTCTTCCAAGGAGTTTGCAATCTCTGCATACATCTGTATGTTTGTGTGTATACATATGCACACACATCTGTCTCTTATTTAGTATCCTATGACTATCACTAAGTGATATATCTTATGATTCATGATGAATGTATTTATGATGACAATGTTCATGATCCATCACTTATATCTTTTATGCTTATGCACCGAAGACAAATTCCTTGTGTGTCCGATCACACGTGGCCAATAAAGAATTCCATTCCATTCTATTTATTCTGTATCAGGTGAAACCTGTCAAGTTGAACTTGGCTCTTAATAACTTTTGGGTATACGTCCATGTAGTTTCCTCAACAATCATATGGAAGTGGTTTTCCATGGTTCCTTTTGATATATATTTTTAACTTCTGGCCTTGGAATTTTTTGTTGACTTCCATCCAACTTGAAATCAGCTCCAATCCTGCTTCTCTTTTTCAAAATCAGCCAAGGTGGGCTATCCCTTTCCCCCTGTGTGTTTGTCTACATCCTTGTGTTTGCATCCAATCAAAAGGATAGAAGATCCCACTAGAAAGTTCACTAAAACTGCACAGTCAGGATAAATACCTAGTCCACAATTTATCTGGTACCAGAAGACACCATTTCGTTCCATCACCACCTTCCCTAACAGTTCAACCTTGCTCAACAATAATCTCCCTGAGACAGTTCACAACAACAGCAACAGGTTCAACGGGTTCTTTTTCCAGCTATGTTGGTAAATCCTTATTGAGCCACTGTTGAGCAATGATGAACTGTGGTTAAAAATAGTTCTTCACAAGAGATAGTCATCAATAATTGGTCATATTTCCAAGTTAAAATGAGATATAATAAAGACGTAAAGGAATATGGAATTGAGGTAAAAGACACATATTTAGATAAAATACTTTTAAACCCTGAGAAAAGTTTGATTCTAAATTATATAATTATCTACTGGAGCATGAAATGGCTGAGAAAATAGTGAAAGGTCCTATGTTAGCTTGGGGAAAAAACTGGCTGTAGTATTGATCTGGATGTCTGGGAAGAAATCTGGCAGAAAAACCTGACATTAACCAAATCAGTAGAACACGAAGAGAATCTATACAAAATGATGTATAGATGGCATCTGGCACCCTCTAGATTGGCCAAAATATTTCCGATAGCAAACCCTTGCTGTTGGAAATGTAAAGGGAAATTTGGTACATACTTTCATCTATGGTGGACCTGTCCTGAGATAAAGAAATATTGGCTAAAAATAAAAGCTTGGATAGAATAAATCAGAGTGTGGGCTGGAGTGGAAACCGGAACTGTTTTTGTTGGGAATGATTAAAGGGGATTACCCCTCCAAAGTAAAATATCTGACCATCCATCTATTAATTGCAGCACGTATTTCACTAGCACAATATTGGAAGGACCCAAATGTACCACCCATGCATGTTACTATTCAGAAAACCTATGAAGGTGCCCAATTGAAGAGGCTCACGCTTAAGATCAACGGGAAGGAGGATACAGATTACTACCGGATATGGGATAAATGGTATAAGTGGGTAGATAATAAAAGGGAAAACACGTAAATGAACCCAAGAAACAATTTATATTCAGCGGTTCACATCAATGTATAAAAACAATCAAAGATTGTAAATCTTTGCCTTTCTCTGTTACTATTATTATTATTAATATTAATCATTTATTATATTTGTTTAATAGTTAAATAATATGAATATATTTACAGTAGAAGAGTAGTTAGAAACCAACGTGAAAATAAGTAGAGTATATTGTATATAAGACCTTGTTGATGACACAAAGTTTATCAAGAACCTTGGAGTACTCATCTCAAATGATCTAAGTGCTAGAGCCCACTGTAACTACATAGCCAAAAAGGCATTAAGAGTTGTTAACCTAATCCTATGTAGTTTTTTCTCCAGTAATATCACTCTACTAACTAGAGCATATAAAACATTTGCTAGACCAATTCTTGAATACAGCTCAACAGTCTGGAATCCACATTACATATCTGATATTAATACAATTGAGAAAGTCCAGAAATATTTTACGAGAAGAGTCCTCCACTCCTCTACTCATAGCAGAATACCTTATGCCACCACACTTTAAATTTTAGATCTAGACAACCTAGAACTACACCGCCTTCAGTTTGATCTAAGTATAGTACATAAAATTATATATTGCAATGTCCTACCTATCAATGAATACTTCAGCTTTAACCAAAACAATACAAGAGCACAAAATAGATATAAACTAAAGATAAACCGCACCAAACTTGATTGCAGGAAATACGATTTCAGCAACAGAGTAGTCAATGTCTGGAATACTCTACCTGACTTTGTGGTTTCTTCCCCAAACCCCAAAAACCTTAACCTTAGACTGTCTACTATTGACCTCACCCCTTTCCTAAGAGGCCTGTAGGGGGCGTGCATAAGCGCACCAAAATGTGCCTATGGTCCCTGTCCTATTGTTTCTGTTTTTTTCTTATTCATATCCATTTCATGTATTTATAAACATGTATATATTTACACCTGTTATCTAATAATTGTTTGACAAAATAAATAAATAAAATTGTGAATTATATAGTGCTTAGGATATGATAATGAAGGAAAACGAGACCAGTACTAGTCAACATTGATTATTACGACTTATCAAATGTGATAACAAATGCAAAGAATTATGTGTTATTCACATTCCAATGTTTCTGCATTTTTGAATTTGTATGTTTTTAATTTTGTAAATAAAATTGTTTTTAATTTTTTTTTTAAAGTTCTTAGGTAGATATGTGTTTGTGGGGGGCCTTTTTCTTCTCTTGTTGCTGTTACCATAATAATTCAAGGTGCATTGGGACAAGCCAGCTTCAGCTAAACCACAAATTCCTTCTCCTTCCCCTTTCTTTGTACACCCCCACTATCCCTTTGCAGTGTGATTTGCCCAGATTGGAGGAAAAGCCACCTTTCTCCATAGACCTTGGATCGTCCTCTGCCCCTCCTCTGCTCCCAACTGCTCACTCATTGGCTCTGCTGCAAAACAGGAAGGCAGGATACAGAGACATGTTGCCCTAATTGGCAGACTGTCTTGATTCATATATAGAGAAAGGCTGTTGCCGGGCAAAGCATACAAAAAAAGGCATTGAAATACTTGTTACAGCTTCTGCTTTATGGACTGTGCTGCGTGGAGCTCTTAAAAATCACAAAGCAGAACTTATTATCGGGGCGTTGCCCCAATTAAAAATCCATTTTTTCCTGCTGAAATGAAGTGTAAGCTAAAATAGGGCTAACGGTGTCAAAGCTGCAACAATCCACATACTCATTAGGGGGCGCCAAAGAGATAGAGCAAATTCTCCTTCTTGGTGGCCATCTGGTGCCCATCTGGGATTTGGCAGCCCAGACACAACACTGTCAGAATAGCTGGGAAAGGCAAAAGCCAACCTTAGTAGCATTTTATTGCTGCTGCTGCTTCTAACCATGATTTTCTGGAGTCAAAATGGAACAGTTACATCCACTCTTATTTTGGAAAGAAACAAGAGTTTTGAACTGCTTGCAAAGATGTGTGTAACTTATGCTTCTGGGGAAATTCCTTGGGACTCTCAAGAAATAGAAGCCTGGCCTGAGCACTCTCCCATTTACAGCTTCCATAACTCATGTGCACAATTCCAAATTATCACAAGATTTATTACCCAAAAAAATAGTTTTATTTGATGTCATCTTGGTCGCTGCAGCCTGGAGATGAAAGCCCTACATATTGGAATTTTGTCCCATTGAAATGGAGCTGACTTTGCGGTATTCTGACAACAAGACTGTCAGAAAAACATTTCATTTCTTATTTCACAAACATTGCCTGAATTGCTTTTCTCTCCATTTTTTTTTTTTTAGCCCATCATAAACTTATTTAAAGGCTAGTTTCTAGTTTTTTCCCTCTTTATCTTTCTTTTCCTCTGCCTATACATCCTCCTCACTCTGCTTCACTGGCTTTTCACATATTTCTCCTGCAAAATGCCATACAAAAACACACTTTGCAATTCTTTGACAAGGCTTCTGTTTTTCTAGCATCTTCAGCTGCTTGAAGATTTCTCCCTTATGTTTCGGGAACTGAATTTCAGTATAGCAAAGGGAACAAAGGAGAAGAGTGTTGTTGCTTTTGTTTTCTGTTACATTTCTTTCCATCGCTTAAGAATCCCCTTCATGCCTTCACATTCCAATTTCAACACACAAACCAGGATTTTGCTCCTGGTGTCTTTCTTTGGATCAAAGGGGTGCAAGGGGTGGAGAATTGTCTAATGAAGAAGAAGGCATTCACACACAAACACAGCCAGTGACCACCTTGTTGTTAGGGAAATGCACATGTATTGCTGTCCACTTCTGTGAATTTCACTGAAATTCTTTGCTCCTACAAAAGACATGTTTGAAAGCAAATCCTGCCATCTAATCTGCCCTAGAAGTATAACGGTGCCTTCAGGTTGAACTCAGCTCTTGTGTTCATGCTAGCCACTCAATAGTCATATGGATTTATTTTGCCACTATATTCAAAATGCATTCTCATCTTTCTAGTCTTAATAGCCCTGTTTTTGTGGATAACCTCCAACTCCTCCATCTAAGTATTAACTAGGATCAATTCCTGTTTAGCCAAGGTCAGGTTGACCATGCCAACCCAACAGGGGTTGGGCGCCCCATTCTCCTCCGCTGAGTATCCCACCCAAAATGCTCCAGTATCTTCTATTAATTATTAAAGGGTGGGATGAGAGAGGATCGATCTTAAATTAGGTAATTCTCATGTTTCACTTCTTTTCATTTAAACACATTCTCCTTGAGTACAGATGGTAAAAATTTAAACATAGCTTTTCAGTTACGGCTTCTTTATGCCTTTAAAAAAATGATGATTGATTTTTTAATCTTATTAGAAATGCCCGACTCTACTTATCTGTACCTTCTTGGAATTAAATTTGTTTTAGCAGCTCACAATTACCTTTTAATCTATGTGTAAATATCCAAACATCTCTTTCCTTCAGGAGAGTTTCAATCTGATGAGTCATGAGCTAATAAAAGCAGATGATTGCATTTTGTTTAATCTTGCCAATCCAGTTATATTTCGAGGGTGGGAGGGGACCCTTAATCCAAGGTTGCCATTGATAAACAATATATTTAAACTGACAGAAGTTTTTGATTACCAAAACCTCATTAGATTAGAAAATTAAAAAATGGGGAGGTAGAAGAGGAAACCCAGCAAATGTGAAGTTTAACCAGTAAAACATGGTTTTAACCAGTCAAACATGGTTTTTAACCAGTGCTAAATCCAGAATTTGTGGATTAGCTTCCTAAATACAGTAGTGCAAAATGTGTATTTCTTATAATGAAATTCAGTTCCAAAACATTAGGAAGAAATCTTCAATACCATACCAGCACAGAATACAGATAGTCCTCAATTTACAGCAGCTCATTTAGTGACCGGTCAAAATTATGTCATTGAAAAAAAAATGACTATTTTTCACATTGACAACCGTTGCAGCATCCCCATGGTCATGTGATCAAAATTCAGATGTTTGGCAACTGGTTCACATTTATGATGGTTGCAGTGTCCCAGGGTTGTGTGATCATCATCTTTTGTGATTTTCTGACAAGCAAAATCAATGGGGAAGGCAGAGTCACTTAACAAACATATTATTAATTTAACAACTGTAGTGGTTCACTTAACAACGGTGGCAAATAAGGTCGTAAAATGGGGCAAAACTCACTTAACAAATGTCTTACATAGCAACAGAAAGCTTGGGTTCAATTGAGATCGTTGGTTAAGGACTACCTGTAATCCCAATTCGTGAGGTGTTAAATTGCTAATTCCAATCAACTTCCAAATCAGTAAAATAAAACTCCCAAGTTACACCACTTACTGCAAGGACTCAGCCACTTACTTACAAAAGACTTGTAAAAGTTCTCCTCCTTATGAAGTTCATGGACTATGGACCAACAACTATCCTTGTCAGGGCCATCTCCTCCATAAAATGTGCTCCCTGAAAATACAGATGGCCCAATCCTGCTCAAATATCACCAAAAAGTTAAGACCATCTTGACTGAAGGTCTTTTTGGCTCTTCATTGTTATTGGTGCCTTATTACATCTCTTACATTTTTCTTATTTGTTTGTGTACTGTGTTGTTGTTTTATCTTATGACTCACCCAGAAGTTTTTCAGACCAGATAGAAATAAAATAAATACAGGAATTTTTTTCCCCTCCTGTAAACCATTTAATAGATTGTCCCAATCTCCCAGGCCTTTTCTATGGCATTCATCACTGTAATACTCTGTACATTAAAAAGTTAGCCAATTTTTTAATCTTAATTTCATCTCAGGCAGCCTGTGTAAAATGCATCTATTCCAACAGGATCTTAGGATGATTATAATATGGATATTAATTCAGTCCACCCTTTGTTTTTAACGTTGGTCATCTCTTATCCTCCATTTATTCATAAGAACTGGAACTAAAGACCATGAAACCTGTCCCTCTCCTTGAAGAACTTCTTTAAAGCCAAACTGTGATTCATAAACAATGATAGATGTCAAGAACAAAACTTGTTTATAAGGTGATTACTTGTTTCCTGAGATTGCAGAAATGTGGGTTTTTAAGCATTCCCTATCTTGAAGACAAAAATTTATGAGTTGGAATTAGATTCCCCATGAACAAACATTATTAGAAGAAAAGACTCTTTGACCTCTCTTCATATCCTTTACCCCTTTATGGATTTTGCCCCACTGCTCTTGTTTTGCACATTCCACAGACAAGACTGTCCCAACATATACACATATGATCTGTCTATGTTTGTTTCCTTAGCATATCTCAGAAACTGAACGGAAGAAGAGACACCTATTTTGTTTTGTCACTTGCAAAACATCTCTATTCACAGTTGAGTCATAACAAAACAATATGGGAAGATTATTAAATCCATGTGTAAAGCGATAGCAGTAGCAGAGATTGAGCTGAGGTTCGGCCTGTTACAATTCAGTTCAATTCAGTTTCTTTGCATGCTTACTCAGAAGTACCATAGTTAAGAAATGCTGATTACTAAGTAAGAGTCTACTGAATTGTACTTCGGCTGAATAAAACTGCCATTCTAGTATGTGTTTAATTAAGAGCCTATTCTACTCGGTTTACCTGAGTAGATACATGTTGGACCATAGAGCATTTCAAACCACTCAGAATTTAACAGATTAGCAGAGCTGGAAGGGACCTTCTAGGTCATCTAATCCAACCCCCACACCAGCAGGATGCTGTCTACTTAAGACCAAGTTGTACAATTCAAGGCTTGAACATTTAGGGTTTGTTTTAATTCCACCTGTCAAGCAATGTTTGCTGCTGGAGTCCTTCAAAACAGTTTACACAATAAAAGCAGGTACAATCCAATTATTGCAAATTAAACAAAAATATTTTTAAAAGACAGAAAATGGGAAGTGTAGACTCACTCTCTGACAATTAAAAAAGAAGGAAGGAAGGAAGGAAGGAAGGAAGGAAGGAAGGAAGGAAGGAAGGAAGGAAGGAAGGAAGGAAGGAAGGAAGGAAGGAAGGAAGGGTGGATACTGGTGTTCTATTAAAAAAAGTGGGGGAGACAGAATGGAGAGAACTCATTGAACATGATGACAGTTACTAAAAAGACCCTGTTTTCTCACTGCCAGCTATACTTTCAAGGGTGGCACGTCACAGAGAAAAATCCCAGTATGCGACATAGGCTTCCTATAGGATGAGGACAGATCTTCAAACCAGGGGTGGGATACGACAGGGTTAACTACCGGTTCGGGATTTACGAGGGTCGGTGATTTATGATGTGATTTCCTGCACTCTGCGAGCGAATCGTCATCAGCACGCTGCGTGCAGAGAAGCAGCCTTTGAAACAGCCCTCTTTTCCTGCTTTTTTAACTTCAGCTATGCCTCGTTTGGCAGCTGAAGTTGAAAAATCAGGAAATAAAGGTCAGGTAAGAGCCCGGGTGGGCATGTGGGCAAAAATATCAGCAGACATAGAACTGGTTCTATGTCTGTGGCTCTTTAGAGCCACCGGTTCTACAGAGGTGGACAGAACCAGTAGAAACCCACCCCTGCTTCAAACCCTATGTTACCACACTCAATAGGTTTTAAAGTATAGTGCAGTTTTTTCAATTCAGAGCAAGTCAGCAGCAATGTAGACCAAGTAAGCATCCAATCCAACTTGGTCCTTGATATTAAGCCAGAAATGTCCATTTATTGTTCCAGAGTATTTATATGATGGAGTCTAGCTGAAGGTCATCCAGGCATGAGCAGCAGGGACAGAATAGTTCACTTTATCTGCAGTTGTTAAATTGATTTGTGAAACAATGTCATTCAAGCAAAAAGTGAAAACCAGATTGATGGGTTTGTGTGGACTTTTCTGGAGTAAATATTAGCATTTTCCCATAATAGTAATTTTTGTGGTTTAGGCTGATTCCATGTTAAAAATAAGACTGTTCACACAGTACCCCAAACCACAAATTGCTAAACAAAGCTCAACTCTATCAAGCATCCAGTCTGTGTGATTAATTTATTGTTGTGCAAATCCAGACAATTTATTGAGCAAACTATATTTAGATTAATCATGAGTTGGCATATTATTGGAATATAACCATAATAAACATTTTCTACATTATTCTGCATTTAAATTTTGAATCTTACAGCAGGTACCTTGAAGGTGTATGTTTCTCCCCAAATCTTGAAGATTGGCAATTAAATTCTTTAATATAGTATATCGTACTATAAACCTTATTATCTTAGACCAGCATGTAATGCAATAATATGCATTTAATACTAATAAATTCTATCAAAGTTAGCAAGGCTTGCTTTTAAACATAAGTAAGTTTATACTCATTAGGCAACTAATATTATATTTTTGAAAAGGTAACTTAATGGCATCTTACTGACAGCTTACATTGAAACCTTGTTCTCAATTGATGCCTTTTCCTTCAAATGACATTTTAATATCTGTTGACCAGATTTTAAACTTGGCACAGATGATGTACAGATGCCAGATTCTTCTTGCATGTGTCAATAACTTGGATCACTGCAAGAATTGTTTTTGTTTTCCTGCCCCAGAAATAAATACATTGCGCAGTGAGATTTTTCCTTATGTATTTATGATAGTGTTGCCTTATCTCTTTGGGTTATTGGAAACAATATAATAATAGCACAATCCTAGATATTTCGAGTTCTTTAAAATCCTGCTTTAGAAGTAGCAAACATACCTAACACTCCTATTTTCCCCACAACAACGCTGTGAGGTAGACTGAGCTAAGAGAGAAGAACTGGCCCAAATTTATCTGGCCGTTTTTCATGGGTTAGGCAGGACTAGAACTCATAATCTCCTGATTTCTAGCCTGGGGACTTAATTATTAGACCAAACTTACTCTCTATTATTCTGTTAATACTACATACATTTGCAAACATTTTGGTTTCATTCTACGGTATCCCTCCAAAGGGAGGATGGAAGTCTTATTGAATATAATAGGTCTTGTTTCTGAATTATGTTTCATTTACAAATCTAAAAACTCATACTCTTGGAAATATTACCCCAAATTGCAATCAAAGATATGCATATTAAAGTGTCGGTCCATTATGATAAATGGATGGACCTCAATGTTGAGTAATTCTACATATTATTTTCCATTAAGATTTTAAGGATACTCTAGATTTTCTGTTTAAATGAGAGTGATTATGGTATCTAATGGAGAACCAGTTTGATTTGTTCCACATAATTGTTTTTCTTGTTCTTTGATGAGTTTGTCCAGAATATTTCCCCCTGGTGGTTTAAGTATGCAAGACTGCAGAATTAATCACAATTAATTAATCATGCCACATCTTCTCTTTTTGATAATTTTGCCAATCTGAATGAGATTCAGTGTGCTGAATACACAATGAACCATGTAGATTTTACTCCTGCTCCAAAAATTTAACTAAGACATTTCCGTGATATAAGAAATTTTGTGCTGAATTTATAACCAGATCCTTTCAATAGAAATAGTACAAAAGCTGGGTCGTATTTTATTTATTTGTTGGATTTATTCCCCCACCACCAACACAACCACAATCACAGATTCCTTCTGCACCAGCATGCATGGTACAGGTGAATGCCTGTGTGAGAGAGGGAGGGAGGGAGAGAGAGAGAGAGAGAGAGAGGCAGACAGACAGACAGACAGACAGACACACACACACACACACACAGAGCCCTTAAAGCAGGGGTCCCCAAATTTGGCAACTTTAAGGCTTGTGGACTTCAACTCCCAGAATTCCTGAGGTAACATGACTGGAGGAGGAATTCTGGGAGTTGAAGTCCACAAGCCTTAAAGTTGCCAAGCTTGGGGACCCCTGCCTTAAAGAGATAAACCAAGGGTCTTTAAACTTGGCACGTTTAAGACTTGCGGACTTCAACTCCCAGAATTCCTGAGCTAACATGACTGGAGGAGGAATCCTGGAAGTTGAAGTCCACAAGTCTTAAAGCTCTCAAGTTTAAAGACCCCTGAGATAAACAAATCAGGAGGGGAACTACATTTCCCATGATCCCAAGCGCGCCGCCTTTCCCACCATTGGTGCAGAAGCTCGGAGGGGCGACGCCTCGCTTACAGAAAGAAACCCGCCTGCTCGACGCGATTGGCTGCCGGGCGGGG